>JAFMOC010000111.1:1880000-2446341 GCA_019802505.1 Corydoras sp. C115 | reverse complement strand
AAAAAACACAATAAAAGAACAGGAAACCTGTAAAATGAACAGAAAACGTGCAAAATTTATGAAAAACAGACAAAAACTTGGGAAATGCACAAAAACACAACATTCACAGACAACATGTAGAAAACATAAAATACACAAAATAAGCATTAAATTTGTCTAAAAAACACACTAAAAGAACAGGAAACCTGTAAGATGAACAGAAAACATGAAAAACACAACTTTCACAGACAAGTTAAAACGTGAAATACACAAAATTTATACATAAAAAAAAAAAACGAACAGACAAAAACAGAAAACGTGGGAAAAAAACTGCAGAAAAACACAACTTTCACAGACAACATGTAAAAATCATGAAATACACAAAATAAGCATGAAAAACATTTAAAAAACACAATAAAAGAACAGGAAACCTGTAAAATGTACAGAAAACGTGCATAATTTATGAAAAACTGACAAAAACGTGGGAAATGCACAAAAACACAACATTCACAGACAACATGTAAAAAACATTAAATACACAAAATAAGCATTAAATATGTCTAAAAAACACACTAAAAGAACAGGAAACCTGTAAAATGAACAGAAAACATGCAAAATTTATGAAAAACAGACAAAAACGTGGGAAATGCACAAAAACACAACTTTCACAGACAAGTTAAAAGCATGAAATACACAAAATAAGCATTAAATACATAAAAAAAAACACACTAAAAGAACAGGAAACCTGTAAAATGTACAGAAAACGTGATAAATTTATTAAAAACGGACAAAAACGTGGGAAATGCACAAAAACACAACTTTCACAGACAACATGTAAAAAGCATGAAATACACAAAATAAGCATGAAAAACATCTTAAAAAACACAATAAAAGAACAGGAAACATGTAAAATCAACAGAAAATGTGCAAAATTTATGAAAAACGAACAAAAACGTGGGAAATGCACAAAAACACACATGTAATAAGCATGAAATACACAAAATAAGCGTGAAAAACATCTAAAAAAACACACTAAAAGAACAGGAAACCTGTAAAATGTACAGAAAACGTTCAAAATTTATGAAAAACAGACAAAAACGTGGGAAATGCACAAAAACACACAACATGTAAAAAGCATGAAATACACAAAATAAGCGTGAAAAACATCTAAAAAACACACTAAAAGAACAGGAAACCTGTAAAATGTACAGAAAACATGCAAAATTTATGAAAAACAGACAAAAACGTGGGAAATGCACAAAAACACACAACATTCACAGACAACATGTAAAAAGCATGAAAGACACAAAATAAGCATTAAATATGTCTAAAAGAACACCGCAGAAAGAACACGAAACCTGTAAAATGTACAGAAAATGTGCAAAATTTATGAAAAACGGACAAAAACGTGGTAAATGCACAAAAACACACAACATGTAAAAAGCATGAAATACACTGTCAGGAATTTTAAATTCCTTATACATTATGAGAATTCCAATATGGCCGGAAGCCAAACAAAGGACCTTGGATGTCCCGCCACTAGGAGTTACTGGACTGGGATTGGCTGATTTAAAATCTGGGGCGGTAGTTTGTGATTGGCTTAAAGCAGTTAAGGGGCGGGATCTAGACATAACGCATATACCCCGAGGTAAACACAAGGGGGGGCACTTTTCACTCAGGCGCGGAGGGAGAGCATCAGAAACCTGAGGAGGAAGACCGCTGGCCAGCGTGAGTTACTGGAGGTGTCCATGAAGTATTCTCTTTGTCCTAAATAAATGAGTCGAGGCGACCATTTTGCATCAGCTCGTTCTTTCTGCCTTTTTCAAAATCAAAAGATCCTAACAACACAAAATAAGCGTGAAAAACGTCTAAAAAAAACACACTAAAAGAACAGGAAACCTGTAAAATGAACAGGAAACGTCCAAAATTTATGAAAAACAGACAAAAACGTGTAAAATGCACAAAATCACAACATTCACAGACAACAAGTTAAAAGCATGAAATACACAAAATAAGCATTAAATAAATAAAAAAAAAAAAAAAAACACTAAAAGATCAGGAAACCTGTAAAATGTACAGAAAACATGCATAATTTATGAAAAACTGACAAAAACGTGGGAAATGCACAAAAACACACAACATGTAATAAGCATGAAATACACAATATAAGCGTGAAAAATGTCTAAAAAAACACACGAAAAGAACAGGAAACCTGTAAAATTTACAGAAAATGTGCAAAATGTATGAAAAACGAACAAAAACGTGGGAAATGCACAAAAACACACAACGTAATAAGCATGAAATTCACAAAATAAGCGTGAAAAACGTCTAAAAAACACACTAAAAGAACAGGAAACTTGTAAAATGTACAGAAAACGTGCAAAATTTATGAAAAACAGTCAAATACATGGGAAATGCACAAAAACACACAACATTCACAGACAACATGTAAAAAGCATGAAATACACAAAATAAGCGTTAAATATGTCTAAAAAAAACACACTAAAATCATACAAGCCAACACGTGAGTTCTGATCTCAAGGTGCTGGTTTACTCTTAGCTCCTAGAATAAATAAAAGTTACAGCTGGTGGAAGAGCGTTCTCCCACAAGGCTCCTCAACTTTGGAATAGCCTTCCAGTTACTGTTCGTGATTCTGAATCACTATTAATCTTTAAAAATAAATTAAAAACACATTTTTTTAATCTTGCGTTTAACTAATCCCCTGTAGATAAAGATGTAGATCTCAGACTTGGCTGTGTTGGGGGGTAATCTCTGATCAGTGTATGCTGTCGTTTCACCTCTTCACCCACCTCATCATTAATGGGGGGATGTGGCGCTGAAATTATGCTGTTCCGGGGAGCCATCTCAACTATATAGAGTCTGCAGTATCTGCATCTTTTAGTTATGCTGCTCTAGTCAGTGATGCCGGAGTCACATGCTGCACTGTGTCAATAAATTACTTATTAATTAAATGCCGTGCTTTATTATTAGCTCTAACTGCCTTCCTTGTCTGTTTCTTTTGAGGTGTCCCCCGGCTTCCTGGAGATCTACATCCATGGCTCTGCTGATGAATACTGTATGGAACCTGACAAGGCGGTCCTGCAGGACGCCCACTAATGGACTCACATATAGTTTTCAAGTTGTTAGTTTTTCCATTTGTTGAATATCTGGACATGGCTGTCCTACACTGTTGTTGCTGCCTGGCCGCTCAAGGAGGATGAGTCCCCCACTGAGTCTTGGTCCTCCCAAGGTTTCTTCCTTAAATAAAAACATAAAAGGGAGTTTTTTCTTGCCACTGTCGCTTCGGCTTGCTCTTTGGGGGTTTAAAGGCTTTTAATTCTGTAAAGCTGCTTTGTGACAATGTACTGTTGTAAAAAGCGCTATATAAATAAATTACTTGAACTTGAACTTGAGCTAAAAGAACAGGAAACCTGTACAATGTACAGAAAACGTGCAAAATTTATAAAAAACGGACAAAAACTTGGGAAATGCACAAAAACACACAACATGTAATAAGCATGAAATACACAAAATACGCGTGAAAAACGTCTAAAACACACACTAAAAGAACAGGAAATGGACGTGCTGAACGTGCACATTTTTAGGGGCATATGTTTGGTTAAGGTCAGGCTGACAACCTGACTTTGACTGTCATTCGTCTATTCAATCCTCGCCTACCCCCCCCCCTCCCCCAGCCACGCATTCACATTTACTGAACTTTGAGCTGATGGTCTGTTTGAATTCCTTCACTAACCAAAAGGATAAGCAAAAATATATAAAAAGGAAAAAAAGGAAAAAAATAAAAACCTGTTAAGATGTTTGCTATTCAAAAATAGGTAACTATGCTAATGTGGAGAACATGCCAAACTTCCAAAGGTTGACAGAGGCCAAACAAAGGGATGAGCAAAAAACAATTAAAAAGAAGGGGAAAAAAGAAATTAAAAACCTGTAAAGTTGTTGGAAATGAAAAAAACATAAGTATGCTAATGTGGAGAACATGTGGGAATTTCTAAATCTTACCATAAGCTTACCAAAGTGTGAACTAAAAATAAAGCGAAAAAATAAAGAAAAAACTTAAAGACCTTTACAATTAAAAAAAAAAATGCTAACTACACTAATGTGGAGAACATTCTTCCAAATGTTGGCAGTGGCTAACCAAAAGGATCAGCAAAAAATATTAAAAAGAAAAAAGGAAAAGAAGAAATAAACACCTTTGCTATTCAAAAAAGGTTAACTGTACTAATGTGGAGAACATGCCAAACTTAAAAACGTTGGTAGTGATTGACCAAAAGGATAAGCGAAAAATATTAAAAGGAAAAAAAGGAAAAGAACAAATAAAGACCTGTAAAGAAAATTTGGGAATTCAAAAAGCTTCAAGCTTACTACGCTAATGTGAAGAACATGTCAAAGTTCCAAAGGTTGATTGTGGCTAACCAAAAGGATGAGCAAAAACAATTAAAAAGAAGGAAAAAGAGAAGAAATAAAAACCTCTGAAGTTGTTTGAAATTAAAAAAAAAAAAAAAGTTAACTATACTAATGTGGACATGCCAAATTTCCAAAACTTGACAGTGGGACTAACCAAAAAGATAAAGGAAAAATGTTAAAAGGGAAAATAATGAAGAAGAAATAAAAACCTGTAAAATTGTTGGAAATTTAAAGAAATGAATTCTATGCTAATGTGGAGAACATACCAAACTCCAAAATCGTACCAGAAGTTGCCAAAGGATGAACTAAAATGAAAACAAAAAAAAAGAAAAAACAAAAACCTGTAAAAAAAGATGTTTACAATTCAAAAAAATGCCAACTATACTAATGAGGAGAACATGCCAAACTTCCAAAGGTTGGCAATGGCTAACCAAAAGGTTAAGCAAGAAACATTAAAAGGAAAAAAAATGAAAAGAAGAAATAAAAACTCGTTAAGATGTTTGCTATTCAAAAAAAACTATTGTAATGTTAGGAAATCTCAATTTATCGATGTATCTTTTCCAAACTCAGCACAGCACCAAACCTCTCCAAGACAGAGCCCCGAAGTTTAGTTGCTGACTCTATTTATTGTAAAAAAAATAAATAAATAAACTCTCGCTTTTTACTGCTCAGTGCCCTTGAGCTCCATCCGTCAGACCTGATGTGTCTTTGTTCATGGACTATCCTGGCCTTGAGCAGCAGCCAGCTAGTTTGCGCTAACGGGGATCTTATTATCAAGTGCACACATTCCCTTGAATTTTATCCCTTCAACAACGTGCCAAACTTCCAAAGGTTGACAGGGGCCAAACAAACGGATAAGCAAAAACTATTTTAAAAAAAAGGGAAAAAATGAATAAAAACCTGTAAAGTTGTTGGAAATTCAAAAAAAATAAAACTATGCTAATGTGGAGAACATACCAAACTTCAAAATCTTACCAGAAGCTTGCCAAAAGGATGAGCAAAAACTATTAAACAGAAGAAATGAAAACCTCTAAAGTGAAGAAGTTGGAAAGTTTTTTTTAAAGTTGTTGGAAATTCAAAAAAATGATAAGTATGCTAATGTGGAGAACATGCCAAACTTCAAAATCTCACCAGAAGCTTGGCAAAAGAGGAATTAAAATGAAAGCGAAAAAAAAGAAAAAACAAAAACCTGTAAAGCTGCTTGCAATTCAAAAAAATGTTAGCTATGCTAATGTGGAGAACATGCCAAACTTCCAAAGGTTGGCAGTGGCTGACCAAAAGTATGTGTAAAATATATTAAAAGGAAAAAAAATTAAAAGAAGAAATAAAAACTTGTTAAGATGTTTGCAATTAAAAAAAATGCTAACTATACTAATTGGAGAACATGCCACACTTCCAAAGGTTGACGGAGGCCAAACAAACGGATGAGCAAAAACAATTAAAAAGACAGCAAAAAAAGAAATAAAAACAGGTAAAGTTGTTGGAAATTCAAAAAAATACTAACTACGCTAATGTGGAGAACATGCCAAACTTCCAAAGGTTGTGAAGGAATAGAAACAAAACACACAGAGCTCAAAGTTCTGGAAATGTAGGAATGTGGCAAGTAGGTGTAGGTTAGTATTGACGGATGGTGCTTAAGGTCAGGTTGCCAGCATGACCTGAACAAAATGTATGACCTGGTAGATAAAGCTCACAGGCACCAACTTGTCAACAACAAGTGAAGAGAAAGGGCAGTATGGACTGTTCGGGGCTCTGTCTTGGAGAGACACACTGGGGTTCACTATGAGGATTCATAGAATTCCATAGTTGCGTTTTAGAGACGAACAGGGTCACTCCCTGTGTGTGTCCAGTCGCGGACTGACCCATCTCAAAAGCCGTTTGGATTAGGGTTGTAGCCCCAAGAGAGGGGAATGCTAATAAACAGGTGTGGAACATCAAGTATTTAGTCCCGTTTGGATAGTTCTACTGGGTCGGAGCCCAGAGACGGAAATTTGAATAGAGGAGGTTGTGCTATTTGTTTAAAGAATAGAAAAAGTCATGTTTGTTTGATGTTGTGTTTAACTTTACTAATCCAAAGTCAATTTGCAGGTTGTAGCAGATGGAACTGACAGTGCAGTTTGATCCAGTAAAATAATAATAATAATAATAATAAGCCCTGCTTGTTTGATTTTTTTCCACAGACAATCTTGGTGATAATTTTAATGTTTATGTGTTGTGTGACCGTCATCTCTTTTGAATATGATCCACAAGCAATGAGGGGTGGACCACCAGTAGTCAAATACTTCAGCTCGAATTTGCGCTCATTTTCAGCTCGAATTTGTGCTCGTGTTCAACCCTTTAAGGTACCATGGAACAGAAATTAAAAAAATAATAAATAAAAAAGTTACAGCTGTCGCTAGTTCCGGTGTTCTGAAAATTTATCCTACCCGATGAAACATCCTACCAACATTTACTGCGCATGCGCTTAAAGCATTTTTTGCATTTTTTGAATTTTTGCGTATGTGCATAAATCTTTTTTTTATTTTTTAATTTTTCCTTCTCCGCCTATCACGTTTTGCATTTTTTGAAATTTTGAATTTTTCCTTCTCCACCTATTAAATGCTGCTGTTCGAAATTGTGCCGCCTATAAAATGCTGCTGTTCGAAAGTGTGTTCTGTTCAACATAGTTCTGCTCGTGTTTCGACTTTGCGCTCATTTAAAGCTCGAATTTGCGTTCAATTACAGCTCGAATTTGCGCTCATTTCAGCTCGAATTTGCGCTCATTTCAGCTCGAATTTGCGCTCATTTCAGCTCGAATTTGCGCTCATTTACAGCTCGAATTTGCGCTCATTTACAGCTCCAATTTGCGCTCATTTTCAGCTCCAATTTGCGCTCGTGTTCAACCTTTTAAGGTACCATGGAACAGAAATGGGATATGAAATATTCCTATTTTTCTGGAGGGTCATACCCACCTGAGTATGACAAATCGCTACGTCAAAAACCTTCACCGATACGCCTCCAGGTTTCAGCTCAGAGATTATCTAACTTTGATTTGTCATTACAATCCTAGAATTTGTAAAAGTAGTTAGTAGTTTAATACAGCGGGTAGGATGATTTTATAGCTTCAGTTACGTCATGTTCGGATACCGTTACCTTTAATACAGTGGGTAGGATTATTTTATAGCTTTAATTAACTCATGTTAACAGACCATTACCTTTAATACAGCAGGTAGGATGATTTTATAGCTTCAGTTGCATCCTGTTAACAGAGAGTTACCTTTAATACAGCGGGTAGGATTATTTTATAGCTTCAGTTACGTCATGTTAAGAGACTGTTACCTTTAATACAGCGGGTAGGATGATTTTATAGATTCAGTTACGTCATGTTCAGAGACTTTTACCTTTAATGCTGTGCTTACTAGAATAAAAAAACAGTAGCTACAGTTTATTGGGTGAATTCAGGCTAGGATTAATAGCCAAATGCACCATCCAGTGTTTTTTAATGTAATTATGTGGTATTTTTTATTTTATTTTATTTTATTTTTTATTTATTTTATTTTATTTATTTAGATGGAGAACTCTTCAAACTAAACAGAAGGGTTATTATTATTTTTGTTTTAAAAGGTATTGGAATGTGACCAATGCCAGAAAGTAGGGAAACCCTTCACCGTAGTACAACCACTGCAGTGCATTAAGGTAGGTACATTTTGCAGGTTTTCAGTTGTGGACTAATCTTTTTAAAATTAATAGAAGAAAGCACATTATTGCTTTTATTGTTTTTATTTCGTAGGTGTCCACTGTATGGGAGCTGATTGGGATAGACCTAACTGACCCATTCCCAAAAACCGCAGATGGCATACTGACAGTGACTGATTACTTCTCAAAGTGGGTGGAGGCATTTACTTTAAAATTGAAATCTGCAGCTGAGGTTGGAAGGCATCTCTGCTCCGATCAGAGACGAGAATTTGTTAATGAAGTAACTGCCCCACAATTATTTTAGTTAGTCAAAAAAAAATATTGCAATGCCATATTAGATGTGAGATTTGTGAACCAGTTGGTACTAATTGATCATTGTTCTATTTCCAAGCTCAACCTCAAGCTTTGTGAACTTTTACACATCGAGAGAAGTGTCATGGCAGCATACCATCCGCAAACAAATGGACTGGATGAAAAAAATGATGACAATATTAAAAGGTAAAATTTTTATTTTATAATTTTTTTTGACTAGTTTTAACAAATATTCCTCATTATAACATTTATACCTTGTGATTTTATGTAATTGTGCCTAGTTTTCAAAAAGATTTACCTTGTATGTATAACATTAAGATCTTTTTCCCAGTCATATTTTGGCATGTTTATTTGTTTAAATTTTCTCATGTGCATCTTTAAATGCCTTAAATTATGTATATAATAATACATTTTAATTTGTCTTTATTAAAGCTAGTTTGACCCATGGAGGTACTGGGTGGTATTTTTTGTACTTTTCTATGTATAATTGCAAACGTTTGGAAGTAGCTGTATCAGCATTGCAAGTTTTTATTCTATTCCACTAATGCAAGCATATAAGTGTAGTTTATGATTTCTTAAAATATTGATTTAACACATTACTCCTTTCCTTCTTAGAGCCCTGAAAAAGTTGGTGAACGACAGACAGAATGACTGGGATGTGTGTCTTGATGCCACGTTGTTTTCATTGCGGTCCAAGATCCATACAACAACAAAACACACCCCATTTATTTTGATGTATGGAAGAGAAGCAGTGTTCCCTTCCGAGGTTTGTGTTGATGTTCCGGTGAGTGTAAATTTATTTAAATTATTTTTGCATTAAGACTATGGCATATTCTTTTTTTGTCACATTGTAGATTAATGATATTGTTGAATAGAGAAAAACTAAACAGCAACCAAGATGATCTAAATGCATTTTTTTCCTTTATCAACTGTTTTTTTTTTTTTCCTTCTTCTTTTTCTCCTTCTCATATGATGTCCAACCAAAATTGTGCGAATAAACCTGTGACCTTTGTGGTAACGTTATACTCCTTATTGTGTTTTTGTGCTGACTCTTATCTTGCTCTCGAAGAAGGCGGTTGCATGTTCTCCTTCTCCATGCCTATAAGACCAGCTTTGCTTCTCTGTCTTTTCTGTGCAGGAATTATCATAGCACTGCTCTTTGAACCAAGAAAATGGAACTAATAAAATGGTCTCTTTAGCGCTATTGACACTCTTCTCCACGAGAAGTCGTGGTTCAGGGGAACCAGCTTGCCCTGATGGTAAGTTACTTTGGTTTCATTGCAAACTGACCTGCCCTGTCTCTCCTATGGACTAACCCCTCTTTCCTAACCTTTTGAACATGTCTTTCACAGCTTCTTGTCAGTGCCTGTTTATGTATTTGCTTTTATGCTCCAAACTGTGCTCATTGAAGCATAGTCTGTGAGCTGTTTTCTTTTCTTACCTATGGTCCTAATGTACCACATTTCCTACCTACTTCTAAATTATGGTGGTGGCGTGAATTATCGCAGTGGCTCCCTCACTCTCTATCTACAGAGAGGAGGAATGGTATTTTAATTCTCTGTATGTCCTTGATATGTGGTGGTGGAATGACAGTCACTTCTTGTAATACATTTAATCCATGTAAATTTTAACAAATTTGGGCTCGTTCTCATCTTAGTTTATAAATTAATTGTAATATAAAAGAGATAATTGTGCTGTATGAACCATGTGTAGTGTACAGATGGCTTTAAATTTGGTACTATGTGAATTCATGCATTAAATTGTGGTACAAATTCATTCATTCATTATCACCCGCTTTATCCTCTATTAGGGTTGCGGTGGGGTTCCCCATGCCCATCCAGGGGAGAACGTCTCGGGCGCTGGGCAGATAGACCCAGGACAGGGCGCCAATCCATCGCTGGGTACACACTCACACACTCAAACACACTCTATATGGGGCAATTTAGAGAACTCAATTAACTTGATCCATGTTTTTGGACTGTGGGAGGAAACCGGAGAACCCGGAGGAAACCCACGCAGACACGGGGAGAACATGGAAACTCCACCCAGATGGGGATTCGAACCGGGAATCCCTAGTGCTGAGAGGCGAACGTGCTAACCACTAAGCCACCGTGCCGCCTGGTACAAATTCATGTTTGCAAAATTTGTTTCGTTATTGAAAACATTTTTCCTCAGATTTCCAGCATTGTTGTTCCAGAGGAAGGATCATGTTGAAAAAAAAAAAGTCAATGGAGGCTCTTATTTCCAAAGCAATTGAAAATATTTTCAAATCCCAGGAAAAACAAAAACTTTCTTATACCAAAACAAAATGCAAAAAAAATACAAAAACTTAGTTTACAGTGCTAGAGATGAAGTTCTTCTTTTAAATATGAGGAAGCGTGGAAGGTCAAATATCTCACCAGTTCATGGCGGCTTGCTAATGTTTGTCTCGTTGGCCTGTTGGCCATTTTCGTCCCCTTTTTATTTTATTTTTTTTTGGCTTATGTGGTGGACAAAATAACATTCATTGAGTGAAAAATGGCTAAAATATATGTAGTTTAAGAAAATGTCAGTTAATTATCTACATAAAATTGCATTTTGCCATAATCATTATGACAAGACTGCATGAATAGCAGGGAAAACTCATTTGTAGGAAAAATGATTAATACTGTGTAACAGGTATTTGTACTTAAAAATCAAAATAAATGATTAAAACCATATAACCATTTAAAATTCTTTCAGTATGATTGTCACGACTTTGAATTTTCCTTAACCTTATTTTATTGTCTGTACAAAACTCATTGCCCTTTTTTGCTTCATATTTTTTCTTTTTTCCTGTCTGTTTCCAATGTTTTTTTTTCTCTGTTCTTTTTAAAAATGTAATGTCTTCGAGCTCTGATATCCGTACTTGCCTTATTCGTTTCTTGCTGTTTGTGAGAAATTATACTTTGTGGCCAAATTATGTTTTCATTATTATGCTTAGTTAAATTTTGATCTTGCCATTTAAATCTATTTGGATATACTGCCCACCACTTTCAATTTTATGTTTGCTTGGTGTCTGTTGGGCATCTTTGCTTAATACTTGGCCTGTTGGCCTTGGTTTCATATCAGCTGTGAATGAATAATGATTGTTTTTTTTTTATTAATTTCTTTTTTATACTTTTTAGTTTCGAAACTATGGGCTTCAAGTGACATCGGCCAGGTGGAAGCTGTTGTTGGGCCATATCAATTATATGACTCCTCTTTTCAGACACTGCAAGGAGATGAGTGGCTGGTTGATAAAGTAAGAGTTGGACATTTACAACATTTAACATTTAAGTACACTAAATTGATTAAATAAATGTATGCATCAATGACCTGAAAGAAAATAAAATGTTACTCATTAAAGAACTAAAGGCAAGTACAAGTGTGTGAGTTACTAGTGTAGAGCTATTTTCCAAATATTTATTACTTTAAAATTTTGTACAAATGTTTGTAACAGAAATATTTGTATACATATCAGCTGAGTGCGGTTGTTGTCTCTTCATTGTTTGAGGGACAATTCAGTTGTCTCAGTAAGGTAATACATTTATGAAGATGTTTTTTAACTTGAAGGTTTAGGACTATAACTAAACATTTTTATTTGTTTAACTATTTGTTGCAGATGAAGTTTGCAGTTGAGGAGACTTGGCTGTGTCCTGTGAATACGGGAGCCCATTGGATTCTTGTGGTTTGTATATTTTAAACTTTTTTTTTTTTTTCTCATAGACAAAGGTCAGTATTTATAAAGTCTTCAGCTCTGAAGTTCATCACTTTTTAACTAATTCAGAATTTAAGTAAATGGTATGATACTCTTAATATTTTTTGAAGACTGTGTACATGTCAAAGAAGACGCTCATTCTGATTGATCCAATGGGATATGAAGACTCCTCTGAAAGGAAAGTTTTACGAAACTGGAGCTACCTTTGCTAATAAAATATTAACTTGTTAAAACATAGGTAGCCAGACTGAACACTGTTTTGATGTTATGAACATTCTTAAGAAATTTTCTGAAGGCAATAGGACACAAAGCCCGCAGTGCTGACTGGCAATTCTGCAAAATGCAGCACAATTTGCAGCAGGATTTCAGCAGCTGTGGAGTTTTGTTACTAAAGGTACATCATTGGTTTATTATTGATAAATGTATCTTTGTAAATGTCTTCAGTTTATTGCATTTAAACGTAATAAAAATATATAGTTTACAGAAGCTTTACTTCGGCTGGGAGATATCGGGGGCAACTTACCACCAAAGCAACTATAAAGGCTGCACGGATGGAAATCGTCTGTGTGTTGCTTGAGAGTCAAGGTGAGTTTCATACAAATTTTATTTCAAATATAATTGAATTAATCTATCAGAATATTTAACACATATAGCCCACTCTGGACATATATTTTCTTAATGTTTCACAACAAGTCCCGCTTGTTAACAAAATGGCTTTATTGAAATGGGCAATTTTTAAAATCTTTAAATATGGAGAAAAATATCTAGAAAGGAAAAAAGTTCCTAAATGCACAATTGTTAGATATATTTACTGTTGCGACTATTTACTACTATTCATTCATTCATTCATTATCACCCGCTTTTCCTCTATTAGGGTCGCGGTGGGGTTCCCCATGCCCATCCAGGGGAGAACGTCTCGGGCGCTGGGCAGATAGACCCAGGACAGGGTGCCAATCCATCGCTGGGTACACACTCACTCACTCAAACACACTCTATATGGGGCAATTTTTAGAGAACTCAATTAACTTGATCCATGTTTTTGGACTGTGGGAGGAAACCGGAGAACCCGGAGGAAACCCACACGGACACGGGGAGAACATGGAAACTCCACCCAGATGGGGATTTGAACCGGGAATCCCTAGCGCTGAGAGGCGAACGTGCTAACCACTAAGCCACCGTGCCGCCCTTATTTACTACTATTCATTAGATATTCTTAATGCTTTTAAAAGTTTTGTAAAACATAGTAAAAATGTTGACTGTCCACTATTTAAAAAAAAAAACACTGCCAGAAGGTTTAAAATTTTACAGTATATAATAGAAAATATGAACAAATCTGTTTATAATGTTACATAGAACTGACCTCGGAACATTAAGTCCAATATACATTTTTAACTTACTAGTTATATTTTTAGGGAATGCAGAAGATTACTGCAGTCTCCAACATGTTGGAAGGTGATGCTGATAACAGCATGACTAACATGGTAAATATTTAAAAACAATCAGTCAAAACATAAAGAGCATATATGCAAATAGTTAAAGTTTTAAATTCCATTTTGTTTATTTTCAGGTGCAATGTGATCAGTGCTGTCGTTGGGCACATTTTTAATTTGTGTCATTCAATACTAAAGACCCAAACTACATTTGCAAAAAATGTGCCCATCCAGGGGAGGATATTTTAAAAAATGTGCCCATCCAGGGAAGGACATTTATTGCGCTGGGTAGATACACCCAGGGTCTTCATCCATGGCTCTGCTGAAGCACTGCAGCTAAGAGGATTACTTGATGGAACCTGGATGTTAAATGGATTGGTTGTCCTTCAGGACGCCCTCAGTGGACTTGTGTATATAGTTTTACATTTGTTAAATGAGGTCAAAATTTGTGAAATCTGTATATTAGTGTCCTACACTACTGTTCTACAGTGTTGCTGCTGCCTGGCTGCTCAAGGAGGATGAGTCCCTCACTGAGCCTTGGTCCTCCCAAGGTTTCTTCCTTAAAATAACAGGGAGTTTTTTCTTGCTTCTGTGCTTCGGCTTGCTCTTTGGGGGTTTAAAGGCTTTTTGAATGCTAAATTAATGAAATGTGGAATATTAAACTTTTAGTCCTAACTTATTTATAAATTACTTCAACCTATAAAATCATCCTTTATTAAAGGTAACAGTCTCTTAACATGACTTAATTGGAGCTATAAAATCATCCTACCCGCTGTATTAAGGTAACAGTCTCTTAACATGACGTAACTGAAGCTATAAAATCATCCTACACGCAGTATTAAAGTTAAAAGTCTCCGAACATGAGTTAATTAAAGCTATAAAATCATCCTACCTGCTGTATTATAGGTAACAGTCTGTTACAATTTTTCTCAGTCAATTTGGTTAATTTCTCAGATCAGAATTGAAATTCTCAAAATTGTTCATTCAATCTCCACATCTCCTTGTCACTTGTGCGCATCGTAATTGCATTTCTCATTGTGTTTCACATTTTTCAAATGCTTTTGTACATTTTGCAAATTTTCATAGACAATTATCTGTTGTTTTTTACATTATCTGTTGCTAATGTCATGTTTATCAAAATGTGTTGTACTGATTTTCTGTTGAATTGTCTTACAAAAAAGAAGGTGTTTAGCTGGCTGACGACCTAAACACCTTCTACTGCAGGTTTGAAAAGCCCAGGTCAAAACAACATCACAACACCACTTCACACCCTTCTGACTCTCAGTCACCCATTCAGCCTGCCCTGAAGATCTGTGAAGCAGACGTGCACTGACTCTTCACCAAACAAAGAGTGAGGAAAGCACCAGGTCCAGACGGAGTGTCACCCTCCTGCCTGAAGAACTGTGCATATCAGCTTGCTCCTGTCTTCACCAGGATCTTCAACAAATCACTGGAGCTGTGTGTCGTACCGGCGTGCTTCAAACGCTCCACAATCATTCCCGTCCCCAAAAAGCCAACCATCTCAGGACTGAATGACTACAGACCTGTCGCACTGACCTCTGTGAAATGAAAATCATGAAAATCCTTTGAGAGGAGAACAAAGTGATGAATATGTTGTCATGATCTCTCAGGCATAATTTGTACATTTATTTTACACTTTTTAAAAACTTTTATGTTAAATTTTGGTACTTTGTCCTAAATTGATTAAATTGTTCTCAGGTGAATCTTGGCTTTTCTGGGAATTTTTTGAACATTTAGATCATCCAGTGGTCTCAAACATAGGTCAGAGGTGCATCTCATGAACCTGTAATTGGCAAAAAAAAAATATATAGACACAAAACATTGCAGTGTAAATGAAGCCTCACAATGGAAAGACAAGGCCGTGAACAGCCAAGAGGAGGAGCAAGACTGCATGGTGGAAGGCTGAGGGGACAAAACAGAGGAAGAGGTAGGAGAGTCCATGCAAATAGGTTTGTCCCAGATGAAATAAGGGCAACAATTATGGACCATAAAACATCGATATCAATTATGGATGTTTTAAACCATGGTCTCACAATGGCTGAAGGTGGTCGCTGGGTACAGTCGAATGTTTGAACAATTGAAGACACCGTTGTTCTTCCAACATTTCATACAGAAAACACGTATGTAATTCAAAAATCTGCACTCTGCTGTAATGCTGCACAATGACAAATTCTGAAATGTTATTCATTCTTATGTTTTACTTTTTTACATTCTTACTGGGCGGCACGATGGCTTAGTGGTTAGCACGTTCGCCTCTCAGCACTATGGATTCCCGGTTCGAATCCCCATCTGGGTGGAGTTTCCATGTTCTCCCCGTGTCTGCGTGGGTTTCCTCCGGGTTCTCCGGTTTCCTCCCACAGTCCAAAAACATGGATCAAGTCAATTGAATTCTCAAACATTGCCCCATATAGAGTGTGTCTGTGTGAGTGAGTGTGTGCCCAGCGATGGATTGGCGCCGTCCTGGGTCTATCTGCGCAATGCCCGAGATGTTCTCCCCTGGATGGGCATGGGGAACCCCACCGCGACCCTAATAGAGGATAAAGCGGGAGATAATGAATGAATGAACATTCTTACTGTATACCATATAGGACTGCAAGACTAGCTCATAGGGCTGGCAGAGGTCTCCTATTCACACCTCAAGAGGAGGCCATATGTGCTATGGTCATAGCAAATAATTCCATAAGGCTGAGGGAGAATCCAGCAAGCCAACATACAAGACAACAGAAGATGTGGTCGAAACATCATTGGCCAAAGGACAGGGCTACCATTGATGTGCCAGGCCAACAAGATATTTTGATGGTGCTGACAGGGCTACCATTGATGTACCAGGCCAACGAGGAGGAAACATCACGATGTGTGGCTATGTCAGAGAATGGCGTGCTTACACATATTCCCATTATAGGGCCCTATAACACACAGCATCTCATCACATTCTTGGACACCCTCTATAGGGATCTCATCCCTGATAATGAGAGAGGTGTGGTGCAAGAGGATTTGCCCAAATATGTGAGTATGTGAGTTTTCACCACGCTAACACCATCAGGCAATGGTTTGCCACTCATCATAGAATGCTGATGGAGTTCCTCCCATCCTTTTCCCCATTCCTGAACCCTATTGAGGAGTTCTTCTCAGCCTGGAGATGGAAGGTATACGATCACTAGCCACACGTCCAGATGAACCTGCTGACTGCAATGGATGCAGCTTGTGTGGATATCACAGCAGATGCCTGCAAAGGCTGGATTAGACACTCTAGAAGATTTTTTCAAGGGAAGGGAAAAAATATCCAGTGCAAGGGAAGATATCCAGTGTGATGTGGATGAAAACATGTGGCCCAACAGAGAGGAGCGTCAGGATGAATAGAAAAGAAAGCACTACAGTAATTCCTTAAGTTGTTTTGAGTATTCAGAGTAAGTTTCTAAATTTGTAGTTTTTCCTTTGTTCCATATAGTGCAGGCAAACAGTTGTGTCATTCCTGAACTTCAATTTGATTTTTTGTCAACAGATTGCAGTGCTGTTAGAAAATAATACAGTAAAGAATATTACTCTAAATTTGATTCCAGTCCAATTTCTTGCTGTCCATCTCCCACATACAGTCATGTGTAACTTTTGTGTTCTGTAAGTTTGTATTTGTGTGTGTAACCTGGACTATTTCAATTGATATGCCATAGAATGTGCAGCATTCTTGTAAACAAAAGATTAGTTAGTTTCCATCAGAATATGCTTACAGTCTTCACTGTTGCACTGACAACATGACTAAGTAGTTTGACTACATTTGTCGTAAGCAATGGCACACAGACAAGATATTTTGATGGTGCTGACAAATTGATTGACCTAAATATTTGCTTTTGAGGCAAAAACAAAGAATTTTGAGTTAAATATGTGCTTTTGCAGATATTTCATTAAGTTTTGCTATTTACAATAATAATAATAATAGGATTATTATTAGGTAGGATAACTCGACAGACATTTTTTGCGACCGGTAGCATAATTCGACAGGGTAGCTCAACTTGACAGAACACCGGGCTCCACTAGAGCCACGTTGTGTTGGTTTGTCATGAATGTGAGTGCGTGAACGACTTTACTGTTTTTGTCTCTGTCTCTAATAGTGACTTCCTCCAGCCTGCGGTGTGGACCTTATCTTCTGTTTTGAGTTCCTTTCCCTCGAACGAGACTGCCCGCTCTGACAGCACTTTCAGTTTTGTTTTCTTAGCACCGCTTTGCGGCTGAGTTTTGAGTTCTATCATTCTGTGGATTATTTTGCTCCTTAATAAACTTGTTGCCAGACTTTTCCCGCCGAACTGTGTTGTGTGGTCAGTTGGTTCGCACCGCTAACAGAATGTGTGTTAAATGTGCTGTTTGTTCCTTGCACAGGATGTCATATTTATTAGGAGTGCAGGCGTTTGTTATTAGTTACTTGTACCACATACCTGTTTCATCCCGCGCTTCCACTTTGTATTCTATAACTTTCTTTTCCTAGACATTCTTGTCAATAATTTTGTGTCATTCATCTCATCTGCCTTCTTGTTCTTTCCACAATTACAATAGGCATACGGTGAATGCCAACCCCAGATGAGTAAAGCTCCAGTTGCATGTCTTCTTCTTGAAAAAGTTGATAGTATCACCAAAGAGCAGGTATTATTTGGTTGGTGCTTTTTTATCATTACAGCAGTGTCACTGAGGTGTTTAATAAAACTATAGCAGCACCGCTGCACTAAAATACCCTCACCACATCAGTGTCAATGCAGAACAAACAATAAACCCAAACACCGCTCAAATTATACCTTTTATGTTCCTGACCAACATAGGACCAACAGGGGACTATCAACGAAAACCAGACATGCTGCAATCTGTAATTGTAAAACTAGGGTTACTCTATATGGTAAGTTAAGAAAATAGGCAATGAGGCAAAAAGCGTGCCCAAACTGTTTTTACAAAGGGACATCTATAAAAAAAAATAATACAGAATAATGAACACAATGACTCCTTTCAAGTGTTGAATTTTATCTTTAAAACAATCACATAGAAACATTTTTGTTGTTTTGTAAATCACAGCATACAACATTGTTTACAAATGACATTGAGAAGCATGTGAAACACATCACTGACAGTGTAAAACCTCCCCAAGTAAAAATAAGGCACCGACTGAATCGGTGGAATATTCAATCAAGAAGTGAGAATACCAGTCAGAATTACACAGTTAAAAATAAAACTACACATTAGACATGTGCTGAGTGAGACATGTCCATCAAATGACACTTCGTCAACCACATTGCATAATGGCACCCAGTGTTTAGTGTAGCTATATTTTTTAAAGATAGTTGGATTATCAGCACATGCCTAACATATGTACAAATAGAAAATTGGGTAAACACATCTCGAGATTTGTATCTGAACCTGAATGTTATTAACATTCATGTGCTTGATTTGTAGTATTCTGTGTTTCTTGATTTTTGTTTCTGGTTTTATGCTGGTGCTTTGTAGCCTCTCAATGTGCTGGTCAAACTATATAAACATTCTTATTTTTTAAAGCTGGTAAGTAAATGCCCCCTTCTTTCCCTGAATAGATAAATGAAGTGTCAATGATGAGCATTAAAATCTGATATAAACATATTTAATGTGCTTTGTAAGCAGAATTCATTCTAATTCATTTCAATAAAATAAAAATGAGGTGACATTGAGTCAGTACTCAATAAGAATGTCCTGGGTTCAACTGTCAGTAAAGCAAGCCTAGATCATTTCAATATGGATTATGTATACTCTCCTCTTTCTGTACAGGCTTCCTCCCACAGTCTAAAAACAAGCAAATTAAGTTAATCTTAAGTGAGTCTTCCTTACTTTCATCCAATGAGAGCAATATTGTAAGATTAACCTTCATTTCTAGATAGAATAAGAATCTGTGAAGCTGGAAGGTTGCCACACATATCTAGGAAAAAAAAACTTAAATAGAATAAGTTTAATTAAACTACACAAGGTGCTTCTACCTCAGTATTTTTTGAAGGTTTTGAAGTACTTCTCATTACACAAAACTCGTTGGTATGCAGACAAACATTAATTCTAGATTTCACATACAGTAAATCACTGTAAAACTGATAATGTAATTTATCTTAATTAGTTGATGAAATAGTTATTGAGGATGAGAATGCACTATACAGCTTATAACGTAATTTTTAACGTTAGCTTGCTAAATGTTTGAAATATAAGCTACCATCTAAGGAGAGACAATATTGGAAACAGCTAGCAAGCTACAAGCCCCAGCCCTGCATTGTCTATTGGCAAACCTACTACATTGCTTATATATATATATATATATATATATATATATATATATATATATATATATATATATATATATATATATATATATATATATATATATATATATATGGTTTATCATGACAGTGTAACCAATTTGTAATTGTTTTGACATATTACAACATATATATATGATATATGATATATTACAACGTATAGAATTAATAAAATGTAATTTGCTGCTTAGTAAAATGAAATTATGGCAATTATGGCAAAGTAAAAAATTACAACGATCACTTTTAGTGTTCTGTCTTTGATTACAGCACTGTCATATACTATGGAATAATAATTTGTATCAAAGCATGTTATTAAACTGAATAAAAGGCTAAAAACAGGGTCTTCAATATATGTGATTTAGGTATTTAGATCTAACATTTAACCAATTTGTACTAGATTTTCCCATTCCCAGTAGCATACATTTCGAAATTACTATTTCTACTGAAATAGTAGCAATTTAAATACTTTTTAAAATACTTTATCTGCTGTGTTGCTTGCAATACATGTAGCCTTGTGTTAAAGGAGAATAAAAGACTTTATTTTGTAATTATTTTTATTATTATCTATAATTCTTTTTTATTATATTAAAATTATAATTATTATCTATTATTAAACTATGTTAGCTTCATCTGTTTGTCTGTGTATTTGGTAAAAATAAGATAGACCTTTATTTATCCCACAATGGGGAAATTCACACCAAAATGGGGAAATCAATTATTAATTATGAATCAATTACACAATTTACCAATTAATTAACTAATTAGGGGTAGGTCATTATTTTTGTTTTCTATGGATAAATTGCCCATTTTCTACTAAATTGTATACTTCACAAGCAGAATTAATTTAGGATAAAGTAATTTAACACGATATAGGAGTGGTTTTTAAAAATATATTTTTGTAACATTTTGCATGTCTGCCTTTCTTTTCATGTTAGCATGTTTTCCGTGTCTGTTGTAGGTTTCTCTGGTAGCTCTGTTGCATTGTGTTGGGAAAACAATCTAAAGGTTGTGGGTTAAAATCCCAGGTCCACTGAAGTTACCACTTTGGTTCCTTGAGGAATGTCCTTAAACCACATTGCTCCAGGGGTGGTGTAAAACCAATCTTATGCTCTGACCCCAGAACAATTTGGGATATTTGTAATTCACTTTGGATAAAATCGTCTGCTAAATGATGCAATGCAAGCCCAGATGTTTTTAAACTGGGGTTGAGGTCAGGACATTGTGCAGGTCATTTAAGTTCTTCCACACCAAACTTCCCCAACCATTCTTTTTGGAAGTCTACTGTGTGCATTTGGGCATAGTTCACTTGAAACAAAAAAGGGACTGCTCCAAGCTGTTTTCACAAAGTTAAAAGCAAATTTTTAAAATACATGGATAAGGGGCTTGATTTTATATACTTGGGAAATAGGATTGAATACAACATTTGAATAATTGAGCTGTCCCGTATTGACTGATGTCTGCTTGGATATCTTACACAAATTTGATTTGTTGCCCAGCGACGGATGGGTAACCCCACCGCAACCCTAATAGAGGATAAAGCGGGAGAATGAATGAATGAATAAAATTTGATTTGTAATTCACTTCAGCTTTAATTATTTACTGTATATACTGTATGCCAATCGATCCAAAGCAATACTACTTTTGAGTTCTTAGCCCACCGCCATATTAATTTCTAATATAGCTGTTTACTCTGAGCTAAAGTTCTTATAAAGATGATTTATGCTTTTGTTGTTATAAATCCCTCTATATAATTACAATCTTGCCTATGGTGTTCTTACACTGGCTGTCTGGCTTAATTATGGCATTCTAGCCACTAGCATGGAAACTCACATACACAAAAGTTTGTGGGCACTCTTGGCATGCCCATAAACTTTAAATTTGATATAATCATGATAATACCCTCAGTAGTAACTACATACAGTGGGTTGCAAAAGTATTCATACCCCTTGAACTTTTCCACATTTTGTCACATTACAACCACAAACATAAATATATTTCACTGGAATTTAATGTGAAAGACCAACACAAAGTGGTATACAATTGTGAAGTGGAAGGAAAATTATACATGAATCAACATTTTTTTTACAAATAAAAAACTGAAAAGTCAAAATTATTCAGCCCCCTTTTCCCTGAGTGCAACCAATTGCATTCAGAAGTTGCCTGATGAGTGCTAATGACTCAAAAGGGTCCACCTGTGTGTAATCTAATCTCAGTACAAATACAGCTGCTCCGTGACGGCCTCAGATGTTGGTTAAGAGAATATTGGGGAGCAAACAGCATCATGAAGTCCAAAGAACACACCAGACAGGTTAGGAATATGGTTTTGGAGAAGTTTAAAGCAGGCTTAGGTTATACAAAGATTTCCAAAGCTTTGAACATCTCACGGAGCACTGTTCAATCCATCATCCGGAAATGGAAAGAGTATGGCACCACAGTAAACCTGCCAAGACAAGACAAGACAAGACAAGACCGTCCACCTAAACTTGCAGGCCGAACAAGGAGATCACTGATCAGAGAGGCAGCCAAGAGGCCCATGGTGACTCTGGATGAAATGCAGAGAGCCACAGCTCAGGTGGGGGAAACTGTCCACAGGACAACAATTAGTCGTGCACTACACAAATGTGGTCTTTATGGAAGAGTGGCAAGGAGAAAGCCATTGTTAAAAGAAAACCATAAGAAGTCCCGTTTGCAGTGTGCCAGAAGCCATGTTGAGGACACAGCAAACATGTGGAAGAAGGTGCTTTGGTCAGACGAGACCAAAATTGAACTTTTTGGCCACAATGCAAAACGCTATGTGTGGCGGAGAAATAACACTGCACATCACTCTGAAAACACCATCCCCACTGTCAAATATGGTGGTGGCAGCATCATGCTCTGGGGGTGCTTCTCTTCAGCAGGGACAGGGAAGTTGGTCAAAGTTGATGGGAAGATGGATGGAGCCAAATACAGGGCAATCTTGGAAGAAAACCTGTTGGAGTCAGCAAAAGATTTGAGACTGGGGCGGAGGTTCACCTTCCAGCAGGACAACGACCCTAAACATAAAGCCAGAGCTACAATGGAGTGGTTTAAAAAAAAGAATATTCATGTGTTAGAATGGCCCAGTCAAAGTCCAGACCTAAACCCAATTGAGAATTTGTGGCAAGATCTCAAAACTGCTGTTCACAAATGCTCTCCATCCAATCTGACTGAGCTTGAGCTGTTTTGCAAGGAGGAATGGGCAAGAATTTCAGTCACTAGATGTGCAAAGCTGGTGGAGACATACCCTAAAAGACTTGCAGCTGTAATTGCAGCAAAAGGTGGCTCCACAAAGTATTGACTCAGAATACAGGGCCCCAACTGCAGTCTTTTTGAGGAGGGCTGTATACTTTTGCACGTCACACTTTT
This sequence comes from Corydoras sp. C115, assembly GCA_019802505.1. Classification (NCBI taxonomy): domain Eukaryota; kingdom Metazoa; phylum Chordata; class Actinopteri; order Siluriformes; family Callichthyidae; genus Corydoras; species Corydoras sp. C115. The sequence goes on along the minus strand of JAFMOC010000111.1, from coordinate 2,423,088 downwards.
CAGTTTTTTATTTGTAAAAAAAATGTTGATTCATGTATAATTTTCCTTCCACTTCACAATTGTATACCACTTTGTGTTGGTCTTTCACATTAAATTCCAGTGAAATATATTTATGTTTGTGGTTGTAATGTGACAAAATATGGAAAAGTTCAAGGGGTATGAATACTTTTGCAACCCACTGTAGTTCAATTTTGTCAAATGAATTGACAACTGAATTGTTGAATGGTTAACTATTTCCAATGATGTTTTTTCAAATAATTGTTTAAATTGAAAGTAACAATTGACCATCACACATTGGCATGAACATTAGAATCTGTATTCAGCTGATTACTGTTAACAACCTCCACTGTTTTTCAACATCTTTCACCAGGATTTCCACGATTTTGTGTATTTAAGTGTGTGTATTTCTGTTGAGAAAGCATTTGTATTTATAACCTTATGGTCCAAGCAGGTCAGTGGAGTTTCTTTAAACAGAACTAATTTAATTATATTTGTTTTTTGAAATTGCATACCAGAGCAGGTGAATATGAAATTTAGTAAGGCATAAATTTAAAAATAAGCCTAGCCTAAATTTGATGGCATATTCAAATAAAATTTGCATTTATTAAACATTTAATAGTGATGCATGACCAATGCTGAAATTTCATTATTTATTCATTTATTATTCACTTTGTTGTGATTAATTTATAATATTCAACCATAATATTTTTTCACTTCTTAATGTCACTTTATGGTTTTGACAGTCTTGATTTCATGTCAAACATCCTTCTTGCAAACTAAACCCTTCTGCCACCAATAGTCTCCAGAGGCCCCTGGTATTGTCTGAGGGGGGAAAAATTGTCATTTGCATATTCTTCCTTTAGTTTGGTTTTGTTTTCTCACTTTTGTTCACTAGTTCATAAGTAAAGGATTTAATATGACTTGTATCAATCTGGTAGCAAACTGAAAAAAAACCCCACAAGTTATGGCAGTGTAATATAGCAAATACAAAATAGATAGCCATGGCTTGGATCAGATCTGGCACTTAAGTTGAACAGCTTTATGGTGATGGCATTTATGCTGCTCTCAGTGGTGAAGCAATGCCACTACTCAGCAAGAGGATGCTGCAGATCAACGTGGCTACGCACAAGTTGCAGTATGTCTTTTGGCTCATCGACATCCAAGAGGCATGTATTTTGGGATTGAACTGGTTGACAACACTCAAAACATGCATTTGCCCTACTTCTAGATGCCTGAGCTGGATAGAGGACCGACAATTCTGCTTTCTGACACCACTCGGTGTAGATGTGCCTCTCAAACATGGACCCCTGAAGGAGCTGGAATTGCGGTGTGTAATACTGTGTTTATACACAGTTTTACAGCAGATGGAACTCTCTGCAAAACCGTAGCAGGGCTTCGACAAATCTGAAACATCGGTACATTGGCTTTTTATATTGAGTAAAAAGTTTGTGCAATCATCGAAGGATACGCCAACTTAGACCATCACTGACCAACCACCAAGGCATAAAATACACCACTGCATTTCACTTCATTTGCCATGTGCTCAGTGTAAACCTGTTCTCATTTGTCTAGAGAACAGGGTACTGGTGGACCTACAAATTCTGATGTCTGGTGCAAATTCTGCATAGTTAGTACAAATCCCAATAGAAGATAGAAGAAGCTCAAATGCCACATTAATAAATTCTGATAATTTCTTTCGACACATGTACATCAGAAGCAAGTAGCATGCCAGAGGTCTCTTTGTAGGGCTCTTTCAAATATCCCAGATGTTTAACTGACTTTGTGTCACATTCAGAATTAAAACTAATTTTCTCTCTTTTACTTGTTTAACTGGTTTGATATAATTTGATATTATTCTCATTACTTTGATTACCTAGTGTACACTATATATGAAACCCTGTTTAGGAAAACATGACTTAAAACAAAAAGAGGCATTTCATTTTCAATATCCTAAAAAAATATGTACTAAAATATGTACAGTTGGGCAGGTTAATCTTGTTTGTGTTGAACAGTAAACAACTAACATATCGGCTAATATTTATGTATGGCTGATAAATCGGTGCATCCCCTGTATCTAACTGTAAACATTAATAACTTAATGAATTCCATAAATAATAACACCCAATGAAAAACATTTCAATAAAATAAAATGAGCAAAAAGACAATAAACAGGCAAATTTAAAAAGCAATACAAAATCTTCCTTTTGTGTGTCACCTGTACAAAGAAATTCCACAATGTATTGTGGGACATGCAGTGGTTCCATTCAAAATCCACCCTAACTTGCCTTATCTAAATTGATCAGAGAATAAGGATGTTTCTTGCATTGTTCTTCATCTGATGATCCTCACAATTTATTAGTCCTCAGCAACAAAATACTGTGAGTTTTTCCATATTACAGGTTGTATTGCAGCTTTTAAATTTTAACCAACATACTTCATACTCGGTGGCTTAGTGGTTAGCACATTCGCCTCTCAGTGCTAGGGGTTCCCGGTTCGAATCCCAATCTGGGTGGAGTTTCCATGTTCTCCCCGTGTCCGCGTGGGTTTTCTCCGGGTTCTCTGGTTTCCTCCCACAGTCCAAAAACATGAATCAAGGTCAATTGAATTCTCCAAATTGCCCCATATAGTGTGTGTTTGTGTGTGTGTCTGAGTGAGTGTGTGCCCAGTGATAGATTGGTGCCCTGTCCTGGGTGTATCTGCCCAGTGCTAGCTAGCTAGCTAGCTGGATGGATGGATGGATGGATGGATGGATGGGTGGGTGGGTGGATGGATGGATGGATGGATAATGCGCAATGGCTTTTTATATTGCATTTCTGCATAGTAAGATGTTTTATAGCCATAAAATAGTTATTGACTGGTGGATTAATTCAGATGAAACATTAGTGAAGGTCTAGATGTGAAATGCATGTCCCCCCATTGCTATAATCATATCACACCATCAATCCATTCATTCGATTCTAAAAGGGCTGTGGCACAAATATTACACTGCTGTTGTTTTACTGATTCAACTTGTTAATTATTTCAATTATCATCCTAACCTTCCTCAGAATACAGGGCCCCAACTGCAGTCTTTTTGAGATGTGAGATTTCATTCCTATATTTTTAAACCTTGCCTGTTAATCCCACATCCAAGAGTTATTTCCCATAATACAGAAGGAATTAAAAAAAACCTTTGATTATGGATTTGTTCCTTTTTTGAAAATTCCTCTATTACCCAACTGCTGACTAATATCATCTCTGCAAGCATGTATTTTCCTTAATGCATTGCTTCTTCTTACCCTTTGCTCTTTGTTCTAAAATTGTCCTGCAACCGTTGTTAAGATTCGAGTAAACTGTGCCATCTGCACACCTGCTGTCCTTTAGACTCCTTCATCTGGGTCCAGTGTGTGAGCTCTTCTTCTCCAGAGCTGTTCAGACCCAATGAGATCCAGCCAATCATCTCCTTGCGTTTGATGCTACGCTTATTGTAAACTGACAGGATAAGTGTGACATCTGACAGTTGAAAAAGTGCCACCTGAAACATGAATGTCTCTTTGTAGGTGGGGTTAGGCTGGCCTCGGCAAAGGGACGTCTTGCATTTTGACATCTCCTGCCCCATAGAGTTTAACAGGGTCAGTTTCACATAGGTGTCTGCATAGAAAATGATCACAAATTAAAACCAGTAGAGACAAGACTTTAATTTTACTATTGTGAAAATACAAATCAAAACAAGTATTAATGACATGTAATGTTGCATCATACACTTTAATTATTTAAAATGATGGACAAAATAGTGAGTTCTGTTAAAAATAATTGTTTGAATTTTATTAAAATTTTCCCTCTTCTCAATGATTTCTGTATCCTTTATATATTTTTGTTTTGTTGTCACCTGCTGGTAAGGACTGGTTTTCTTACTGCAGCCTAGCAATTACTTTCCCTAAGGCAATTCTACATTTAGTTTACATTAAATCTTTTCCAGCATCTGTTTCTAGTGTCATAGATTTTTTTTATCATGTTTTATGTTTATTCATGAACCAAAGGAGTTAGTGTTAAGAGTGCTTGCCGCACTTCTCTAGTCATTGTCTGGTTTTAAAAAATAACATTAAAAATAGTTCGTATAAAAGTTTTTTTTTAAGACAATGCCTAAAATATGTTTGGAAAATATCTAATATCTAATAATAATAATAATAATAATAATAATAATAATAAAAAAAAACATTTTAATCATAAAAATGTTGATTATAAGAAAACAAAAACCCAAGAGTTCTTGGAATTACATAATTTTTAAACACAAAAAAATACAAAGAAATTTAAAAATACTTGTTTATAATAACATCCTGCAGGTAATGCTGAAAGAACAACATTGGAATATGCGACCTTTGTAAGAAAACTCTACCTGTTTTTGTCAAATCTCTACTTGCAAATCATCATGATTCTGTTTGCTGCCACTTCACATTAATACCAAATATATTTGAAAAGAACCATGAGATGCAATGAATTTTTTCATTGAGAGTTTGATTACTAAATTATAAAATGGTTTTGTTTTAATTAATCCATTTTGTTGCTTTTTCTGGATATATCAATAAGTTAATACACGAGTGTTTAGCCTTTTAATGTATGCAAACAAAAAAACTAAAGGAATAGTATGTGGCTTGAATGCTTTAAAAGAAAGAATAAACAGAGATGACAAGAGAAGTGGCAGCTGCTTGCCAGGCGCTCTCTCATTGTCAAGTCTAAATTAAAAAAATCTTTGCATCATTTCCATTTTCTCTTGCTCAGTTATAAAAGCTTGGCTGAAATGAACTAATTTGGCTACACCATAAGTGCTTTATTGGTGCAGTAGTGGGTTTCATGCTGATAGAGATGAATAAAAATATTGGTAATTAAGAATAAGTGATTGCTTTTATTGGGAGAGCCATTGTGATTATCTAAAAAGGCAGCAAGGAGATCTGGTATGAATGCTTAAACTTTTATTCAAGGGTAACTATTCTCAATTTATCTGACAAATTCACTATGCTGGGAAAGTAAAAGCCCACTTTTGAATGCTTTCGTCCAAAGTGATTCACTATGAATGTATGTAGTTAAAATTCACCAGGTAAACAAATGGCAAAAAATTAATTAAAGTCAAGACTTGACTTTGGCCATTTTAGGGTTTTAGGCCTTGTTGTGTGATTTACTTCTGAAGACGCATCTTTTTAACAAATACCTGTTTTAATGGGAAGAAGGGGGGGGGGTGTCAGATCAGGTTTGATAATTCTACAGTGTAGCTGGTTTTCTTCATAACTACTGACTTGTGATGTTCTCATTTGTAAGTCGCTTTGGATAAAAGCGTCTACTAAATGACTAAATGTAAATGTAATTTAAAAGTCAAATTGGTTTAGTGGTTCGCCTCTCAGCGCTAGGGATTCCCGGTTCGAATCCCCATCTGGATGGAGTTTCCATGTTCACCCCGTGTCTGCGTGGGTTTCCTCCGGGTTCTCCGGTTTCCTCCTGAAGTCCAAAAACATGGATCAAGTCAATTGAATTCTCCAAATTGCCACATATAGAGTGTGTCTGTGTGAGTGAGTGTGTGCCCAGCGATGAATTGGCACCCTGTCCTGGGTCTATCTGCCCAGCGCCCGAGACGTTCTCCCCTGGATGGCATGGGGAACCCCACCGCAACCCTAATAGAGGATAAAGCGGGAGATAATGAATGAATGAAAATTGGTTTAGTAAAGAGGATATTAAAAAAAGATCTACAGATGTATCTAATTGTGGAACTACAAAGTCAATCTTTAATGTAAGTGGAAAAGGAAAAATAGAGAATAAGAGGAGCAAAATGTGTGACTGGTACTGTATATAAAATTGTTTTGTTTCCCCTTTTTTGCTTTGTCCATTTCTTGGCAGATTATTCTTGGCTGATTGTTCTTGGCTGATAATTAAACAAATCTGAAGTTGTAGACTAATTGGATGAAACTAAAATGACACAACTCAATTAACATGATATTTAACATATACTTCTGAGTGAAAATAACATAATAACATGATAATTAACATATACTTCTGAGTGAAAAGGAGGTATGACGGCCAGTAGATTAAAACAAGCAAATATATGTGCATAAACGTAAACAACACATTAACACTTAAATTAGCATAACACAATAAAAAAAAAAACAAGCATTAACCATCCAAAAAATATAATGGAAAGAAAGGAAGTAAAACTCATGATGCTGTTTAACATGGACAGTAAACGGGTCAGAAAATCAAGGGAAAGACTCACCTCGGATAATATAAACCTGCCCACCTATTAAGTGCTTTAGACAACAGAACAGGCCATCTGATGAGGAAAGGGGGCAGGAAGAAAGACAGGAAAAAGAGGTTAATAACTAGGGATAAAAAACAAGGAAAAGACAAAGTGTAAGACAAAAAAGTGAGACAAAAGGACATGAAAGGAGTCAAAGAGAAATTGAAGGAGATTGAAACCCTGCACTACTGATGTTTATAGGCCATCATGGGTAATTAAATTGTTTGTATATTTATCCAACATTCAGTCATTTTTGTAGTGCCTTAAGTGGAGCACATTTGTTGGGGATCCAGGTTTAAATGAGTTTCGGTGGGGATCCAGGTTCAAAGTTTTCATATTCTCCCTGTGTTTGTGTACTTATTTTGTGTTTTATTTACTAAGGAATACTATATTGGTAAACAATTCTTAGCCCAGCAGTGACACTGAATAGAGTATATATTTTATAAATATTGTACTACAAAGTGCAGCTACAGTTGTGATCAAATTTATTCAACCCCCAATGCTGCGAAGGGTTTTATGGAATTCAGTGCACATTTGTAATTGTGTTCATAATGAAATCTTACAAGGACTTGTTAAAGAACTAAATGCAACTAAGATAGCATCAATTGTTTTTGTCATAAAGTATTAAATGGCCTTTTTGTGATTTCTTCATTGACACAATTATTCAACCCCTTTACAACTACCACTCATAAGAACAGAGGTTCATTCCAGTGTTTTCAATCAGGTATTGAAAACACCTGTGGATGTCAACGAGCAGCAATCAAGCATGATAAGCACCAATTAGGCAGATTTAAAAGGACTGTGATACTCAGCTCCTTCTAGACATCTACTGGTGTGTTTACAAGCATGGTGAAGGCAAGAGAATGGTCCCAGAAGACAAGAGAAGAGGTTATTGCTCTTCACAAGAATGGCAATGGATATAAAAAGATTGCGAAGTTGTTAAATATTCCAAGAGACACTATCGGAAGTATCATTCGCAAGTTCAAGTTAAAGGGCACAGTGGAAACGTTACCTGGTCGTGGCAGAAAGAAGATCCTGACCGCGACTGCTGTGCGCTACCTGAAGCGTAATGTGGAGAAAAATCCCCGCGTGACTGCTAAGGAACTGAAAAAAGACCTGTCAGATGTGGGCACTGAAGTTTCAGCTCAGACAATAAGGCGCGCACTGCATAACGAAGACCTCCATGCCAGAACTCCCAGGCGCACCCCCTTGCTGACTCCAAAGAACAAGAAAAGTCGACTGCAGTATGCCAAAAGTCATGTGGACAAGCCACAAAGGTTTTGGGACAGTGTACTGTGGTCAGATGAAACTAAATTAGAACTGTTTGGGACAATGGACCAGCACTATGTTTGGAGGAGGAAGAACCAGGCTTATGAACAAAAGAACACCTTGCCTACTGTGAAGCATGGCGGGGGGTCAATTATGCTTTGGGGCTGTTTTGCTTCTAATGGTACAGGAAAGCTTCAACGTGTGCAGGGTACCATGAAGTCCCTTCAGTACCAGGATATCTTGGAGGAAAATGTGATGGAGTCAGTCACAAACCTGCGGCTTGGGAGACGTTGGACCTTCCAACAGGACAATGATCCGAAGCACACATCCAAGTCCACTAGAGCATGGTTGAACATGAAAGGCTGGAACATTCTAGAGTGGCCATCGCAATCACCAGACTTAAATCCAATTGAGAACCTCTGGTGGGACCTAAAGAAGGCAGTTGCAGTGCGCAAGCCTAAGAATGTGACTGAACTGGAGGCTTTTGCCCATGAAGAATGGGCTAAGATACCCATAGGTCGCTGCAAGACACTTGTGTCAAGCTATGCTTCACGCTTGAAAGCTGTCATAACTGGAAAAGGATGTTGTACTAAGTACTAAAAAATAGTCACTAGGGGGTTGAATAAAACTGATAATGATGTGAGCACAGTAAAGACATTTGTGGTTATTCCATCATAAATATTATGTTATATTTGTCTAATTTATAAGTGCCTCTTTGATATAATTGTAAATAAGATGACTGAAATGATCCAAATCAATGTCAAACTGGCCAAAACACTTTATTTCAGTGGGGGTTGAATAAATTTGATCACAACTGTATATGGCAAGTAAACATGAGATGTGCATTTGTGAGAGAGAAAGAGAGAGAGTGAGTGAAAGAGAGAGAAAAAGGATGTGTATTTACTTGGTGGCTTGTTGGTAGCAAGATTTCTAAAATGACATCCTTTGATGACTTCCACAGCAAGACGCCCTGTGGTTGCATTGTAAACAAGGCCCAGCAGGATTTCAGGTAAAGTCCTTTGACCCACAGACTGAAACGTGGATGCCGTCTCACTACAAGACGCGGCAGAGACACTCATCTGAGACTCACTGGCCTAAAAAGAAAAAACATACACAAAATTTATATTAGTCCTGACAATTAAAGAACAAAGTAAAGATTAATAGCAAAGTTTTCAAAAACTATGGACTACAAAATTTCAATATGCATCTATATAGTAAGTGGAACTGATAAAATTTACCAACAAAATATGTTCAGTTTGTAAAAGCAACAATATGTAACAATTTATTTTAACAATTTAAAACAATCGTCTGAAATTATTTGGAGGTAAAAAGTGAAATAGGAATTGCACATCTGTCATTACCACTGCACCTCCAGAATGTTTGTTCTAGCTATAAATAACTTGTGTCGAGCCAGCCATGATCTCCTATGAATAGCGTGGAATGGCCTTCTTTGTTAGATGAAATTGGCTACCAACCAATGACTTACTGTGCAATAAACTCTAGGCGAAATAATAATCACATTATATGTTCACCAAAGATCTGCTCATTTAGTCAAGTACAAATCAAATGTGCTTTAATATTGTTGCCTTAATTAATGTTGATTTGGTAAAACTGTATATAATGTTGCTTAGGAGACATCGTTCTGCACATACGGTTGCACTGCAGCAGGGCTCTAGCAGAATGGGCACTGCCATTTTTCCCTGCAGGTTAAGTTTGGTGAGGTAGAAAACTTTCTCTCCCAGCAACTTCTTTTCCTTTTTCACTTTGCTGATGCTGTACAGACGAAACCGCACCCCATAGTTCCCAATGTTGTCTGACTGGATGTGGCTAAAGCTTAAGGTCTCACTAAGACTCCGCCCCCTGGCGACACAAGTTTTTGCACGTTGCTTTTTGGCCGGCAGCAGCACCAGGTGGAGTTGCCAGATGACACCAGGTGATCGTCGTGGTGACGGAAGGTCAGTCATTGCAGTTACAGTAACTGAAAGGTTGCGCTGATGCGAATCGTAGTCAAGGAGGACATGCAGTGTCCCAAATGGAGAGAACGGCGAATCAGGAGAGCAAAGCTTTAGAAGAGGAGAGGAGGATCCACGAAGTGAAAGATCCTACAGAAACATAGACTTTGTCATTCTTAAACATGTATTCACAGTACATGGCCAAAATTATCTGGACACACCTCCTATTTATTTAATTAGCATAGACATTGTACAATATGATGTAACACAAGAGTGTTTTAAATCCTTTGCCTAACCGTTATACTTCAAATGCTTTTGAGTAAATAGGCTCAATTGCCACAGTAGGTGTGATAGTGTGTTTACATGCATTTGAACATACAGGCAAAAGTGTTCTGTGTGCAGAAGCATGTTTGCGTTTGCACTCGTTTGTGTATGTATGTGCTTAATTGAAGTGTTAGTCTGTGTCACACCTCCGGGCTAAGGACGGCAGTGCTGTCACTCGGAATATCCTCTTCAAGGCCTTTGGTGTTGCTGAAACTCTCTGGCTCATGGCAATCACTCTTATTGTCGGCGAGCTCTGAATTTGTACCATCCTCATCCTGATAAGGGGGTGGTTGCAGCTCATCGAGGGGAGGAGTCAATCTCATCCTCTGAATACAGTTCACTAAAGTAAAGAGACACAGCCAGAAATGCATTATTTTGTTAGAAGTCATACAGATAATTTCATTCACTTAACTTGTAGACCAAATTTTTATAATATTTTTTATAATCAGTTTGTACATGTATATGGAACACCAGGATATGTACCTCAGCCTGTACAGCCAACAGCTGAGTTTAACACAATGCCCCCCAAGCTCAGTGAGGTCAGGCAAATCGTGGAAAAGGCAAGGTCCTCTTCAGCCCAGGCCCCAATGGAGTCCCCTATAAGCTCTATAAGAACTGCCCCAAGGTTCTAGAGTTACTATGGTACCTAATGAGAACTGTCTGGAAAAAGCAATGCATTCCAACTGAGTGGCAAAGAGCGGTAGTGGTGTTTATCCCCAAGGAAATAAACTCTAAGGACATCAACCAGTTCCATAACATCGCCCTACTTAACGTGGAAGGGAAAATCTTTTTCTCAGTACTAGCCAGAAGGATGACAAACTACCTGCTTGAGAACGGCTACATTGACATGAGCTGCCAGAAAGCAGGGGTGCCAGGATTCCCTGGATGTGTGGAGCATTCCACAATGATCTGGGACCAGATCCAGAAGGCAAAGAGGGAGAAGTCCGACCTGCATGTCATCTGGCTTGATCTTGCCAATGCATATGGATCAGTCCCGCACCAGCTGATCAATTACGCAATGGACTTTTTCCATATGCCCACCTGTGTAAAGACCTTGGTAGCACAGTACTTCAACAACCTGCAGATGTGCTTTTCTGTACAAGACTTCATCACCGGGTGGCAACGGCTTGAAGTTGGAATTGCAATGGGATGTGCTATTTCTCCCATCTTATTTGTAGCAGCGTTTGAGATCATTCTTATTGGTGCAAGACAAATGGTAGGAGGGATCAAACTACCAAATGGCCAGAGGATTCCACCACTAAGGAGCTACATAGATGATGTCACCAGCCTTCTCCAGACAGCAGCGTGTACATCAAGACTGCTGAAGAGGATAGATGAACTGATGGCATGGGCAAGAATGAAGATCAAGCCCTCCAAGTCTCGTAGTCTATCACTCAGGAGAGGAGTCAGGAATGACCGCACCACCTTTAATGTTGGAGGGGAGAAAATACCACTCCTTGCCGAGCAATCCATAAAAAGTCTGGGGAGGCAGTATACCGCAGTGCTGTCTGACAAACAAATGGGAAAAACCATCATGAAACAACTCTGTGACTGCCTGGCAAAGATTGACCAAAGCCAACTCCCTGGGAAGTACAAGGTTTGGTGCTATCAATTTACTCTCTACCAGAGGGTAATGTGGCCCCTGAAAATGAGCGAGAGCCCCTCATCAACCCTAAGATGGATGGGAAAGCTAACTCATTCATTCGAAAGTGGTTGGGGTTGCCACGTTGCCTATCTGAGGCTGGCCTATTTGGAAGAAACATGTTGCAACTATCACTGAAGTCTATTCAGTTGAGCTACATGCAAGAGAAGGCCAGGTTGGTTTTCGAGCTTAGGGAGTCCACAGACAGGTTAGTAAGGAATGCTCATGTCAAGGTTCTGACTGGCCGTAAGTGGAATGCCCAGACCAAAGTCGACCAAGCTATCAGTCGCCTGCAAAATCAGGAGATCGTGGGCAGAGTCCAGGGGGGAAGAGCAGGCCTGGGATGGGGAGATGCACCATGCTTCTGGTCCAAGGCCAACCGCAAGGAAAGGAAGGAGATGGTGGTGGCAGAGGTGACAACGATAGAGGAAGACTGCTACAAGATCAAAGCCGTGTCACAGGGACGGCAAGGAAGCTGGACAACCTGGGAGGGAGTGACAAACAGGAACGGAACATCAGTTGGTCAGATGTGTGGAAGATCCCACAGGCAAGGCTCAGCTTCCTGATCCGCTCAACATATGACACACTTCCCTGCCCTCGAAACCACCAGTGGTTCAGGAGTGACGAATATTGTTCGCTCTGCAATGCTCCGAACGTAAGCCTCCAGCACATTCTGTCAGGCTGTAAGATCGCGCTCTCACAGGGCTGTTATAGATGGTGCCACAACCAAGTCCTGAGGAAGTTATCCGAAGTGCTGGAGGAGTGTCGACAGGGAGGAAAAACAATGATAACCACTGAGGACCACACCATCTTCGTTGCAGAAGGAGGGGTCAGGAGATTAAGAGAAACACCAAGGCCCTTTTCCTCCAACCAGATGTGGAGAATAAGAGTCAACCTTGACAGAAAGCTTCAGTTCCCCACGGAGATTACCACTACTTCTCTCCGGCCAGACATAGTTATGTGGTCAAACAAGGCAAGAGCGGTGATTCTCATCGAACTCACAGTGCCCATGGAGGAGGGGATTGAGGCCGCCTTCGAACGGAAGAGGGCAATGTATGCGTAGTTGGTTGCTGAGTGCCGCGAGGTGGGCTGGAAGACCACCATCTACCCAGTGGAGGTTGGATGTCGTGGCTTCATGGGGGTATCAACTACACGCCTCCTGAGGGACATAGGGCTCACCAGAGGAAAGCTCAGGAAGGCTACAAAGGCCCTGGCAGAGGAGGCTGAAAAAGGGAGTTTTTGGCTCTGGCTCAGAAAGAAGGATAAAGCTTGGGGGAAGAACACCTAACCTCACACAATAGCTGCAGGGAAAACACTCACCAGCTGCAGGGGGTGACAGGGAGACGTACCTCTCACTGCTCCGCCACCAGGAGACGTACCAGAATTAAAGGAGCGAAACGTTAGTGAATGGTGGTTTCTGGCTGATGACCCTGCAGCTGACCCATTGGCACCGGCAGAGGTGCGACAGGCAGTAACGCTCAGCAGGTAGTAACAGTTACCTTTAAAATCCTATATTATATTACATAGACCTAAAACACGTGTTCTTACCCCAACAAAGTTGGGATATAAGTCAATTTGGATAAAAGCATCTAATAAGTGACAAAATGTAAATATTATACGAGATCCTAAAAAAACTGAAATTAGTCTGATTAAACAAATAAGCCAAAAAACATTTAATTTGGTCATGTTTATTAAGAAAAACATATACATAATAATACATACAGTTACAAGAAAAAGTATTTGAACCTTTTGGGATTACTTGGATTTCTGCATAAATTGGTTAATTAAATGTATTCTGATCATCATCCAAGTCACAACAATAGACAAACACAGTCTGCTTAAACTAATACCACACAAAAAATATACGTTTGTATGGTTTTATTGAACATTCACAGTGTAAATTCAGAATTTAAAAAGTATGTAAATCCCTGTGCTAATGACTAAGAATGAATGGCTAAAAGCTATTTGGAGCCAGGAGTTAGCCAACCTGGAGTCCAATTAATGTGATGAGATTGGATGTGTTGGTTAAAGCTGCCCTGCCCTATTAAAACCACACCAGTTTTGAGTTTGCTGTTCTTAAGCAGCATTGCGTGATGTGAATCAAGCCTTGCATAAAAGAGCTCTCAGAAGACCTACGTTAAAAATTTTTTGTCTTGCATGAAGCAGCAGGACAACAACCCAAAACATAAAATAGACTAAAATCAACAACTGAATGGCTTCAATAGAAGAAAATATGCCTTCTGCAGTGGCCCAGTCAGAGTTCTGACCTCAACCCAATTAAGATGCTGTTGCATGCTCTCAAGAGAGCGACACCAGATATTGCTGCACTGAAAGTTCATTCACTGAAAGTTCAAGTTCATTCATTCATTATCTCCCGCTTTATCCTCTATTACTGTCGCGGTGGGGTTCTCCATGCCCATCCAGGGGAGAACATCTCAGGCGCTGGGCAGATAGACCCAGGACAGGGCGCCAATCCATCGCTGGGCACACACTCACTTACCCAGACACACTCTATATGGGGCAATTTTGAGAATTCAATTGACTTGATCCATGTTTTTGGACTGTGGGAGGAAACCGGAGAACCCGGAGGAAACCCACGCAGACACGGGGAGAACATGGAAACTCCACCCAGATGGGGATTCGAACCAGGAATCCCTAGCGCTGAGAGGCGAACGTGCTAACCACAGGGGTTCAGGTAGATCGCGATGGAGGTTTGAAAAAAAAAGCGCTTATCTGATCACGCATCAGCGCTTGTTTACAGCACAGTATCGGACTTATGGACGCGTACACACATTTTCACACACACAAAATGTGATTTATTCTGAATCGCGATCTCTATCCGTGTGCAAGCGAGCAGTCTGTTCACAAAAACGGCACGTGGCCACGCCTCGCTAATCATCTACATTAGATTAGTTTCTGTCTGTGTGCTTTATTTGACTGACAAGATGAGTGAAGGACTTTGCTCCAAAAGAACTAAAATGTACCACCAGGGGCGTTTTTAGGGTTTAGAAACATCAGGGGCTTTAGCCCAGATCCCTTATTCCCCTTCTGTCCTCTTTAAAGATTGCCCTTTTTTTTTTTGCCTCATTTTTGCATCCATTCTCTTTATTTTTTGAAATTCCATTTTTTTTTATACTTTTTTTATTGAGAAGTCATATTACAAATATTGAAAGTAGTACCAAATATTTAACAGACTTCAAAAAAGATTTTTTTACCCCATTTTTATCCCCAAGAATATGGAGCCCCTAAAGGGACTTTAGGGGCTCCATATTTGAGAGGAACATGAGTAAAAAAAAATTTTTTTTTTACTTATGTAGTGCACACCACTTATTAAGTGGTACGCACCACTTAGTAAGTCGTGCGCACAAGATATTAAGTCGTGCGCACGAGTTATTAAGTGGTGCGCACGAGATATTATGTGAATCATAATCTGACAATAAACAGACATGACGCGCTGTTACAACGATAGAGTTTACACTGGGACATGCGCTCTCCGACACTATGGCTGTTTGACAGATCTACAGATAAATAAATAAATAACACGAATATAAATAAACGTTTCTTTCTAGGAATCTTTCTAGGAATGTAACTCCGGAACGCCGTATAGTGCTGAGTTCGACCGAAACTCGTTTGCATGTTCTCGTTGCTTGTTGCTTGGAAATTTCATTTTACCCCCAAAACAGTTAAGCATTGGAGTTAAACGTGGCAATAACACGACTGGATTTCACATGTCTTATAATAATGTCTTATTTTGAAAGACAGGCCGCTGTATTTGATGAGATGAAGTGTACATGTGTAGGATGAGATGAACGTAACCGGTGTTCTTCCGCAGATACACGTATGGAAAAACGGATGCTTTATAAGAATCACGCATGCGTTTGTGTACATGTGACTGTGTACCGCATTGTGAATATTTTACATTGAACCAAATCGGAAATGTGAATCAATTGATTCCCTGAAGATTCTTAGAAAAAATCCGTGGTAAGTGCGCACGAGATATTAAGTGGTGTGCACCACGACTTACTAATTCGTGCCCATGACTTAATATCTCGTGCGCACGACTTACTAAGTGGTGCACCACTTAATAAGTGGTGCGCACGACATAAGTGAAAAATCTTTTTTTTTTTTTTACTCATGTTCCTCTCGAAATTTTTTTTTGCTCATGTCCCTTTAGGGGCTCCGTACAAGACAAAACACCTTGTAAAAAAAAACAAAAAAAAAAAACAAAAAAAAAAAAAAACCACACCCATACATAAATGTAAGATACTAATAAAAATGTAAATAAATAAATAGATAAACAAATAACAATAATAAAAAAATAATAAAATCACTAAATAAAATAAAAAATAAATTAAATTAAAAAATTAATTTAAAAAAAATTAAAAAGGGGAGGGTAAGACGAAAGAAGGGAAGGAGCTAATCATCAGGCAAAGATTGAAGGGCTTCAAAATAAGAAAGAAATGGTTTCCATTTACAGTAAAACTGATCAGAATCACCCTTTAGAGTAAATCTGATTTTTTCCATCCTCAAAAAATGTAAAATATCAGTGAGCCACTTTGACGTTGAAAGGGGACTGGGGAACTTCCACAGTTGAAGAATGCACCGTCTGGCTAAGACAGACGTAAAGGCCAAAATTTCACACTGCAATTTGGTAAAAGAGGGAAACACTGAAGAGAGTCAGAAAAATGCAATATATGGGTCAATATTAATGTTAACAGTTAAGATGGTTGACATGATATCAAAGTAGTTGGACCAGAATTTATGTAGTGAGGGACAGAAAAAATTCAAGTGACTCAAATTACATGGAGATCTGCCACATTTATCACATCGATCGTCCAGAACATTCCAGATAGAATTTGGATAACTGTGATTTAGAACTTTGAATTGTATTAATTGCAGTCTCGCACACGGTGTGCAAGAACCACCAGGAATCGGAGAGATCAGTTCCCAGCTTGCGTCCCCATGTGTTTTTGATACGGTCAACTGAATATAAATCAAAAGTCATAAGGTGAATATAGATTTTAGAAATTAGTGATTTCTGGAGGGGGTTAAAAGAAAAAAAGTCGGTCCATGGTTGACTAATGGGAAGACTGGTATAGTTTAAAAAAAAAGATACAATGTCTGATTTGAAAGTAACGAAACAGATGAGATGAGATGAAGTTAAACTCCTTAACTAATTGGGCAAAACTACAAGATCCCTCTTTATACAGGTCTTTGAAGGATATAATTAATACCTTTATCGTACCACAACTTAAAAGCTGGATCGGTCAGAGAAAGAGGGAAGAGGTGATTATTTAGAACAGGTATGATGATGGATGGTGAAGTGAACTTGATATCTAAACTGGGCCCAAATGCGAAGAGTGGATCGGACAACTGCGTTATTGGTGAAATTAGAAGGCTTGAGTGGAAGAGAGGTAGAGAGAACAGAAAGAGGAGAGAAAGAGGAAAAGGAAGGAGATCTGGAGATTTCAACCAACAGAGCACCTTTTGAATGTTGGCTGACCAATAGTATAATAGAAAGTTAGGTAGAGATAGACCCCCATCAAACTTAAATCTTTGTAGCAAGGACTTTTTAACCTTGGGGACCTTCCCATCCCATATGAAAGTTATAATAATTTGGTCTAGATTATTGAAAAACTTTTTAGGCAGGAACAAAGGAATAGTCTGGAAAAGAAAGAGAAATATAGGTAAAACGTTCATTTTGATGGAATTTATTTGTGCGAACAGTGATAAAGGTAAAGATCCCCATCTTTGTAAATCTAATTTAAGTTTGTTTATTAAAGGTGTGAAGTTATTATCAAGAGAGACTTTAATGAACGAGAAACGTGAACACCCAAATATTTAAACCCAGTAACCGAGTTTTTGAAGGGAATGTTTGAATAATTTAGTGACAGAGCCAGAGAGTTAACCGAGAAACACAAACTTTTTTGTAAATTTACTTTATAACCAGAGAATGAGCCAAACCTATCTAGAAGTGAAAGAATGGGAGGGATAGAATGTAATGGATCTGTCACGTATAATAAGAGGTCGTCAGCATATAGTATACCTTCAGTTCAATACCAGAATGAAGAATACCATGGAAGGGTAGGAAGTGACTTTAGTGCGAGAGATAAAGGTTCAATAGCTAAAGCAAAAAGTAAAGGGGATAGTGAACAGCCCTGCCTGGTCCCTCGAGATAGAGAAAAATAGTCTGAACGAATGTTATTAGTTTGAACACTGGCACGAGGAGAAGTGTATAATAATTTTATCCAAGAAATACATTTGTTGCCAAATTTACATTTTTGCAAAATTTCAAAAAGATATTTCCATTTAACACGATCGAATGCCTTCTCAGCATCTAATGATATGACCATTTCAGGAAGCAACGAGAAATGATCTGTTAAAATTATGTTCAATAAAGTACGGACATTAGAAGAAAGGTAGCGCCCTTTAATTAAACCATTTTGGTCAGGAGACATAATATCTGGAAGGACATTCTCCAGTCGAAGTACCAGTGCCTTAGCCAGTATTTTCACATCGACATTAAGAAGAAAAATTGGTCGATATGAAGAACATGAGGTGGGGTCTTTGTCCTTCTTCAAAAGAAGAAAGATAGATGATTCCGTGCAGGTGGGAGGTAAAGATCCTGATGCCAGTGACTCATTATAAACTGCCAAGAGGAGTGGGGCCAATTAATTAACAAATTTCTTTAAAAATTCCATAGGGAACCCATCAGAACCCGGTACTTTTCTAGATTGCATGGAATTGATACTGACAACAATCTCCTCTAACCCTTGTGGTGAATCAAGATGTTCAACTGTACAGTCATGGCCAAAAGTTTTGAGAATGACACAAATATTATTTTTTTTTTAAAGTCTACTGCTTCAGTTTTCATAATGGCAATTTGCATATACTGCAGAATGCTATAAAGAGTGATCAGCTTAACAGCAATTAATTGCAAAGTCAATATTTGCCTAGAAAATGAACTTTATCCCCCAAAACACATTTCAACTTCATTGCAGCCCTGTCTTAAAGGACCAGCTAACATCGTTTCAGTGATTACTCCATTAACACAGGTGTGGGTGTTGATGAGGACGGGGCTGGAGATCAATCTGTCATGATTAAGTAAGAATGACACCACTGGACACTTTAAAAGGAGGCTGGTGCTTGGCATCATTGTTTCTCTTCTGTTAACCATGGTTATCTCTAAAGAAACACGTGCAGTCATCATTGCACTGCACAAAAATGGCTTAACAGGGAAGAGTATCGCAGATAGAAAGATTGCACCTCAGTCAAGAATCTATCGCATCATCAAGAACTTCAAGGAGAGAGGTTCCATTGTTGCCAAAAAGGCTCCAGGGCGCCCAAGAAAGACCAGCAAGCGCCAGGACCGTCTCTAAAAAGTGTTTTAGCTGTGGGATCGGGCTACCTGATCAGGAATGGCAGCAGGCAGGTGTGAGTGCATCTGCATGCACTGTGAGGTGGAGACTCTTGGAGCAAGGCCTGGCCTCAAGGAGGGCAGCAAAGAAGCCACTTCTCTCCAGAAAAAACATCAGGGACAGACTGATATTCTGCAAAAGGTACAGGGAGTGGACTGCTGAGGACTGGGGTAAAGTAATTTTCTCTGATGAATCCCCTTTCCAATTGTTTGGGACATCTGGAAAAAAGCTTATTCGGAGAAGACGAGGTGAGCGCTACCACCAGTCTTGTATCATGCCAACTGTAAAGCATCCTCAAACCATTCATGTGTGGGGTTGCTTCTCAGCCAAGGGAATCGGCTCTCTCACAGTCTTGCCTAAAAACACAGCCATGAATAAAGAATGGTACCAGAATGTCCTCCGAGAGCAATTTCTCCCAACCATCCAAGAGCAGTTTGGTGATCAACGATGCATTTTCCAGCAAGATGGAGCACCTTGCCATAAAGCAAACGTGATAACTACATGGCTCAGGGAACAAAACATAGAGATTTTGGGTCCATGGCCTGGAAACTCCCTAGATCTTAATCCCATTGAGAACTTGTGGTCAATCATCAAGAGAAGGGTGGACAAACAAAAACCTAACATTCTGACAAAATGCAAGCATTGATTGTGCAAGAATGGACTGCTATCAGTCAGCATTTGGTCCAGAAGTTGATTGAGAGCATGCCAGGGAGAATTGCAGAGGTCCTGAAGAAGAAGGGTCAACACTGCAAATATTGACTTGCTGCATTAACTCATTCTAACTGTCAATAAAATATTTTGTTACTCATAATATGATTGCAATTATATTTTAGTATGTGATAAAAACATCTGACAAACACACATAAAAACCAGAGGGCAGAAAATCATGTGAAAATATAATATTTGTGTCGTTCTCAAAACTTTTGGCCATGACTGTAGTGGAATTGATAGACGGAAAAGATAAATCATTAAGAAACCGGATCATGTCTGTGTCATCGGTGCTAGATTCAGACTGATAGAGAGTAGAGTAAAAGGATTTAAAAATCTCGTTGATAGAAGCAGATTCAGAACAAAGTTTGCCATTTAAATCCCTAATCTGACAAATTACCCGAGATGCAGAATGATTTTTTTAATTGGTGAGCTAAAAGTCTAGATGGTTTGTCTCCGTATTCATAATAACTGCAGCAACTGCGTAACATCAGTTGTTCTGCCTCTTTGGTGGTAATAAAATTAATTTTAGTTTGTAAATCTGTACGCTGCTTAAGGAGAGCAGGTGACGGGTTGATTGAATTGAGTTTATCTTAGTCAGCCATTTTTGCAAACAGGTTTTGGAGGTCTTGTTTACGAGATCTATTTTGATGAGTTGTATAAGAGATTATTTGACCACAAAGATAAGCTTTAAGAGTTTCCCATAACAGAGAGGGAGATGGGGTGTCATTTTTGTTAAGGATAATAAAATAATCGATAGAAGATGAGATGAATGTGTTGAAGGCTTCATCAGAGAGTAATAGTGGGTTAAGTCTCCATGGAGGAGGAAGAGATGAGTGATTGGAAAAATAAATATCTAGAGAAAGAGGGGCGTGGTCTGAAATGACTATTGATGATGACTGTGATAATCAGAGTGTGTGACCTTGGGAATGAAGGAGCTATCTATGAAAAAATAGTCAATACTTGACTATACTGTTGACTATTGTTATAGCTCAACAAGGAGCTAACAACACTTCCGGAAATGCAGCATAGTAAAGTAAAGATCGTATTTGAAACAACAAATTACATTTACATTGGGATGGAGAGCCTGTCAAGTCAGTGGGTATGACCTTTTTAAAAATTTCAGTACATTTGAAAAGAAATAAACTGAATCAACACAATGAATCAACTGAAAAAACACATAATTATAACAAATATACAATTTATATTATTTATTTTAGGGTCAGTGTTTTAAAATCAAGATCAAGTTAAACAAGGTGACAAAAATAATAAACAAAATTTCATATGCACAAAATTACATTCTTTTTTCGTTCTTTCTTTGAAATACAGCTATGTGATTCTTCAGATAGAACTTAATGGCCAGTCTCTAGATTGAAATGCTAGTGGTGCTGACTTTATACATTATACACATTCCTTTTTACCCAAAACCTTGCAAGAGGATATCTATTCCATGAAATTGTCTTCTACTGATTTGATTTCTCTGGAGATTCATTTTGTCCTTTTTGACTTTGCAGAACCTAAAGATTAACAACATATTGTTCATTAAGTTTACCTTCTGATATTAAAATATTTGCTATTTTGATTATATACATATTGTATTAGTAATCATATACCTTCGGACTTTCTTGGTATCGCCGTCTTCTTATATTGAACCTCCGACTGGTTGCTGGTTTGTCCTCTGAAGAACCTTTTAAGAAAGTGTGTGCATAAGTTGGTGGGTATTTCTGTATCATGGTTATAGCTATTGAGGATGGGATTAATAAAATTGTACGATTAGTAAAGTAGGAATCACATTGCTACCTCTAGATGTTGAAGAAGATGCAGGTGGTATATTATATTGTTCTGCTTCATCATCACTTTCCTTGCTTTCACTGTCTAAGTTAATCTGCTCTAAACAATACAGTAAAAAGACATATACATTTATTTCATCAATAATGTTTTCAAGTGTACATACCATTAGGTTCAATGTTTATGCCTTCAAGGTATCTGCCCTAAAATTAAAAAATTCTTCCCTGCTCAAGGGCCATGAGCACTTTATTGATCTTTGCATTTTTTAATGTACCTTCATTACCTACCTAAAATTTCTGGTGCACTCTAGTTTCATGTCCAAGAAAATAAGCCAATTGATCAGTATCTTGATCAGCCATCTCAGTATCTTTGAGATTGAGAACCTTAGATAAGGTAGATACATGTTGTCAAAGCTTAGTAGATGACAGGTTGTTAGGGCATTTAGCTCCACATTTACTGGCAAATAT
Organism: Corydoras sp. C115; assembly: GCA_019802505.1. Taxonomy (NCBI): domain Eukaryota; kingdom Metazoa; phylum Chordata; class Actinopteri; order Siluriformes; family Callichthyidae; genus Corydoras; species Corydoras sp. C115. The sequence goes on along the minus strand of JAFMOC010000111.1, from coordinate 2,401,258 downwards.
TCTAATAAAAACTGAGCCTCTAAGGTATGTGTCTGATCCAGACCTTGAAACCATGAATTGATTTTCTTCTGTTACCCCACAAGTTTCTCTGTTATTCACAAGCAACTTTATGGACGTAATAATTTCTGATGTGAGGACAATTTTCTGTTAAGTTTTCCTCTAATTTCAATTCAATTCAATTCAACTTATTTTCCACTTCAGATAATGCGTCACATTAGATTGTACAAGTGTACTGAGTAGATATGAATTAAGTTTCAGTTTTGAAATTTCCCTTGCCCTTCTTTAATTAAAAAGTATCACTTCACACAAAGTAACTTTAGCAAGATTGGACCAGTTTTGTTCCTGTTAGTTTGCTTTGAAACTCTTTTCTTTTGGCATCTGTAAATGTAAATGCATTTTCTTTACATCCTCAGTAAAAGGTATAAGCTCTGATTTGTTTAATTGAAATTTATGCAGTGTTTTTAAAGCACAACAATGTTAGCCATTTTTTTTAAAGTTGTGGCCCAACTTCAGTGCTAAAGATGTAGCATTAAATACATGGTTATCCTCCTAAAAACCACAGGTATCTATCACAGCATGAATCACATGATGAAAATTTGCAGGATACTTTCTTAAATACTTTGTTGGTTACACGCATGACACAGTAACCTTCGCGCTTCTCGCAATTTTTTGTTTTATATAATCGTGCTTTTTGTCTAGTCACTATCAAGTTTGTTGTAGAGGTGTTGTCTGAATGATGCATGGGTCACTTTTTCCAGCTTTTCCAGCTTGTCTCTTCATCTTGGTTCATGTCACTGATCATTTTCCATAGCGCTCCGAGGTCCTGGCAGATATATTTAACACCTCCTGGCAGATATATTTAACACCAGCTGCCTGAAGACTGCCACCATCATCCTGGTCCCAAAGAGCTCCACAGTGATGGGTCTAATGAATAGTCACAAAGTGCTTTGAAAGACAGGTCATGACCCACATCAAAGCCACCATCGACGTCACTGTAGACCCAACACCAGTACGCCTACAGGAAAAAATGATCCACAGGGGATGCCATTTCCTTTGTGGTCCACCTGGAGCAGAAAGATTCCTATGTTTACATTTACATTTGGTCATTTAACAAATGCTTTTATCCAAAGTTACAGACTTACAAGGTGAGCACAGGGTTAATCACAACATCCATGGAGCAATGAGGGTTAAGGGCCTTGCTCAAGGACCCACAATGGTAACTTCAGTGGACCTGGGATTTGAACCGACAACCTTCAGATTGATAGCCCAATGCCCTAACCAACGAGCTACTGCTCCCTACGTCTATATGATCTTTGATGGACTTCACATCCACCTTCAAAACAAAGATCCCTCAGACCCTGACCACTAAACTCTTCTTACTTGGACTGAGCCCTTCCATTTGCAACTGGGTCCTGGACCAACAAGCCACAGTCAGTGAAGATTCACAACACCTCCTCCTCCACCATTGGCTTAACACTGGCCCCAGGGCTGTGTGCGGAGCCCCCTCCTGTTTACACTGCTAATATATGACTGCTCATATTGTGAAATTTGCGGACGACACAGCCATGGTTGGATGCATCACAGACGGTGATGACTCTCACTACAAACAGGAGTTGGAACACCAGGAGAAAACAACCTTTTCATTAACATAAATAAAACCAAGCAGATGATTGTGGACTTCAGAAGGGGCAGACATGCTCACCTCTTCCTGGCCATCGGAGGTTCTGCAGTGGAAGTGGTCCCCAGCTACAGGTACTTGGGTGTGCACCTGAGTAACAAACTCACCTGGAGCACCAACTCTATGACCGTAGTCAGGAAGGTGCACCAGTGGCTCAATTTTTTCAGGAGACTGAAGAGAGCCAGACTCATGAGCTCAGTCCTCTCCTCCTTCCACAGATTTGTGGTGGAGAGCGTCCTGTGTGGCACGGAAGCTGCTCTGCTGCAAACAGGAAAACTCTGCAGAGGGTAGTAAAGGCTGCACAGAGGACTGTTGGAGTCAGCCTCCCTACCATCATGGACATCTACACCTCCAGAGGCAGGAAAAGGGCCTCCTGCATCGTGAAGTACATGCTCACTTTTTGTGCCGCTCCACTCAGGAAGGAGGCTGAGGGGCATTAAGTGCAAAGCAAAAAGACTGAGAAACAGCATTGTAGCAGAAGCTGTAAGACTCTTAAACTCCACCTTATTATTATTATTATTATTATTATTATTTTTTTATTGCTATTATATTTTTATACTTACATTTTTATTCTACATTTTAGATTTATATTCTATAACACTGCTTTATTTACAATTTTTTTTCCCCCAATGTAATATTTAAATAAAACAATTATAAATTCTACCACTTAGGGTAAACTAGGTCAGTAAAATGGAATTTCATTTACATTTTATGTACCACATGTTATGTACATTTGGTCAATTAACAGACGCTTTTATCCAAAGCGACTTACAAGGTGAGCACAAGGTTCATCACAACATCCCTGGAGCAATGAAGGTTAAGGGTCTTGCTCAAAGACCAACATTGGTAACTTCAGTGGACCTGGGATTTGAACCCCCAACCTTCAGATTGATAGCCCAACACTGATTGATAGCCTAACCACTGAGCTACCTTGCCCTATGTAAATGACAATAAAGTCTCCTTGAATCCTTGAGCTTTTTTTCAACACATTCTGATACTAGATGTGCATAAGCGCAGAGTGCTTGAACTCTTGACAGTTCGCTATATATATTTGTCCACATCTGCTCTTTTCGTAGTACTCCAACTTGGGACCAGAAAACCTCTCCCGGCCCTAAAAACTTCAGTATTGTGAGCTTGGTTACCTTTATTATGTAAAAGATCTAGGTGACTTCTTCTTTCATTGGATCCTTTAGTAAAGCTGAGTGCTTTTGCCACTTACAGCTCAATCTTATGAAATTGGGTTAAGTGTCGTGCCAGCTTACAAAAGGGGTTTTGAGCAATACAAGTACTACTGCTTTTTGTCGAATATCCTCTTACCATGTACGGTCTTTCTTTAGTTGACCAATATTCCACTACTTTCGTCTTCAACCACAGTTGAGGTTGTGTTTGAGCTCAGAGTACTATATGCATGTGTCCTGGAAGAAATTCACATAACACAGTAAGTGTTTTTGTATAGTAAAGCCATGGTTTTAAATGTTAAAATACACGGATTAAACATTTAACCAGCCTAAGTGCAGTGCTGATCTGGTGTTTGTTAGAAGAAAGATATGGAGATAAAATTACCTGTTGCGCGCCATGCTCCAACGATGAGAGTGTAATGTAAAAAGAACAATTAGGGTTCCAAACAAGCTGGCCAATCAGATTCGGCCTTTTTTCCAGGATGGGAGGTTGCTTTTATGACCTGATATGTCAGTTGATTACATTTAGGCAGCAATCATTTAATGATGAGGGAGGAGTGATCATGGCAAGACCTTGTACTCAAGCAGAAAGGGACAGTTCTGACTCTTATCAACAGGTGGATGTGTATTATCATTTCATCATTCTATTCAATCAGAAATTACAATGTCTGACAGAGCAGGCATAATTTGAGTGCAATAGTTAATGCAACATTGAAGTAAACCTGCCCAGACAATAAAATCCACTCATGTACTGGAGCAAACATACATATATATATCCACATTTATATAAGTTAGCACAAACATTTTAATGCATTCCAGCCTTCTCAGTGCCATGTGAAAGGTATTCTCTAAGGCTGGGGAGATTGTATCCAAAAAAAGGAATCGCCTAAACCCCAACACTGTTAAAAAGCTTATGTTTATAAATAAAAATCAATAAGTTTAATTTGTCCCTTCTCCATACTTCTTTATCACAGTTTACTGTCCTTCACTCAAAGTTCAAGACACATTCATAACACACTCTTGCACTCCCAGTTTAATGAGCACATTTACATTCACGGTTAGTGTCATCATTGTTGTATTTATTTTAAGTTTATCATCAATTAATACCTAATAATATTTCCTAGCAAACAACCTTTTATTTTCATTGATACAAAGTGGCAAAGATGGTTGCTTTCCTATATAGACATTCAAAGATACTCTGGCTCAGATTACTGTAGATTGTCATATTTCTCTTTTAACAGCAGGTGTCACTAGTGAGAACAGTTCATGAGCCTTCGAGTAATGAACCTTTTGGCGAATCTTTGAACTGGAAAGCCCCATTGTTTCATGAGGCTTCATTTTGCCATCAGTAGTATTTGGCATGAACCAAATATGAACCTGTGAATCAGCCAGCTGGACTTAATCAACAAATCATTCTTTAACAAGTTTAATGCATACGCACACGCATGCTTTTCATTCAATTTATTGTTTTCTCTATATCTATCTTAATATCAAGGACATGAAGACTTTTAGTACCAACATACCTGAAAGGTGTTTTACTGAAATTGAAATTACCTAGACACTAATTTAAGCCATATTGCCTCTGCCTATTCGCCATAATCCACGGTTGTACAGTATTTTTGACATAAGAGTAATGCATTTAATAGTAAGACACTTATATAACATGTCAATGATACACTATGTGGACAAAGGTGTTTGGACAATTTAAGTGTTTTATTCACTCCCACTGCCACATGTTTTACCTAGATTTGTATTTTGAATGGTTGGGGAAGGCCATTATTAACCATGTTCAATCATGACATTGTCTTAGTGCACGAATTAATAGCCTATAAATACATGGCTGGTTAAATTTTATGTAAAAGCCTACACACAGTCCCCCATTCTTCTAAATTTCTCTCATTCAACATATGTGTCTAACCTCTTCTTAACACACTTCTGGATGAACTAACAAACATATGTCTGTTAAGGTAAGAGGGGGAAGATCTAGAAATGGTCCTGTAGGCCAGAGTCAGTGACTTGTACTGAATGCGAGCAACTACAGGGAGCCAATGGAGTGAAATGAGTAGTGGAGTGACATGAGTTCGCTTAGGCTGGTTGAATACAAGTCGAGCTACAGAGTTTTGAATCTTTTATCTACCAGGAGAGTTCAGCATATTTTTTTGTGGCTTTTAAGATACATTTCACCACTGCAAATTCTGTCACAACCCTGGGGTTGCTGCATGACACAATCAGCAAACAAAATAACACACACTGGGAGAGATCAACCACTGCAACCAAGAGCTGAGATGGTTTACAACTAGAAAATCTAAACTGTAGGATATCCGTTACACCATAGCCATTAGAAGAGTATTCAAATTTGAGACATTACACACCCCAAGAACAGAATCTTCACACATCTACTATTAGACAGATGTTACAAAAGTCCAGAACAACTAGACTCAGTGAAAAGTGTTCACTATAAAAACTGGACTAGATTATCTTGCCTTCCATAAACGCATTTATGATTTTTTTTGGATTATAGTATGTTTGTAAACATTTCATAAAAGCAATAAACACATGAGGTTGTGCATTATTGTGAAAAAAAATCATTCGCCCACTTCATGATTGTATCATTTGCAGCTCTGCGGTTATGCTGTTTTTTTTTTTTTTTTATTTGTCAGTGCGGGTTGAGCAGGTATGAATCAGATGCAGAAGTGCTCACTCACTGTGATCCTTATTAAACACATCTACCACATTTCTCTCTCTTACAGATAGTAGTTTATCTGTCTGTTTCACTTCTACACACAAACTTTCACAAGTGGGTATCACACATGCTACTTCATCTAAATCTCCACCCACATCCATTCCCTTTTTTGAGTGGTACACACTTGATAGTAGTACTATCACCTGCTCCTTTATTATCCACATTTTCTACACATGCTGCAACATTTTAGCTCGCCTGTGATGTACGTTTATTTACCTTATCACCAGCTTTGTGAAACACACTCTTCAGCGTCAGGTTGCCATGGGATGAACAGTCTGTCATCTTTTTCTTGTTTAATTTTGGTTTATTTTTGTCACAGGTGGCACCTGTCCCTCGTTTCCTCCTTAATTGTTTCAGTTGGGTGATTGGTTTGTTTTGTTCACGTGTTTAGTTCCTTTTGTATTTATTCTGAGTTTTCCTTCTCTTCGGGGCACGTCTTTGTTTTGTGGTTTATATACCCTACATTACGTTGTTTGTTTGTTCCCCCTTTTTGTTGGTGTCCCTACACCAATTTTTATTAAATTCTACAGTTTTGGATTTTATTCCGGTGTCTTTTCCTCTCCTTCCGCGTGCAACCACGGTACGCCGCTACACACCTTCCCCGTGCAGGTCGTATTCCGTGGGAGCGTTTTCCGTGGACCGACGCACGCATTTTTCCCCGCGTGGTCGGTATCCCGGGAGCGCTCACTAGGCGCGAGCGGCTGAACGCGGCTGAACGCAGCTATACCTCCGCGTTAGACGCCCTCCTCCGGGGAAGAACGGACGACGCTAACAATTTTGTTTTATAAATTGTAAATTTCAAACTGATTCTTTTAGTCCTACATGCAAAAATCAAACATCTAATACAAACTGAATTTCATTTTCAAAAACTACAACTGTTTTGTTGACATTTTTTGTATTTACTTTTTGTAAATCAGTGTTGTGCATCTAGGTTGTGCTGCAGCATAATGAACCCAACATTGTAATACACATGGTAAAAGTTTTGCAGTTTCAATATCATAAAATGATTAATAAAATTGTGAGAAACATCAGCCTTTCTAGAAATAGGTCACAAATTCAATGTTCAACATGTGACGCCATCATGTTCTTAACATGGCATTGAATTAAAAACTGTAATTCCACTGTGGTAAATACAAATTCTAAATTCTGAACCTGAGAGGACTGTGCACTGCTGACAAAAGGAACAAAATTAATAGCCCTTAAAACTCCTAGACCTGGCTTTAGGAATACAGGAATACATGCAAACATTAAAAGCTGGGATGTAATTTCTGTCTATAATTTTGAATTTGGTGTATTTACCATCTTCAGCAGAAGCTTCACTGCTATAGCCATCATACTCCGCTGACAAGGGACAGTACTTTTGGTGCGACTCCCAGCCAAAGCTTTTCTGATAGAGTCCAGCTCCTGTGCATTGGCCTCTAAGGCCTTTCGAACGGGTCATTGCCTCCTGATACTGTCCCATTACTTCATCTTCACTGTCCGATGACCAAGCTTGAAAGTCTGCTTCCGCATAACCGCAATTTACTGTGAAGTGAAATGAATTTACTGCTGATAAATCCTATCCAAGAACATGTCAAAATGTCAAGTATTAAACAAAAAAATGTTTAATTGCTTTGACTAATAAGGCATTACTAAATGTAAATGTAACTGTTGATCAGGTCCTGGTGGTGGCTTGATATTTAGATCTGGAAGATGTTGCATAAATGACATAAAAGCAACAGTGCACTGCATGTTATAACATGATTTATTGAGAATCATAACCAATTTTTAATTAGTATTAATACATTACTAGATGGAAATCTAAAATAACTTTATTTTGTGTTACTAGATTACAAGATTACATTACAAATTAAAAAGATACATGTAATATATATATACTGTACAGCGGTATGAAAAAGTGTTTGCCCCTTCATGATTTATTTCTCTTTTTCTTACATGTTTGTCACTCCTAAATGTTTCAGATCATTTTTGATTAAAATATCTAAGACAACACATGTATACAAAAATGCCTGTTTTTAAATGAAGATTTTTATTATTAAATGAGAAAAAATAAAACTACATGGCCCTGTATGAAAAAAAAGTGTTTGCCTTCCATTTAAAATATAACTGTGGTTTATTACTCATTACACCCGAATTCAATTTCTCTAGTTACAGCCAGACCTGATTACTGCCACACCTGTTCTCATTTAATTAATCACTTAACTAGGTCCTAGGACATGCAGTCCTGATCTGGAGTCTGTGTTTATAAACCGTAAACCTTTCTACTGCCCGCGGGAATTCTCCTCCGTGGTGTTTGTCGGAGTTTACATTCCACCCAGCGCGTGTGTGCGTAACGCACTGCGCGCTCTCACAGACCAGATCACCATTGCGGAGCACAAACACAACAAGTCTGTTTTCATCATTTTTGGGGACTTCAACAGAGCTAAACTCACCAGCGAACTGCCCAAATACAGATAACATGTTACCTGCCCCACCAAGGAGAGTAATATACTAGACCACTGCTATACTTTATTAAAAGGTGCATATAGCTTAGTTCGCCGAGCTGCTCTGGGCCTATCTGACCACTCTATGGTCCATCTTCTTCCAACCTACAGACAAAAGCTCAAGTGGGCCAAACCTGTGGTCAGTACAGTGAAGAAGTGGATCAGTGAGGCTAAAGAGAGGCTCCAGGACTGTATGGAGTTAACAGACTGGTGTGTGTTCGAGGACTCTACAAGCGGCCTGGATGAATATACTGACACTGTGACATCCTACATCAGCTTCTGTGAGGACATCTGTGTTCCAACCAGGACTCGCATTAGATACAATAATGACAAGCCCTGGTTTAACGCCAAACTTAAGCATCTGCGGCAGTCAAAGGAAAGCGCTTTTAGGAGTGGGGACCGTGCGCTCTACAATAAAATCAGGAACACACTCAATAGAGAGATCAGAGCTGCTAAGAAGAACTACTCCACCAAGCTGAGCAGACTGATGTCCACAAACGAGCCTTCAGCCATCTGGAAAACACTGCACAATCTATCAAGCGACAAACGACCCGCACAACAGACAAAGTGAGGCTGGGAAAGATAACATCAGGTACCAGAACCATCAGCACAGGAGCTCCACAAGGCTGTGTTCTCTCCCCGCTGCTCTTCTCACTGTACACAAACGAGTGTACCTCCACGGACCCCTCAGTCAAAATCCTGAAGTTTGCAGATGATCTGACAGTCATTGGTCTCATCCAGGACAGTGACGAGTCTGCCTACAGACGGGTTGTTGAGCAGGTGGTCCACTGGAGCAACCACAAAAACCTGGAGCTGAACACAGCCAAAACAGTGGAGATGAGAGTAGACTTGAGGAGAAGCCCTCCTACCCTTCCAGCACTCACTATCCTCAACAGTACTGTAACGGCTGTGGACTCCTACAAGTTCCTGGGAACAATAATCTCTAAGGACTTAAAATAGGACTGCAACATCAGCACCATCATTAAGAAGGCTCAGCAGAGGCTGTACTTCCTGCGTCAGCTGAGGAAGTTAAACCTGCCCAAGGAGCTGATTGTGCAGTTCTACACCGCCACCACACAATCTGTCCTCACCTCATCCATCACAGTGTGGGGCAGCTCAGCCACCAGACACGACACCCACAGACTACAGCGCATCATCAGGTCTGCAGAGAGAACCATCGGCGTAAAGCTACCCTCCCTACCAGACCTGCACACGGCCAGAACCAGGAAGCGGACAGAGAACATCGTCCGTGATCCATCACACCCTGGACATCACCTGTTCCAGTATCTTCCCTCAGGCCGGCTGTTCAGTTAGCTGAGGATCAAGACCTCCAGATTACGGAGAAGCTTTTTTCCACACGCCATCACAATCATGAACAGCTGAACATTTAAACACTACTTCTGGACTCATTCTCAACACTCTCAACCAGTCTTCCACTCTCCACCTATTTAACTATCAATTACAGTTTTTGCACTAGCACTTTATTTAAATACAATCTGCAAATTGCACAACCATCATGTTTACAGGTGTGTGTGTGTGTGTGTGTGTGTGTGTGTGTGTGTGTGTGCGTGAGTGTGTGTGTGTATGAGGAATTCTAGTTTGGGTATGTCTGTCACTTATTGTGCACTGTGAGCTTTTGTAACCAAATTCCTTGTATGTGTGAACATACTTGGCCAATAAAGTCTGATTCTGATTCTGAAAACAAAGTAGACCAAGAGATGCTCAAAAGCTAGATATCATGCCAAGATTAAAAGAAATTCAGGAACTAATGAGAAATTGAAACTAATTGAAAGCTAGCAGTCTGGAAAAAAATATAAAGACAGTTTTTGTCATGTTTTGGGACTCCAGCAAACCACAGTAAGAATCATTATGCAGAAAGGGCAAAAAGTGGCTGTCCGAACAAAATTACCCCAAGAGGGGAGCAATGCTCCCACAACAACATTCAAAGAACTGCAGGCACCAATTGCCTTAGTTAAGGTCAATGTTCATGTCTCCACTATAAGAAAGACACTAGGCAAAAATGGCCTGCATGACAAGTTGAGTGCCAATTTGAAAACCACTGCTAAGCAAAAAGAACATTATGGCTCATCTCAAACATCTTGATGATCCCTAAGACTTTTGGGCAGGTCTAAGACTGTTTTTCTGCTTCAGGACCTTTAAGACTTGCTGTGATAAATCCCTGAAATCCACCATCTATCAAAAAATCCTGAAAAACAATGCCTGGCCTTCTGTTTCTTGACCAAGACGAACTTGAAATGAACTTGGATTCTGCAGCAGGACATTGATCCAAAGCAAGTCTAACCCTAATGACTGAAGAAAACAAAGTAAACACTTTTCAACAGTCGAGTCTAAGTCCTGACATGAATCCTATTGAGAAGCTGTGGCATGACCTTAAAAAGACAGTGGGCCAAAATTCCAACACAGAGCTGTAAAGACACATCTGCAAGCTACCATAAATGCTTAATTGGAGTAACTGCTGCTAAAAATGGCCCAACCTGTTGTTAGGTTTAGGGGCCAAACACTTTCACACAGGGCCATGTAGGTTTGATTTTTAAAAACTTTTTTGTTTTTTGTTGTATTTTTTTGTTTACTTGTGTTTTCTTTACCTTACATTTAAATTTATTTGATGATCTGAAACATTTCGGAGTTACAAACATACAAACAAAATATAAATAAAAACATAGCCGCAAGCTGCGATTACGGGGTTGAAGCTTGCATTGGACGGTCTGGACAATATGACAGTAGGACGTAGACTGTGCGGTTGTGACTGTGTGACTATAGACTGTTGTCGTACACAGGTAGTGTCTGTGTTACATGTATATAAGCAGATCTGTGAATGAAGAAGAACCAACATGATTGTAAGAAGTGCACCAACTTTCTTGGACGTCCTCATTGACTGATGCTGAATGTGTGTCTGTGAAGTTGTAGAAGTTTTGAGTGAAACGTGTTTGAGTTGTAGATTTTTGAATGAAGGATGAATTAATTTGAATTATGACTAGTGACCGACTGATTGATCGGCCAGCCGATTAATCGGGCCGATTTTGGCATTTTTAGATAATCGGCATTGGCCGATATATGAGCACACAAGGCAGATATTTAAACAATGCCTACAGGCAACGTTGTGGGCAGCTCCGTCATTCTGGCTCAATGACTGAATACAGTCATTTGATCTAACTTTTGCTTAGAGTGGCCCCTAGTGTTCTTCCGGCAGAACGTCAGTCAATGCTCAAGAGAATGGATTGGTGTTTTGAAACTGCGCTACCTCTCATGAGAGAAAACGGTTTCTCTTTCAACTCTCAGTATTTGTTACTGGCTGCTCTTTGTAATGTATAAAGTGTTTGCTGTCTGCATAATGAGAGCGATTATTTTATTTAGAGAGAAAATGCCAATAGTTTCATTTGGAACTTTATTTGGAATGGCATGAATCATTGCAGGGACATGCCAGGTGTAGTTGTCAAATTTGGACTTGATGAGATGAAATGCTAATGAGTTAGAGCAAATTAGCCTAGGCATGCTAATAACGCTAATGCAAAAGAATTAGTGTAAAAAAGTGAAAGTGAAAAAGTCGACATTTTTTGATAATTATTTAGCTAGACAGTCTCCTGAGTATGAGCAGATCAATTTTGAGAAGATTGGATAAAAATTCAGAGACTAGTTTGAAAAGTGCAGATTTTGGACTTTTTGAAATATCTGGAGAAATCAACATTTTTTTAATGGACATGTATTTGGAAAGATGTGAATGATGTAGTAAAGCATCAGATGAGTGCATATACACTTGAGATGAAAATATGTGCAAGTAATTTAGAAATAGTGCCCCCACTGGCCAATCGGTGTCAAAATCGGAGGGTTGGTAAAGACTGAGCAGATGTACAGATCAGTGAAGTTTGAAGATCATCGGTCGACGGGAAGGGCGTGAAAGGCCTGCTGATATCGGATTGGCTGATGCCGGTCGTTAAGTTCGGGGGAGACAGTCGCATTTTGGGAATCTGTTTTAGACTGGACAGTAGATTATTTACCTATACAGTCTCCTGAGTATCAGCAAATTTTGGATTGGATGAAAATCCAGAGACTAGTTACAGAAGTGCAGATTTTGGACTTTTTGAAATATCTGGAGAAGTGGACATTTTTTTAATGGACATGTATTTCAAAAGTACATGCGAAGAATGTAGTAGAGCATCAGATGAGTGCATATATGAGACTTTAGATGACAATATGTGGAAGTTATTAGCAGTGTTTTAGAAATAGCACCCCCTCTGGCCAATCTGTGTCGAAAATGGGGGGTTTGTAACGACTGAGTAGAAGTACAGACGAGTGAAGTTTGAAGATGATCAGTCGACGGGAAGGGCGTGAAAGGCCTGCTGACAGCGGATTGGCTAATGGTGGTAGTAAACTTCGGGGGAGGTAGTCACATTTTGGTAATCTGTTATAGACTGGACAGAAGATAATGTGTGTTGAGTTTGAGCTCAATCGCCTGTACGGTTGGTGAGAAACTGACATGTAGCTTTTATAGCGCCACCTATGGACATATGTGTACCCAAATTTCTTGGACGTCCTCAGGGACTGATGCTGAATGTGTGTGTGAAGTTGTAGAAGTTTTGAGTTAAGCGTGTTTGAGTTGTAGATTTTTGAATGAAGGATTAATTTGAATTATGACATGTTGATGAATTTGCATGTAGCAGCGGGACTGAAGGTAAAAATCTAAGTTTTTTTGATAACTTTTGAAGAACACACTCTCTGCTGAATTTTCTGATACCAAACACATGGGGTATAGAAGTAGTAGGAAGAAGTAGAATTTGCTAATTATGCTAATTAGCTAAAAATCTATCTGGGCGGAGCTTATGGGTCCAAATGGCAAAACCCCTAATAAGAATCAGAAAATCTAAGCAAAAAAATAGGTTTCACGCACTTCGTGCTTGAAACCCTAAAAATCAGGAAGGGTCAAACACTTTCACACCACTGTATATAAAAGGGCATCTCTTGTGAAGTAATCTAAAAAGTATTAAAATAAATAGAAAATCAGTATATACTGTACAAAAAATACAACACACAGTTATGTACATGACATAATACAGTAAGGATGACTATAAATACACACTAAAATACAAAATTATTGCACAATAATTCTCTTGAATCGCACAAAACAAAGACAACAGATTGCAATAAAGTATTGACCATAAATAAGTGTCTGTGTGTGCGTTTCCGGGGGGGGGTGGGGGGGTGTCTAACCTGAGGTAATGCTCCTTAATACACTACGGATAAGGAAGCCTGTCACTTCATTGTTCATAAGAGCTTGTTTGGCATCCTCCTAACTCCCACTATTTGCACAAGGTGCAAAATAGACCTGGCCTTCCTAATATGTTTGTTCAGTCTATGCCTTTCAGCATTAGTGATGCAGACTACTCTGTAATATACGACTGATGCCGCCAGTCTTGGAAAAGGTCATAAGGAGTGGCCTCTGCACTCCAAACAACCTTTATCTTCTCACAGAATATAGAGTCTTCTCTGTTATTTTGTTCAACTCTGCTCTGTTAAATGTTGTCCAACCAGTCGAATTTTGCATTCAGGTGAACACCAGGCACTTATACATAAATGTCTATCATATCGAAGTCCTTCTATTGGTGTTCATCGGTAATGAGAGAGAGCGACTGCACCTATTGAAATCCACTACCAGCTCCTTTAGTTTTCTCAGTGTTATTCTGGAGTGGGTTACTAACATTAACACTGTGTAACACTAACACCACATAGCCTTTACTAAAATAGTCATTTCTTAACACAATAAATCCTTTATAGATATTGCCATGGTTTCAAATTATTTAAAAAGACATGATATTTACTAAATATAAAATTTAAAAAATGGTTTGAAGGGGAAAATATCTAAATAAGTACCAACATTAACATCACAATAACAGTTAATGAACAACAGTTCCTTAGCTCAGTATTATTAATGTAGGCAAAAATACATACACTTCCTCACCTGGCAGATCCTTGCCTTTTCTGTAGTTGTCAAGAGGTTGAGGAGCAATGTTCTCAACTGACAATTTATTATTGAGTAACAAGAAAATGATGATCATTAGAAAGACAAAAACTGCAACTGCAGATAAAATCCCAAGAGCCTCAGGAGACACTAAAGAAAGAGAAAAAAAATAATTATGCAAATGTACTAAGTTTGCATTTGTTTTTATTCACATTTTAAGAAAAAATAATCAAACTGAAAATAAAGAACAAAAAATCTACTAAAAAAATGGATTTAAAAAAATCCAAAAGTTTGCCTGTTCTTAAAAAGATTGTAAAGTCTCTGGTAAAGAGCATTATTAAATTTTTTATTAAACACAGTAAAAAATAAATAAATAATGCAGCTGTGTTAATACTGTCGATCTTGAGAAGACTCATGCTAATATTTTTTCCTTATAGACTAAAATATAAACATAAAACAACAAATATAAAATAATGCTTTTGAAAGTATACAGATATAAATAGTTTGTATAAGTATTTATTTAAACTCACGACTGATGATAATGTACTTACTCAGAAGTTACTAAAGTGTGTTAAATACTGCAAGAGTATTTTCTTGCACTGTTTGAAGGCTGCATTAAGGCAATCAACCACCTGGATGTCAAATAATTTCCCACACCGATGAAACTGAGGTACTTATATTTATATCAAGGACAAAATAAGCAAAGTTTCTAAAACTGTGTTAAACTTTGATTACTAAATAATTTAAGTCAATAATTCCGACCTCTTTCACAAGGAGCTTTAGCACTAGAACTAGAACTTCTTAACTCTTAACAATTTAAGAAATATAGTCTACATTCAAGATAAAGAAAAATCTTGAAAAACTGTTTTTTTTTTGGAAGGGGCTGTTTTTTTAGTCCCTAGAATCAATACAGCTGGTGAATAAGTTTGTTCCTATATATTTCATCTTGGGTGCTGGGCAGATACACCCAGGACAGGGTGCCAATCTATCGCTGGGCACACACTCAGTCACACAAACACACTCTAATACAGGGCAATTTGGAGAACTCAATAGACCTTGATCCATGTTTTTGGACGGTGGGAGGAAACCAGAGAACTTGGAAGAAACCCACACGGACACGGGGAGAACATGGAAGCTCCACCCAGATGGGGATTCGAACCGGGAATCCCTAGCGCTGAGAGGTGAACGTGCTAACCACTAAGCCACCGTGCCGCCCATAATAGTGTTTAATTAATCTACCGTATTTTCCGGACCATAAGGCACACCGTACTATAAGGCGCAGTCTCAATTATGGACTCTATTTCTGTACGGTACTTATTCTGTATGGCATCGTATTAAAAGGCACTTGCTAAAACATACGATCTACAAGAAAAGTAAAGGATGCAAAACGGTGATTTATAATTGAAGTTTATTCTACTACTTGACAAAACACACATTATTTTTAATCACCCTTCTCCCACAAATCCATCAAAGTCGTCATCTTCTGTGTCTGAATTAAAAAGCTGTGCAATTTCACTATCTAACACTCCGGGTTCCCTCTCATCAATGTCTGAGTCAGTCTCGTCGCCAAGCAGCTGTTCAGCAATGATGCCGGCTTTCCTGAAAGCTCGGACAAACAGTTACAGCAGAAACCTTAGCCCAGGCATCCACAATCCATTCATAACTCGCCCGCCGCTGCCTCCCGAGTTTTAGTAAACGTATGTTCGCCGTCTATCATCCATCGCTCCCATGCTGCCCGCAACTTTATTTTAAACGCCCCGTTTACGCCAATGTCCAGCGGTTGGAGTTCTTTATTTAAGTCTCCCGGAATGACGGCAAGCTCCGAATTAATTTTCGGTCGCACAACAATACTTTTATAGAATTTGGAACTCAGTACACATATAAGGCGCACCGGATTATAAGGCGCACATCCTATTTCTGGGAAAATTTTAGGCTTTTAGGTGCGCCTTATAGTCCAGGAAATACAGTAATTTAAATAGATAAAAGGTGTGAAGCTCAGGTTAAACTTTGTTTAAGCTTTGTTGTTGATTTCACCTCTTCACAATGTAAACTGAAACAGTATTGTGCAAATGAGTATACATTTACAAATGATGTGAAAAATAGGGCTGCAACATCGATTAAATCGATAAAATCGATAAAAGACGATTATGCAAAGTGTCAATTGTAGTGGAAATTCATAATGCTGACCTCCTGAAAACTCCTGCCAAATCCAGGACCTCTCACCCGGGTAAGCGCTCACTTTTACTATATTCCTGCGCAAACGCGTTCCCCGGCTTTCGTCCCGGGTTTGTTTTTTTTGTTGTTTATTATCGCTAGCAGCGTTAGCGTCGGCGCTAACCGCCATTGGCAGTTTCCTCCGGCAGTTGACTGCGTTAGCTTCGGCGCTAGCTCGCGTCTGCTTGGTGGGTTTGCAGCTGCAGCATTCGGCTATTCACATCGGCGTTAGCCCCGCCATTAGCCACGTTTCTTTGCTGCAGCATCGGCTACTTTAACTCAGCACTAGCCACGCCGTTAGCCGCGTTTTTGGGCTGCAGCACCGGCTCTCTTATTTCATTAGTCGAGTCCCCGGCTGCAGCATCCCGGCTAATTTAACCCGGCACTAGCCATGGCAGTAGTTGCCCCGTCTGTAGCGATAGGCTTTCTTAGCTTGGCGCTGGCCCCGCCGTTTAGATCTCGCTGCAGTACTCGCTCCCCTGTGGTTGGAGCGAGGAGGGGTATTGATCGGGTCCCAGAGTATGGGGAGATCGTTCTCCCTCTCTCGGCTTCGATCAAGCTCCCGGCACCCTGGGTGTCGACCCAGGGTGTTCGACCTGGTGACCAGTCGGGAGCTTTCGGACCGAGAGAGGGTGTTGTTCTACCTCTCCCGACTCCTGGGCCCTGCGTCTGTCTCACCTCAGCGAGTCGTTTCGACTCGGCATTTTTAGCCCGGTTCGCCCCGGGTTCAGATGCTGGCTCCGTGGGTGATCACCTGGACGCGGCGAAGAGGCAGCTTCACCGCGGGCGGACCGGGGGTCCGCGGCGCGATCCGGCGCGCGGGTCGCAGTGCGAGAATCCGCGCTCCTCCGCACGACTCCCACCGTGGGAGCTTCCCGGTCCTAGGGTTCATCCACTTACCGGGTTTTTTCTCGCCGCTCGGGATTCACCGCGCGCGTGGAGTCAGAAGGCTCGCACGGAGGACCCGTTCAGCGAGCTTTTCCTCGCCGACCGGTTCCCGCCGCCCGCTCTTCCGTGCGAGTCTCCTGACTCAACGGAGGACCCTTTCAGTGAACGTTGGCTCGCCGCTCGGATCCCGCCCTCCGCTCCTCCGTCGGACCCTGGCTCCACGGAGGATCCGTTCGGCGAGTTCTCCCTCGTCGCTCGGGCCCCGCCGCGCGTTCCTCCGTGCGAGTCTCCTATCTCCACGGAGGACGCGCTCAGCGAGCTCTCCCTCGCCGCTCGGGTCCCGCCTCTCACTCCTCCGTGCGAGTCCCCTGACTCCACGGAGGCCCCGTCCAGCGAGTTCTCCCTCGCCTCTCGGGTTCCCTTTCGCGCTGCGCCTCGCAGTCCTCCGCGCTTCAATCCTCACGACTTCACTCGTGGTTCTCCTCGCGCGGTTTCTCGCGCTGCGTCTCGCAGTCCTCCACGCGTCGCTCCACACGATTTCGCTCGTGTTTCTCCTCGCGCGGCTTCTCGTGCTGCTTCCCGCGAGTTTCCCGCGGCTTCTCATACGTTCCTCCGTGCGAGTCTCCTATCTCCACGGAGGACGCGCTCAGCGAGCTCTCCCTCGCCGCTTGGGTCCCGCCTGACACTCCTCTGTGCGAGTCCCCTGACTCCACGGAGGCCCCATCCAGCGAGTTCTCCCTCGCCTCTCGGGTTCCCTTTCGCGCTGCGCCTCGCAGTCCTCCATGCGTCACTCCTCACGACTTCGCTCGTGTTTCTCCTCGCGCGGCTTCTCGTGCGTTCCTCCGTGCGAGTCTCCTATCTCCACGGAGGACGCGCTCAGCGAGCTCTCCCTCGCCGCTCGGGTCCCGCCTGACACTCCTCCGTGCGAGTCCCCTGACTCCACGGAGGCCCCGTCCAGCGAGTTCTCCCTCGCCTCGCGGGTTCCCTTTCGCACTGCCCCTCGCAGTCCTCCGTGTGTCGCTCCTCACGACTTCGCTCGTGGTTCTCCTCGCGCGGTTTTTCGCGCTGCGTCTCGCAGTCCTCCGCGCGTCGCTCCTCACGACTTCGCTCGTGGTTCTCCTCGCGCGGTTTTTCGTGCTGCATCTCGCAGTCCTCCGCGCGTCGCTCCTCACGACTTCGCTCGTGGTTCTCCTCGCGCGGTTTTTCGCGCTGCGTCTCGCAGTCCTCCGCGCGTCGCTCCTCACGACTTCGCTCGTGGTTCTCCTCGCGCGGTTTTTCGCGCTGCGTCTCGCAGTCCTCCGCGCGTCGCTCCTCACGACTTCGCTTGTGGTTCTCCTCGCGCGGTTTTTCGTGCTGCATCTCGCAGTCCTCCGCGCGTCGCTCCTCACGACTTCGCTCGTGGTTCTCCTCGCACGGTTTCTTGCGCTGCGTCTCACAGTCCTCCACGCGTAGCTCCACACGATTTCGCTCGTGTTTCTCCTCGCGCGGCTTCTCATGCTGCTTCCCGCGACTCTCAGGATGAGGCTTCACCTCAACGCGTTTCTCCTTGTGTTGCCTCTCGAGGTCCTCCTCAATGCGTGTTTCCTCGCGGTTTTCCCCGCGATTCCCCTTGCGTTGCCCCACGCGCTGCGCCTCGCAACGTTCAGGGGAATATCCTGCAGTCGTCCCAACGCGCTTTTCCCCGCGTTGCTCCTCTCGTTGCCCCTCGCAGCCCTCTGCGCGTCGCTTCCCACGATTCCGCTCGCGATTCTCCTTGCGCGGCTTCTCTTGCTGCTTCTCTCAACGCTCAGGGTGACACTCTGCAGGCTTCGCCACAATGTGTGTTTCCTCGCGTTGCCCCTCGCAGCCCTCGCGATTCTCCTCGCGGCGCTCAGGGTGGCACTCCGCCTAGGACTCAATGCGATTTTTCTCGCGTTTCCCCGTGCACTGTTCCCTGCATTTCACCTCGCGATGCATTTGGCGCTTCTCCTCGCAATGCTCCGCATAGTACTCCGCGGGGTTCTCCGCGGGACATGCCATCCGGGGTCAGTGTAGTCTGCGGTCGGGGTTCGGACTCCGTCTCAGTAGGTCAGGACCGTGTGTTGTGTAATGTGGACAAGGTACTGGCTCTCCCTCTGTGTGTGTCCAGGTGGCGGAGAGGAAGGAGACCGGGAGTCGTGGCGTGGCATTCCCCAGAGGGCAGTCCAGTGGTCTGGTGAGGAGGTAGTGGAGTCCTGTGGTCCCCGCACAGGATAAATTGACCCCTGCTTCAGACGATAAGACCGCTGCGCTGGACTATGTGCCCCTTACTGTGGACGAGCAGGGATTGGGTCCTACCTGATCACGTGCGACCTACTGACTGCATTTGTAGCATCCTGGCTGAGCATCCAGTAGGTCAGCATTTAGACTGAGTTGGTCTGAGCATACGTGCTTTGTGTGCTTCGGCTCATTTCCCACATTCAGGGGGTTGGTGTGGTGTGTTATTTGTAAGCACGTATCTCTCCGGGCTCATCTCGCCCTGCATCCAGCGGCCTTTCCGCTGAGTGCTTTATTCATACCGTTTTCGAAGTTTCTACACGTTTCATCATCATTCCCGCGGTTTCGTTTAGTTTTTGTTGATTTTCGGATCGCGTTTCCTCCAGCGGCGTTCCCGCTGTGCAAAAGCGAATAAAGCTTTTTTGTGTTCGCTTACCTGGTCGTCTGGCTCACTATTTCTCCACCGCACCGCGCTGCGCCACCATTGTCTGGACAGCGCGCCCCGATATGTGACATGGACTGTGTATGCCAACAGTAAAACGTCTTAACTGTGTGTATAGACGTAATAGTGTGCACCAGAATTTTTAAGAGCGTCTTGCGTTCGCCTATTGGACTGTGTATGCCAATAATAAATTTTCAGCTGTAAATTAGATGCGTATCGATTGTTTCGGAAGTCAACAATGGGTCACAAAAATTCTTAAACACAAGAGTTGGTTTTCCCGGAGCCTCAAGTTTACTGTGATGTTATTCCTGGGGGACCTATCATAGATATAATGACAAAAGAACACCCTGATAGTTGCGTCCAAATTGGGAAATGGGTAAAATACTGTTACTTCCCACCCGAGGGAACTTTAAATATAGAAGTTAGTAATTTTTAATAAATAATTGAAAAAACAATAGCATAAAGTTTGATAAAGCTGAAATGATTAAAGAAAAAAGCTAAAACTAAAACCTGAACATTTTCCATGGCAGCCAAACTGGCATACTTATGGAAAATGGAGACAGAGAGCGCAAAAAGAGTTAGATAATCAAATGATTTAGATTATCCACTTACTTGAGATCTCATATATGAGCCAAATGCAGGCTCGTAGTATCAACTAACTGTGCAAGAACTGTACACGCAGATTGAGACTGCTTTTCCAGTCTGTCTTGATCTGGGAAAACTCTTTATGTGTAAACAGAGAGCTGGACAATGAGTAACAGAAGTGACAGAAGGGACTATTCCACATACATATGTTACACCTGTAAGGAAAAAGGACATATTGCTGCCCACTGCCCTAATGGAGGAGAAGACCAAAAGATTTATAATTTGAGGTGGAGGAGACCGCGTGAAACAAACAGGAAATCTCCAACACACAACACAGACACCCTAACTGGTAAGACTGGTGTAAATTTATCTATGCTAAAATTAAAACCTTTGACTATGCCAACTGTAGATGTTATGGTTAGAGGTAAACTTGTTACTTTTCTAGTTAATAGTGGTGCAGGACTTTCAGTCTTAAAGATGGGTGAACTTAAGCCTGAGCCCAACCTTTTTGGTAAAACTGCTGTTAGTAGGAGCAGGTGCATTCCTATGATGGAACGCAGCACTGAGGCATTATCTTTCTTTTTCACTTTTCCTTTTCTCTTGATACTGTCCTGTTAAGCTTCTAGCTAGAGATTTAAGGTGTAAGTTTGGCATTTCACTGGTTTGTTTGGACAGGGGAATTGAAGTTTCGGTTCTAAATTTTGCGTATGGTTTGGAATGGCATTTAGAACCCCTGTCTTTCTAGGTGTACTTGTTATCTTTATTAAGGACAGGTTTTGGATTTGTAGTATGCAGAATTTAGATAACATCTACTGCACTGCTGGTGTCCTAGATTAATCCAGTGAAGTGGACATTTGTCCAGGTTTCAAGCTCACTCCATAACCAAATTATTACTTCAGTACTGTTATGTGGGGACAAAGTGGGTGGGATGTTCTGTAATTCTGACACCTCTTCAGCTAAAACATTTTTATGCCATCATACCGCATATCTCAATTGCAAAACTGTCACGTGCCCAGCGGAGAGATATTTCCGCATTTATCTCTGACTGTCAAATTCAATCTGAGTGGAAACCCACTTCTTGCGGTGAATGGGAATATTGTTCTCATCTAAAAGGTACACAGGTTGCAGATTTTGCGTTTGTTCACTGCAACCTCAGACGTCTGTATGTTACCAAACCTGGTCATGACCACGCATGCACTTGACCCATGTCCATTGGACTCTGTTGAACCATGGCTATGGGCCAAGGAAAATATTATGTAGGCCTTATAAATGGAGCTCCCGAATTAGTTATTATCCCAAATTAGTTATTTTCGAATATGTTACTAAATATTCAATAAATAACAAATTTAAAAAAGCAATTTATGGAATTACACCAGTGTTTAATAGTTTTTCTAGAGAGAGGCATCATTGTCGAGTGCCCTGACTCTCCTATTTGGCCTGTGAAAAAGGCCTTTGTCCCAGGGGCTCCCCAAAAGGGGCGTTTTGTAAAAGACTTGCAAGCAGTAAATCAAGCCATACACCCCCGCGCACCTGAGGTTCCAGTCCCTCACACGATACTCACACAATTTCCAGAGGGAACTAAATGGTTTTCTGTTAATGCTTTTTTCAGTTTTAAAGTGCATAAATGCTCACAGTTCTGGTTTACATTTTCATTTCAAGAGAAATCATACACTTTCACATGTTCTACAGGATTATGGTGAATCACCATCGTTTTTCAATGCAGCAATGAAAAATAACCTCTCCAATTTTGTTTTTCCAGGAAACAGTGAATTACTACAATATGTTGATGATCTGTTGGTTTGTTCTCCTGATCAGGATACTTGTACATCTGACATGTTGGCTTTACTTCATTTCCTGTCTCAGAATGTTCACAAGGTGTCAAAAGACAAGATTCAGTTTGTACAGCCTACATTACTGTTGAATGCTGTACAGTTCTAAACCCTGCCACCCTCTTGCCCACAGAGGACGTTGGTGAGCCTCACGACTGTCTGCATGTTCTGGATCTTGTTTGCACACCACATGATGACCTCACATTAACAAATCCTGATTTTGTTCTCTTTGTAGACGGTTCCAGTCACAAGGATTCCACTGGAACCACATAAACTGGGTTTTACTGTTGTTACTATGTGTGCCACTGTGATTTCAGGTCGATTGCATGTGATTTCCTGTCCATGCACACACGTGTCCTAGCACTACAGAAGCAAAGGGTAACACCCTTGCTAACGCTGCTGCTAAAGCAGCCTTTCTATAACTCTCTGTGCATGCTCCTTGTGTCCATGCTTCAATTTTGGAACCACCTAGCATAACAGTCCCTGACATTCAACACTCCTGTTCAGCCAGGGACGTCAAACAATGGTGCGCAGCCAGTTGGTATGATAGGAGCATTTAAATCGAAATCGGTTTACTGTTGGCTTCCCCAAAATTGTCCAAATTTTCACAAAAAGTGTCTTACCTGCTTAAAATCAAATGCAAAAAGGCGCGGTTCCTTTTAAACACATGCATGGGCATCCAGAACCTGATATGCAGTTTGATAACCTACAAATGAACTTTATTGAATTAACGCCATGCCAGAAAAATAAATAAGTGATTGTGATTATTAACATGTTCTCCAAGTGGTGGACACTTACTCTACATCTAAAAAGGACATTGACTGTAGCCAAAGTCCTATTACGTGAAATTATCCCCAGATTTGGCATTCCGAGGAAAATTTACTCTGACAATGGACCTGCCTTTGTAAGTAAGGTTCTAGACAATATTAGACAAATACAGTTGTGATCAAATTTATTCAACCCCCAATGCTGCGAAGGGTTTTATGGAATTCAGTGCACATTTGTAATTGTGTTCATAATAAAATCTTACAAGGACTTGTTAAAGAACTAAATGCAACTAAGATAGCATCAATTGTTTTTGTCATAAAGTATTAAATGGCCTTTTTGTGATTTCTTCATTGACACAATTATTCAACCCCTTTACAACTACCACTCATAAGAACAGAGGTTCATTCCAGTGTTTTCAATCAGGTATTGAAAACACCTGTGGATGTCAACGAGCAGCAATCAAGCATGATAAGCACCAATTAGGCAGATTTAAAAGGACTGTGATACTCAGCTCCTTCTAGACATCTACTGGTGTGTTTACAAGCATGGTGAAGGCAAGAGAATGGTCCCAGAAGACAAGAGAAGAGGTTATTGCTCTTCACAAGAATGGCAATGGATATAAAAAGATTGCAAAGTTGTTAAATATTCCAAGAGACACTATCGGAAGTATCATTCGCAAGTTCAAATTAAAGGGCACAGTGGAAACGTTACCTGATCGTGGCAGAAAGAAGATCCTGACCGCGACTGCTGTGCGCTACCTGAAGCGTAATGTGGAGAAAAATCCCCGCGTGACTGCTAAGGAACTGAAAAAAGACCTGTCAGATGTGGGCACTGAAGTTTCAGCTCAGACAATAAGGCGCGCACTGCATAACGAAGACCTCCATGCCAGAACTCCCAGGCGCACCCCCTTGCTGACTCAAAAGAACAAGAAAAGTCGACTGCAGTATGCCAAAAGTCATGTGGACAAGCCACAAAGGTTTTGGGACAGTGTACTGTGGTCAGATGAAACTAAATTAGAACTGTTTGGGACAATGGACCAGCTCTATGTTTGGAGGAGGAAGAACCAGGCTTATGAACAAAAGAACACCTTGCCTACTGTGAAGCATGGCGGGGGGTCAATTATGCTTTGGGGCTGTTTTGCTTCTAATGGTACAGGAAAGCTTCAACGTATGCAGGGTACCATGAAGTCCCTTCAGTACCAGGAGATCTTGGAGGAAAATGTGATGGAGTCAGTCACAAACCTGCGGCTTGGGAGACGTTGGACCTTCCAACAGGACAATGATCCGAAGCACACATCCAAGTCCACTAGAGCATGGTTGAACATGAAAGGCTGGAACATTCTAGAGTGGCCATCGCAATCACCAGACTTAAATCCAATTGAGAACCTCTGGTGGGACCTAAAGAAGGCAGTTGCAGTGCGCAAGCCTAAGAATGTGACTGAACTGGAGGCTTTTGCCCAAGAAGAATTGGCTAAGATACCCATAGGTCGCTGCAAGACACTTGTGTCAAGCTATGCTTCACGCTTGAAAGCTGTCATAACTGGAAAAGGATGTTGTACTAAGTACTAAAAAATAATGTCACTAGGGGGTTGAATAAAACTGATAATGATATGAGCACAGTAAAGACATTTGTGGTTATTCCATCATAAATATTATGTTATATTTGTCTAATTTATAAGTGCCTCTTTGATATAATTGTAAATAAGATGACTGAAATGATCCAAATCAATGTCAAACTGGCCAAAACACTTTATTTCAGTGGGGGTTGAATAAATTTGATCACAACTGTATGAGACTAAACATGCTGGAGTCACCGATGAGGATGAAGCTGAATAGCAGAGTAAATCACTACATCCCGAGTTTCTTTAGTTTTGAAGTGAATCAACGTAACGGTGCAACGTAACACTATTAGACCGGCAGAACACGCTTCATGCTGTTTTTGGTTGTTCTGGATAATAATAGTGATGGAGAACATTCATTCATTCATTCTTCCGCTTTAACCTACATACGGGGGGGGGGGGGGGGTATCCCATACCCATCCAGGGGAGAACGTTTCGAACGGTGGGCAGATACACCCAGGACAGGGCGCCAATCTACCGCTGGTCACACACTCACACAAACACACTCTACATGGGGCCATTTGGAGAACTCAATTGACTTGATTCATGTTTTTGGACTGTGGGAGGAAACCAGAGAACCTGGAGGAAACCCACGTGGACACGGGGAGAACATGGAAACTCCACCCAGATGGGGATTTGAAACGGGAATCCCTAGTGCTGAGAGGCGAACGTGCTAACCACTAAGCCACCGTGCCGTCCATGATGGAGAACATGTGTTACTTAATATTTTCATTTAATTAGCTTAAGCAGTGTTTAAATGTGCTTTATAAATACATACAACTTGTACACAATGCTGCTAATTAATCATCAAGCTTCACGTTTGAATTTTTTTGACAAAATATGATTGAAGACACTGCACTCTATGGGAGTGAGGTAGGATGAGTTGCATTTAGAGGGGAATTAGGTAACATATTAGAGCGACTCAAATTTGTGTAATTTAGTATTTTTTTCACTCTATGCTACATATTGTGTCTGTGTGTTTGAGATTTGTGTTTAATTGCTCTTTGGGCTACTTGGATGCCTTAAACTCATACTGTAAATAATACAGACATTTATTGACCTGCTTAATATAATGATTAAATGTAAATGTAAAGACATGTACATTTTTTTTATTTATCCGATTCATCGATTAATCAATGAATCGACCGATTAATGGATTATCAAAATAATTGTTAGTTGCAGCCCTAGTGAAAAAGCACTAGTCTGTTTTTGGTGTGCTAAATGTGCTATTGAAATAAAATTGACTAATGAGACTTGTGCTTTGTTTACCTAAAACGTAAATGATTTCATATATAAGTTGTGCTTGTGATGAGGCCATCTTTTATAGATCACCTGTACAGATGTATCACATTCACTTAAAGTTTAGCAGCAATGCCTTAATGAATTTCCTTAATGATAAATTTAAAACACACAAGACCTAAACAAGCAACTGTAAAAAAAAATCTTCAATTCGCAAAACAGTATAAAAATTACTTCAAATTTGTCACAAATGCGTGTGTGTGTGTGTGTGTGTGTGTGTGTGTTTATGTGCTACATATACAGTCATATGCAAAAGTTTGGGCACCCCTATTAATCTTAATCATTTTAAGTTCTAAATATTTGGTGTGTGTATACCCATTTCAGTTTGATATATCTAATAACTGATGGACACAGTAATATTTCAGGATTGAAATTAGGTTTATAGTTCTAACAGAAAATATGCAATATGCATTAAACCAAAATTTGACAGGTGCAAAATTATGGGCACCTCAACAGAAAGTGACATTAATATTTAGTAGATCCTCCTTTTGCAAAAATAACAGCCTCTAGTCGCTTCCTGTAGCTTTTAATCAGTTCCTGGATCCTGGATGAAGGTTATTTTTGACCGTTCCTCTTTACAAAACAATTCCAGTTCAGTTAAGTTTGATGGTCCCCGAGCATGGACAGCCCGCTTCAAATCATCCCACAGATGTTCAATGATATTCAGGTCTGGGGACTGGGATGGCCATTCCAGAACATTGTAATTGTTCCTCTGCATGAATGCCTCAGTAGATTTGGAGTGGTATTTTGGATCATTGTCTTGCTAAAATATCCATCCCTGGCGTAACTTCAACTTCGTCACTGATTCTTGAACATTATTCTCAAGAATCTGCTGATACTGAGTAGAATCCATGCGACCCTCAACTTTAACAATATTCCCGGTGCTGGCATTGGCCACACAGCCCCAAAGCATGATGGAACCTCCACCAAATTTTACAGTGGGTAGCAAGTGTTTTTCTTGGAATGC
Organism: Corydoras sp. C115; assembly: GCA_019802505.1. Classification (NCBI taxonomy): domain Eukaryota; kingdom Metazoa; phylum Chordata; class Actinopteri; order Siluriformes; family Callichthyidae; genus Corydoras; species Corydoras sp. C115. The sequence continues at coordinate 2,374,357 of JAFMOC010000111.1, read as the reverse complement.
TGTGTTTTTTTGACACCATGCATAACGCTTTTTTGTGGGACCAAATGCACTTTTGCATACCTTAGGCGACTCTATTTGTGGCGTGCTTACAGAAATGGCTTCTTTCGCATCACTCTCCCATACAGCTTCTCCTTGTGCAAGGTGCGCTGTATTGTTGACCGATGCACAGTGACACCATCTGCAGCAAGATGATGCTGCAGCTCTTTGGAGGTGGTCTGTGGATTGTCCTTGACTGTTCTCGCCATTTTACTCCTCTGCCTTTCTGATATTTTTCTTGGCCTGCCACTTCTGGGCTTAACAAGAACTGTCCCTGTTGTCTTCCAATTCCTTACTATGTTCCTCACAGTGTAAACTGACAGGTTAAATCTCTGAGACAACTTTATGTATCCTTCCCCTGAACAACTCTGTTGAACAATCTTTCTTTTCAAATCATTTGAGAGTTGTTTTGAGGAGCGCATGACGTCACTCTTCAGAAGAGCTTCAAATAGGAGAACAACTTGCAATTAGTCAACTTAAATACATTTACTCGTGATTGGATACACCTGGCTATGGAGCTCAAAGCTCAATGAGGTTACCAAACCAATTTTGTGCTTCAGTAAGTCAGTAAAAATTAGTTAGGAGTATTCAAATCAATAAAATGATAAGGGTACCCATACTTTTGCACCTGTCAAATTTTGGTTTAATGCATATTGCACATTTTCTATTAGTACAATAAACCTCATTTTAATCCTGAAATATTACTGTGTCCAACAGTTATTAGATATATCAAACTGAAATGGCTAACCCAAATATTTTGAACTAAAAATTATTAAGATTAATAGGGGTGCCCAAACTTTTGCATATGACTGTATTTAACAAAAAGACTGCATGACTAACATGTTTAAAAAGTCAAAAATGTCCATAAGCCTAAAAAATAATTACAATTATGAAATGAATCATATTAGTTTTATAACTACAAACGTAAACAATTCATTCTGTGTAATCAGAAAATTATCAATTACATAAGGACTGTGTTGAGACATACTGTATGTGATAAAAAAGAAGAAAAATGAGTAAAAAAAATAATGAGGTTTTCAAAAGGCTTCCTTCAATATTCAAGTGTGACATTTTAGTCTTGGATACATTTAGCCATGTTGTCATAGAAACGAGGACAGACATGAGACTTGAGATTTTTTCACAAGTACTCCCTCCACACACAAGTGCATTTGCATACCCCCACATGACAAAACTGCCCACATACGCATGTATGAATAAGTTGTATTTTTACAGATAAACTGTTTTCTATCCATTTCGAGCATTGAAGTGAAATTAAGGGTGGGATGAAGGGAAATGATGACTTATGACCACTAATTATTTGCTAATATTTTACTGATTTTCAGCAATTAAATTACATTTAGTCATTTAGCAGACGCTTTTATCCAAAGCAACTTACAAGGTGAGCACTGCGTAGAGATAGATACCACAGTTAAAGCAAGTTAACCCCTTAAGTCAGGGGTGCTCAATACGTCAATCGAAGGGGTGTCAGGTAGATTGCGATGGAGGTTTGAAAAAAAAAAAAATCAAAGTATCAGCGCTTTTTTTACAGCACAGTATCAGAAGCACTTATACACTCAAGCATACACATTCACACACAATGTCATTAATTCTGAATTGCGATCTCTATCGCTGTGTAAGCGAGCAGTCTGGCTCCCCTCCCCGTCTCTTGCTGTTCCAAAAACCGGCCCGTGGCCACGCCTCCGTGCCTAAATCTGAAGCACTGCCTCACAAATCATCTACATTAGATTTACATTACATTAGATAGATTCTGTTTGTGTTTTTGCACTTTTTAACACTGAGAGGCGAGCGTGCTAACCACTAAGCCAACTTGACCCCCCAATACTAATATGATGTGTGAAAACAGGTTTCAATATAAAAGCCTAAAAAAATTATTAACCCTGGTAGATTTCGATGACCTGTCCGATGAAAAAGTAGATCTCGGGCCAGAAAAGTGTGGGCCCCCCTGCCTTAAGTCAACCCCTCTTTTTTCTACACATTTCCAAATATGCCGTTGCCACAGAATAATGGCTCTGCTGTACTGCTGACATTCTCTAGCAAATGCTATTCAGTTACAATAAACCTAATTTAATAAAACCTTAAATCCCAATTATTGCTGTACAACAATTCCCTAGGCCCTTTTAACAATTAATTAAAATATGGGTACACTTTCTTTTTTAGTGAATTTAATATTCACTATGAAAACCCAGAAGTCCCATTTAGATTAGATTTTAAATTATAGTTTTTGAATCTTTACTTCCACATGCATTAATCAGCAAAATAAACATACCTTGAATTAAATTGATTTAATATTAGCAACTTAACCACAGTGCCATATAATAAAAATATTATATAACATCTTATGGATTATAAATTGTAATGATATATACACTAAACCTCCAACTAACAAGTGCACTATTATTCTGATACTGCTGTATCAGTTATGAAACCTTAATCAAGCTCAACTAAATATCAAACCATTACCATAAACAGAAAAACTTCAGAGAAAGCTGAACACCTTGAATATATGCTACATTTGGACAGTGTACCCCCTGCTAGAGTACAATTAAAAAGAAAAATAATGATTGAATATGTTTTTTAAAAGAAAATAATGGGGCCATGAAGGATTCAAGGATTCAAAGATTTTTTATTGTCACATCACCTAGTATTGGTGAGTGAAAAGCTTATCTGCAAGTACCCACAAATGCGCAAAAAAGCAATATTCACAAACATAAAAGAAAAAAGATAAATTTATTAAAATATAGGAAGGTATGGAATTAAATAAAATTGAATTTGAGTTGGGTTTATGGAAAAGTCTGTGGGTGTTGTGAAAGTGAAGTAAAGTGAAAAGTGCAAGGTGCAGTGTTTATGTAAGATGGCAGTGGTACGAGTTTGGGCATTACACAGTTCTACTGGCCGTTCCACAGTCTGGTTGCCTGGGGTAAGAAGCTGTCTCTAAACCGGCTGGTTCTGGTCTTTAAGCTTCTGAGCCTCTTTCCACTCTGTGAGAAAATTAAAAAGAAAAATAGACAAGAAACCAGACTCCCAGGTGGTGTACGACCCGGCCATCACCCTCACGGACATCCCCATTAGCACATCATCCAGTACACAGCCACCGCCCACTGCTCCCAGAAACAGCATACAGACACCTGATCACCGCCCACCCCCATGCAACAACTTGACCCTTTCAACTATCCAGGTGAGAAATGAGCTCAGGAAGAAGAAGCCAAGAAAGGCTGCATGTCCTGACGGCATCAGCTCCAGGCTTCTGAGGTGCTGCGCCGACCAGCTCAGTGGAATCGTTGAATACATGTTCAACATGAGCCTCAAGCTAAGACGCATTCCACAACTGTGGAAAACATCGTGCGTGGTACCGGTGCCTAAGATTACACATTCGAAGGACCTAAACAGCTACAGGCCGGTGGCACCGATGTCCCATGTGATGAAGACACTGCAGAGGCTGGTGCTTGTTCATCTCCGCCCACTGGTGAGTTCGAGAACATCGTGAGGATCATGTTCTTCGATTTCTCCAGTACTTTTAACACCATCCAACCTGGACCTGGACCAAGCTGGATTTTATAGGAGTGAACTCTCACATGACAAACTGGATTATGGACTACCCAACACATTGACCACAATATATGAGGGCACGGGACTGTGTTTCTGACTTAGTGGTCTGCAGTACTGGGGCCCCACAGGAAACCGTCTTGGCACCGTTCCTCTTTACCCTGTACACAGCAGACTTTAAGTACGGCTCACTGAACTGTCACTTACAGAAGTTCTCTGATGACTCCGCTGTTGTCGGTCTCATCACTGATGATGACGACCAGGAATACAGAAAGTTGATTCAGGACTTCGTGGACTGTTGCCTATGTAACTGCCTCTAGATCAACATCGAAAAGACTAAGGAGTAGATGGTGGATTTTCGTAGGCGCGGTCGCCCTCTCCGAACACCAGTGAACATCCAGGGAATGGACACGGTGGACTCTTATAAGTACCTGGGTGTTCACCTCAACACAAAACTGGACTGGTTAGACAACACTACTGCACTTTACAAAAAAGGACAGAGCAGGCTGTATCTGCTAAGGAGACTAAGGTCATTTGGGGTGTGGGGGCCACTCCTCAGGACCTTCTTTGACACTGTGGTGGCATCAGACATTTTTTATGGAGTGGTGTGCTGGGGCAGTAGCATTACGAATGCAGACAGGAACAGATTGGACAAACTCATTAGGAAGGCCAGCTCTGTCCTGGGGGAACGCTTAGACCTGGTGCAGGTGGTGGAAGAAAAGAGGATGCTAAACAAGCTAGCAACTCTTATGGACAATGAATCCCACCCCATGTTTGAGACTCTAGCAGCACTGGGCAGCAACTTTAGTGACAGGCTGTGTCATTCGAAGTGTGTCAGGGAGCGTTACCGCAGGTCCTTTATTCCTGCTGCAGTTAGACTGTACAATCAGAACTGCTCCTAGTAACCACTCCAAACCAAACTAAAAATAACTGCAATAAATGTATCATTGATGGTGCAATACATTTCAATCATCTGTATGTAATTTTCTGTTGCTTAATCAGATACCATATGTGGATTATTGGATTCATTTTATTCCTCAATTGTAGGACTGTAAATAACTGAAAATTAGAAAATTAGAATTTTATCATGTATATATAGATTTCTAATTCTATTTAAATTAAAATTTTTACCTAGTTTTTTTTCTCTTCCAATGACTGGATACCCTTTTCACCATTCTTCTAATGTATTTGCTGCTGAGAATGTGAATTTCCCCATTGTGGGACAAATAAAGGTTTATCTCATCTTATCTTATCTTAAAAGGCAGTGGCTTGGGTGAGTGGGGTCCTTAATGATCCCTCTAGATTTTCTCAGACAGCGGTTTGTGTATAGGTCCCAAAGGTTTGGGAGCTGAACCCCAGTGATGTGCGCTGTTCGCACTACCCTCTGCAGGGATTTTTGCTTGAGAGCAGTACAATTCCCATACCAGGTGGTAATACTTCCTGTCAGGACACTTTCCACGGTGCAGGTGTAGAAAGTCTTGAGAATACTGGGGTTCAGACTAAACCTTCTCAGCCATCTGAGAAAGTAGAGGCGTTGTTGGGCCTTCTTAACCACCCTTGTGGTGTGTTCTGTCCATGTCAGATCCTTGCTGATGTAAACACCTAGGAACTTGAAGCTGCTGACCTTTTCCACTGCAGTCCCATTGATGGAGATCAGCGAGTGTACTCTCTCCTGCTTCCTGAAGTCCACGACCAGCTCCTTGGTCTTGCTGACATTTAGAGAGAGGTTGTTCTCCTAGCACCAGTTTTCCAGGATGTTAACCTCCTCTCTGTAGGCCGATTCATCGTTATCGGACATCAGGGATATGATCGTTGTGTCGTCAACAAACTTGATGATGACATTGGAGCTGTGTCTGGCTTTGTGGGTTGACCTGCACACTGCCCTATCCCATCTAGACAAGAGGAACATGTATATGAGAATGCTGTTTGTGGACTACAGTTGTGGGTTGAGGGAGTACAGAATTGGGCTGAGCACACAGCCCTGTGGGGTGGATGTAATGTTGCCCATCCTAACCACCTGCCTCCGGTCTGTCAGGAAGTTCAGAATCCAGCTGCACTGTTCAGACTTAGATCCTGGAGCGTTACCATGAGTCTAGAGGGAACGATGATGTTGAATGCTGAACCGTAGTCCACAAAAAGCATTCTCATATACATGTTCCTATTGTCTAGATGGGAGAGGGCATTGTGCAGGGTCAGGGAACTTCCGCTTACTCAGTGTTATCCGCCAGCAGCCTACAGCCTACAGACTGTTTCGTTCCGAATAGAGGATCCAACGCGGATTGGTCTAATGACCGTTACAAGTTAGGGTAAATAGTGACAAACTAAATAAAAATTATTTGAGATTGCATGAAAGGACAGTGTGGTTGAGGACAAATATCACTTACTGCACTTAATGTTACTGAAACAGATATATACTGTATGTGTATCTCTCTCTCTCGGTTTAGTGGCAATGATTTTCTGAAATTACTTATATAAATTATGATTTAATGTTTGTACATATTCTATTGTGCAATTAGTATGGAAATCCGTTTCTGCCACTAATAGGAAAAAAAAAAATTAACCCAGAATTCCGAGTTTTAAACTCAGCATTTTGACTTATATATCCCGCAATTCCGACTTTATATCATACCAGACTGCGCATGCATGCGCGTGACACGCTCATAGCTCATATATACATATACATGAGGCGCGCAAAAAGGTTGCTTGTTGTACATCATGGTCTTTAAATAATTTCATGGTATATAACTTAATTCACTTTTTTAATGAAATCTATTTAAACAACCTTGCCTTTGATACATTACCGTTGAGACTTTATCTCTGTGTTTAACGTTAACTGCTCTGCATCGGACCGCAACGCCCAGCAGCGAGTGAAACAACTGCCCAACGCATCACTGACACTCACTTACTCACAGTTTAATGCATCTAGTGCAAGCGGCTAGGGCGTAGGAAGTTTCTTATCAGAACCATGGGCTTTTCAATCTCAATTTATTACACAAGACTTCATTACAGAGTCTCTTATTTTTTTTATCTTTATTGATCTCATCACAGTCACTGTAATCACATCACTTTATTCACCATTTTAATGATGTACTGTTTAAGATTGTTATTTATTGAATTATTAAAACTCAAACCGTGCTCATGTTGTAAAGCTGCTTGGGGTCAAGTTTTTTCATTTTAAAAATTATTTGTATACCTTATACATGTATACCTTAAAGGTAACAAAAAAAAAACATAGGTAATTCATTTAAGTACATAGGTAATTCATTTATTTACAAGCACACATAATCTATACTATAGTATATATTTCTGCAATTTCCACCTGGGAATTAAGACAGTATTCTGATTCTAATGTGGATGCCAAATTGTGTTGTATTTAATAACAAATCTTGCATTGAAAAGCAACTTCTTAAAACAATTTGGTGGTATATACGTTTGTTTTCTTTTTAAAAACAAAACCTCAATAAACAGTGAATTATCCTTTAGCCTGACGTTAACTTAGTGATGAGACTGCATCTTAGTGTGTTAGATGACTGCTCCAGCCGGCCAGTGGTGAAAACTGCCCTGCACAGAGACTCAACAACTATAAAGTGCATAATTATAAATAAAATTTACTCTTTACACATTGCAGATTTATCCAACTATATACATTAATATCATTAAAAATCGATACTATATATATAATGCTTTGTCATATTATTTGGATGTAAAAATATATATCGGTAACCCAAAGCAGCTTTACTAGCATGAGCACGGTTTGAGTTTTAATAATTCAATAAATAACAATCTTAAACAGTACATCATTAAAATGGTGAATAAAGTGATGTGATTGCAGTGACTGTGATGAGATCAATAAAGATAAACAAAAATAAATAAGAGAGAAGTCTTGTGTAATAAATTGAGATTGAAAAGCCCATGGTTTTGATAAGAAACTTCCTACACCCTAGCCGCTTGCACTAGATGCATTAAACTTTGAGTAAGTTAGTGTCAGTGATGCGCTGGGCAGTTGTTCCACCTGCTGCAGCACGTTGCGGTACGATGCAGAGCAGTTACCGTTAAACACTGAGATAAAGTCTCAACAATAATGTATCAAAGGCAAGGTCAAGGTTGTTTAACTGTTTAATTAGATTTCATAAAAAAAAGTGAATTAAGATATATACCATGAAATTATTTACACACAATGACACAACCAAACCACAAGCAGCCTTTTTGCGCGCCTCATGTATATGTATATATGAGCAATGAGCCTGTCACACGCATGCGCATGCATTCGCAGTCCGATATGCTATAAAGTCAGCATTCCGGGATATAAAGTCAGAATTCTGAGATAAAAAGTCGGAATTCTGAGATAAAAAGTAAAATAAAGAAATAAAGAAAATGGGCTTCCATACAGTTAGCCAATAATACACTATATAGTGATCGACCGATATGGGTTTTTTAATGGCCGATGCCAATATTTAGACGACAGAAGTGGCCAATGGCCGATATATAAAACCGATATTACCAGTTTTTATTGCAACTAATAAAGTATAATAATAATAATAATAATAATAATAATAACAATAATAATAAACAAGACATAAAAGTAATCAGTTTATCACTGTCTACTTTTTGTAATACAGAGCAATATTAAAAACATATAACTTTAAATTACACATTATTAATTAAAGTATCAGTGTACCTAAACAAGCAGATAGCAGCATCTTTTTAGAATGAACATTTATTGATGAACATTGCACAATGCACACAGAACAACACTCAATGAACTTTTTGAACTAATGAGCCAATTTAGCTAATTTAGATAAATAAATAAAATATTAACAAATATTGTAGTTTGTAGTGTGAAAAAAAATACTAAAAATTTAAATGAACTGAATTTGAACTAGTTCAGAATTAAAATAGTGAAGTTTGAACATGAAATGTTCACTTTGAGCATGTATAAACTGAACTTGAACTAGTTCAGAATTAAAATAGTGAAGTTTGAACATGAAATGTTCACTTTGAGCATGTATGAACTGCAAGCTAGCGTCAGTAAGTGCTAGCGATATATAACGTTAGCTAGCCAGTTTAACAAAATCGCCCTAATTACACAAACAGTAAATACTGTATATGTTACAAATAGCATCCCGGAACATTATTATAGCGTTAGCTAATTAGTATTAGTTGGCCAATTTAGCTGTTCTAGTGGTTGCTAAAGTTACAGTTCCAAATAAAACTTGGCATTTTCTCTCTAACCCTTTAACGTCCTGCTCAACCATTTGGTAGAGCACACTTTCAGTCACTATATCTTATTGAAAACGTTGTTAAACTTAATTCAACCTGATTGTGCCATATCTACCATTCGGTAGCGACATGTTATGCAAGAAAAATTCACTAGGGGTCACTTTGTCTTTTAGTAATATGACGTTTAAGTTCGCCTCCATAGACGAAGTTGGCAACCAGCAAAACAAGCCACATATTCGTATTTTGGCCGAATTTTCAAAGATAAGCATATTTTCTTTGCATAGTGTAGTTTGAGAGGCTTTAATTATCAGCATTATTTAACTTTTTACAACAAAAATATGTTTTATAAGGGTCAAATAATTTTTTAAAAACCATCTCAACCAAACGGTTGAGATGGCCGTTTATGGTAAAAGTAGATACAGTATGCTTAGCTATAGTAATTAGAACCAACTTTTTGGTTTGAATTAAAAATCTCTGATCATTCATATTATATTCATTATATTCATATTGTTTTTTATTGTTATTACATGCAATATATTTAAATCTATTTCACAAATTTTGACACATACAAGGAAAGTGGTTCATTTTTCAACACATTCTATGCTATTTTTTCCCTTATTTATTATCCCTTATTTTATTATTATTATTATTATTATTATTATTATTATTATTAATTTTAAATTATGTAATTTTTTTTGCAAATAATAGATGAACACAAAAATATTTAAAGGTCCAAGACCACATTCTGTCTGATGTTGAGTCGGATGTTTATCTGAGTGATGGCAATTATAAAATAGAGCATCTAGATTATCTAGATTATCTATGTTTTTTTAGCCCATCCAAACAGTAGATTCTGGAGAAACATCTTTTGAGTCAATGGATGATGAGGACATAGTCTCAACAAGTTTATCTTCTAAACCACCACCCCGTAAGAAAAAGATAAAAGAGGAAAAACTCCCTGAAAACAATTTCCCTAGAGGAGCCAGAGGACACAAGTAACCCTACTTCACCCATAGGCCTAAACAAAAGCAGGGAGGAAATCTAGAAACATGAAGACAATGGGACATTCCAGGTTCCTGATTCAAGATTTGAGCCCCTGATGCTGTGAAGACACCATTCCAGTACTTCAAAACACTCTTCACTGACAATATGATTGAACATATTGCGCAACAGACAAATCTGTATTCTGCTCAAGAGTTAAGGGAACCAATCAAAACTAGTCCACAAGAGATTGAAGAGCATTTGGCAAAGCTAATGCAATGTCTTAATGCAAACCAGCAATGCTTCATAGCATACCACAAGAAATAAACTGGGTCCAATGCTGAAAAACCATTAGCGCTGTTGTACATCACACAAGAGTATTTCAAAAAAGGCACAAAAGTTAACAAAGTTAGCATGTTATTGCACTTTATTATTGCTTTTTATTGTTGTTGTTACTTTTTGTTAATGTTTTATTATTATTATTGTTAAAATTTTCTGATTTTGGGGTGACAGTGGCTTAGTGGTTTAGCATGTTCTCCTTTCAGCGCTAGGGATTCCTGGTTCAAATCCCAATCTGGGTGGAGTTTCCATGTTGTCCCTGTGTCCACGTGGGTTTCTTCCCGGTTCTGCAGTTTCATCCCAGAGTCCAAAAACATGGATCAAGGTCAATTGAATTCTCCGAATTGCCCCATATAGAGTGTGTTTGTGTGTATGTCTGTGTGAGTGAGTGTGTGCCCAGTGATAGATTGCCCCCCTGTCCTGGGTGTCTGCTCAGCGCCCGAAACGTTCTCACCTGGATGGGCATGGGGAGCCCCCCCCCGCCGTGACCCTAATATAGGATAAAGAGGAAGATAATGGATGGATGTTCTGATTTTACTACAAATATGTCTCAGAAGGAACATTAAATCCCAAAGCTCTCACAACCAGATAATATATGACAACCTTGGACACATCCCACTTCTCTAAAAAGTAAAAAAAAAAAAAAAAAAAAAAAAAAAAAAAGTTAACATGCCCTTTGTTAAAATTTTTTTTTTTTTAATTTCTGGTTCTTGTTCTTAGTTTTACCATAGACTGCCATCTCAACCGTTTGGTAGGGGTGTGTATTTTGAAAACTGGGGGGTCAATTTAAAAAAAAACACCAATTGTTTTTATTAATGCCCCAAACATATAAAAAAAAAGAAATAAATAATTTTTCCTTTGCTTTTTTCTTGGTGAGGACATTAAAGTGCTAAATAACATATTCACTCTAATTATGCAGACAGTAAACACTTTATACATTACAAAGAGCAGCCAGTAACAAATACTGAGAGTTGAAAGAGAAACTGTTTTCTCTTGTGAGGCGTAGTGCAGTTTCAAAACATCGATCCATTCCCTTGAGCATTGAGTGACGTTCTGCCGGAAGAACACTAGGGGCCACTCTAAGCAAAGATCAAATGATCAAATGACTGTATTAAGTCATTAAGCCAGAAAGACGGAGCTGCCCACAGCATTGCCTGTAGGCATTGTTTAAATATCGCCCTTGTGCGCTCATATATCGGCCGATGCTGATTATCTAAAAATGCCAAAAATCAGCCCGATCAATTGGTCGATCACTAATACACTACAGTCTATAAAAATATAATTATTAAAGCAACTGATATAAAGCTAATCTTAATGATTAAGAATTAGAGGTCACATCATGTCTACTACATGCAATACCTATGACTCTACCCAAAAAACTTTTTTCTTAAATATTATAGGTCCTGTAATGTAAATTTAATGGATCTTTCTTTTGTTTATGGCCCTTAAAATTCTAATTTGCGCAATTTTGTGCAGCATTTAAACTATTAGTGGAACCTTTAAATTGCTAATCTGTTCTCAAACAATCGGTGAAATCCAAAATCAATGAAAACTGAGGCACTTATATCCATAAATCACTGTAAATTAATTAGTTCTAAAGATTCCAAAATACATATAAAAAAAAAAGGTAATGGAGAATAAAAGTAGCGTTTAAAACTAAAAACAAAACAAGTTAATAGAAAAAACAAGAATTTATATATACATTATTTTATATTCTTTTATAAAAATAATTATAATAAGATAATAATTATATAAGATACTAATGTTTAATACTTAAAAAACAGCATTACTGTGTAACGGGTGCCTAGGGCACCTGTTTTTCTGTTTTTTGGGTCTGGTGTTTTTCGGTTTCTGTGTTTCTGTGTCATGGTGTTTAGTTAATTAGCTGTCTTGTCCGTGTGTTGTTAGCTAATTATCTCTGTAGTGTCATTGGGTGTGTTGGGGTACGTGATGGGATGTGTTCATGTATTTATTTCTGGTGTTCCTTGTCCTCCGTGCGCGTCCTAATTTTATGTCCACTTGTTTATGTACGTGGTGTGTTTGGTGTCTGTACACCATTAATAAATTCATGTTCCTGCTACCTGAGTGCCTGGCTCCCTTCTGCGCGTTAGAGCGCTGCGGCTCTGCGCTTCGTTTGCGCAGCCGCGCTTAGCCCGCGGTAAGACGAGTGTGACAAAAGGACGCGCCACTCGTTTGGGGAGTCCAGAGCCCAGGTAGGTGTTTTTTTTTATTTTTCTTTGGGGGGGCCGTATAGCCTCGTACTCGCGGCGCGCTCCGACGTGTCCACGAGTGCGCCATTATGCGGAGCCCGCCGTCCCGGAGCCGGGGGAGCGGCTCAAACAGTATGGCGGAGTATGACGACTCCTATGAGGAATGGATGTGGAGGTACGGGTTTGAGGCGCTCGGCGTAGAGGAAGGTCTGGACCTGGTTCAGATTTCCGATGACGAGGTGGGGGAATCATACCTGTATGGGCATATTCTGCCCATGTGCACCCTCCACAATTCTGAGGAGTTCTGGACTGATGGTCCAGTCCGGTTTGTAAAACCCCGGTGGCGAGATCCGGACGCAGAGCGCGTCGCCGGCGCGGAGGGCAGTCACGTGACGCGACCGCGCCGGTCCGCGCAGTGTCTGGGTCGCGCTGCGAGGGGGCGGTACCAGAGCCGTCGCTCGAGTGCGTGAACGTGTTGTGTCCCCCTTCCTCGTATGTCTCGTATGATCAGTCCGTCTCCCCTATGTTTGTGTCTTTGTGTTTGGGCATTGCGGTGGGGGTTTATGTGTTCTGTGTGCAGGATGGAGAGCCCGAGGTGCCAGTACACTCAGCGTGCATGCCCGCCGAGGTCCGCCCAGCGTGCGTGCCCGCCGAGGTCCGCCCTGCGAGCGTGCCCGACGAGGTCCACCCAGTGAGCGTGCCCACCGAGGTCCGCCCACCGAGGTCCGCCCAGCGAGCGTGCCCGCCGAGGTCCGCCCAGCATGCGGTACTGCCTAGGTCCCGCCAGCGCGCGTGCCTGCCAAGGTCCCGCCAGTGCGCGTGCCCGCCAGGGTCCATCCAGCCCAGGCCGAAGTCAAGGGACCGTGCGCCGTCCGGCCCAAATTCAAGGGACCACGCGCCGCCCGGCCCGAAGTCAAGGGGCCGCGCGCCGCCCGGCCCGAAGTACAGGAGCCGCGCTCCGCCCGGCCCGAAGTACAGGGGCCGCGCTCCGCCCGGCCCGAGGTCCAGGGGCCGCAAGCCGCCCCAGGGGATGCCAGGGGGCGTCCGCCTCGCCCCGCAGCCAGGGGCCGTCCGCCTCGCCCCGCTGCCAGAGGGCATGGTGGACCGTAAGGGTGGGGGTAATGTAACGGGTGCCTAGGGCACCTGTTTTTCTGTTTTTTGGGTCTGGTGTTTTTCGGTTTCTGTGTTTCTGTGTCATGGTGTTTAGTTAATTAGCTGTCTTGTCCGTGTGTTGTTAGCTAATTATCTCTGTAGTGTCATTGGGTGTGTTGGGGCACGTGATGGGATGTGTTCATGTATTTATTTCTGGTGTTCCTTGTCCTCCGTGCGCGTCCTAATTTTATGTCCACTTGTTTATGTACGTGGTGTGTTTGGTGTCTGTACACCATTAATAAATTTGTGTTCCTGCTACCTGAGTGCCTGGCTCCCTTCTGCGTGTTAGAGCGCTGCGGCTCTACGCTTCGTTTACGCAGCCGCGCTTAGCCCACGGTAAGACAAGTGTGACATACTGCCATGTAATTTTCTTTTATTAAAATGACTAATAACTTTTTAAAATATTTTTGGTCTCATGATGGAGCTAAAAGTACTTAGCAAGGAAAACACTTAACATTGAGATTTGTCCATGTCATGGGTGCACACAGATTAAATCTAAAACAAATTACAAAAACACAGAAGCAATTTTCGAGGAGACATAGAATCTGGTGATATCTAAAGAGAAAAAACTGTTCCACTGTTCCACAAAAAAGGTTCCAATGTAGTTTAAAAAAAGTCAAACTTAAATCCACACCACACACCAAGAGTGCATGACAACAATAATACTAAAAGTAGTATAGATTGTGCTGTCTTACTGAACGGGTTAAAAAACATGGTGGGCATTACTGGATTGCAAAACAAAGGTATAAATCCATTTCTAACAGATCTTACCAAAGTAAATAAGAACTATATGGCTGCAACTAACAATTATTTTAATAACCCAATAAGCAATGAATTGGATTTGAAAAATCAGTGCCTTTATTTAGTAATAGAACATTGAAAAACAGCTAAACTAATAGATTAAATTAAATACAGTTTATTATCATTTGCTATTTTTTTGTGAAATAAGAAAGACTGTATAAAGTATGTATTATAGCACAATTTGAACAGGTCAGTAAATGTCAGGTTTTATTTACAGTATTATGTTAAGGCATGTAAGTAACCCAAAGAACCTTTAAACACAAGACACACACATGTTGGCACAATATGTAGCATAGCATGTAAAAATACTTGCACAAATTTGAGAAGCTGTAATGTGTTACCTTAATCCCTGTCTAAATGTATTTCATCCTGCTTCACTCCTCACTCCTATACAGTACATTGACTTCACTAATACTTTGTCAGATTTAAACTTGAAGCTTAATCATTAATTACCAACATTGTGTACAGGTTATATGTATTTCTAAAGCAAATTTAAACACTTAATGAGTTAATTAAAGAGCTAATTAAACACAAATCATCAATGATGCGAACATGTTCAACTTTCATCTTATATTGTGACACAACCATTGTTGCAGCCCTAAACAAGTATGCAAGAGTAAACCATTTTGTTTCACAAGGGTCAGTCAGTCTGTGCTGGCATATCACCTCTTCACCCAGCTCAGTACTAGGATAATATTTATTTTATACAAGTTGTGTACATTATCTATACTCTGTAAAAATAAAAATATAAAAGGAGGGTTTGATAATTCTACAGTGTAGCTGGTTTTCTCCATAACTACTGACTTACACTTACATTTACATTTACATTGACTTGTGGTGTTCTCATTTGTAAGTCACTTTGGATAAAAGCATCTGCTAAATGCCTAAATGTAAATAATGTAATACTTATAACTGATGCAGCTCAGGAGCTAAATTGACCACACTAAGACACTGATAGTGGGGGGCATACACCATACCTAGAGATTGTTGCTTCACTAAAAGCACAGAAAACATAAAAAAAACTCCAGCCATGTTACAATGAAACAAAAAAACTTTTTTCATTAAGTATTTTACCGTAAATAACTTGGGTATTACAGTTGATTTAGATCTTCATCAAGCACATTAACAATTTTGCCAGACTTTGGTTCGTCCACACTAGTAATATATTCAAGTAAGAAATCTACTTTCCCTCCAAGATGCTTTCCTAATGTCAAGAATCAGGATGGCTTAATAAAACATTAAATTAACTTCTTCAAAATATAACAGCTAGTGCATAACCAAAAAGACTGATTTACATTTTTTCACTTTTTTTTTTGCACTTACACTTAAAGGTAATTAAAAACATTTATTTCCTTAAGCATATAATTAATCCTAAAAGATAAAGGTACAGTTCATGTTAACTTTGATGCAGTCCATCACAGCATCAGTAAAGAGTGTGGTGCTGAATTGCTAATGGTCCAGGGAGCCATATGCAAAAGTTTGGGCACCCCTATTAATCTTAATCATTCTTAGTTCTAAATATTTGGGTGTTTGTATACCCATTTCAGTTTGATATATCTAATAACTGATGGACACAGTAATATTTCAGGATTGAAATTAGGCTTATTGTACTAACAGAAAATGTGCAATATGCATTAAACCAAAATTTGACAAGTGAAAAAATATGGGCACCTCAACAGAACAGCGACATTAATATTTAGTAGATCCTACTTTTGGAAAAATAACAGCCTCTAGTCGCTTCCTGTAGCTTTTAATCAGTTCCTGGATGAAGGTATTTTTGACCATTCCTCTTTACAAAACATTTCCAGTTCAGTTAAGTTTGATGGTCGCGGAGCATGGACAGCCCGCTTCAAATCATCCCACAGATGTTCAATGATATGCAGGTCTGGGGACTGGGATGGCCATTCCAGAACATTGTAATTGTTCCTCTGCATGAATGCATGAGTAGATTTGGAGCGGTGTTTTGGATCATTGTCTTGCTGAAATATCCAACCCCGGCGTAACTTCAACTTCGTCACTGATTCTTGAACATTATTCTCAAGAATCTGCTGATACTGAGTAGAATCCATGCGACCCTCAACTTTAACAAGATTCCCGGTGCTGGCATTGGCCACACAGCCCCAAAGCATGATGGAACCTCCACCAAATTTTACAGTGGGTAGCAAGTGTTTTTCTTTGAATGC
The DNA here is from genome assembly GCA_019802505.1 of Corydoras sp. C115. Classification (NCBI taxonomy): domain Eukaryota; kingdom Metazoa; phylum Chordata; class Actinopteri; order Siluriformes; family Callichthyidae; genus Corydoras; species Corydoras sp. C115. Next base: position 2,357,871 of record JAFMOC010000111.1, on the reverse strand, counting down.
TGTGTTTTTTTGACGCCATGCATAACGCCTTTTTGTATGAACAAACAACTGAATCTTTGTTTCATCAGTCCACAGGACCTTCTTCCAAAATGAAGCTGGCTTGTCCAAATGTGCTTTTGCATACCTCAGGCGACTCTGTTTGTGGCGTGCTTACAGAAACGGTTTCTTTCGCATCACTCTCCCATACAGCTTCTCCTTGTGCAAAGTGCACTGTATTGTTGACCGATGCACAGTGACACCATCTGCAGTAAGATGATGCTGCAGCTCTTTGGAGGTGGTCTGTGGATTGTCCTTGACTGTTCTCACCATTCTACTCCTCTGCCTTTCTGATAATTTTCTTGGCCTGCCACTGCTGGGCTTAACAAGAACTGTCCCTGTGGTCTTCCATTTCCTTACTATGAACCTCACAGTGGAAACTGACAGGTTAAATCTCTGAGACAACTTTTTGTATCCTTCCCCTGAACAACTATGTTGAACAATCTTTGTTTTCAGATAATTTGAGAGTTGTTTTGAGGAGCCCATGATGCCACTCTTCAAAAGAGATTCAAATAGGAGAACAACTTGCAATTAGCCACCTTAAATACCTTTGCTCATGATTGTATACACCTGGCTATGGAGTTCAAAGCTCACTGAGGTTACCAAACCAATTTTGTGCTTCATTAAGTCAGTAAAAAGTAGTTATGAGTATTCAAATCAATAAAATGATGAGGGTACTCATACTTTTGCACCTATCATATTTTGGTTTAATGCATATTGCACATTTTCTGTTAGTACAATAAACCTCATTTCAATCCTGAAATATTACTGTGTCCATCGGTTATTAGATATATCAAACTGAAATGGCTGTTGCAAACACCCAAATATTTAGAACTAAAAATGATTAAGATTAATAGGGGTGCCCAAACTTTTGCATATATATATATATATATATATATATATATATATATATATATATATATATATGTATATATATATATATACACACATACTGACTGAGCCCTTGACTTAAATTTACTTTTATTCAACCAGCAATTTTATTTTTTGACCTTAAACGACACAGGCATCTCCCAGGAGATAATACGATGATGTACAAGAGGCATCATTGTGGAAAAAAAAATATTTCTCAGCTTTTATTCACATTTGAACAAAAAGTGGCATGTCCAAAATTATTCATACCCTTTGCAATCTGTCACAGTCTATGGGAAAATCGAAAGTTCTGTACCATTCCAAATAGTCCAAGCTGTTTTAAAGCATCCTAATTACCAAAGTGACACCTGTGCTGGCCAGGAGGATAGTGAGAGAGGTGAAGAAAAATCCAAGGATCACCACCAAGGCCATTGGTGAATTCAAGATCTGCTGGTGGCAACACTTGCCACTTCTTCAGAAAAGCCACACAAAAGCCCGCTTGACCTTTGCAAATGCTCATCTGGACAAAGAAGAAGACTTCTGGCCTTCTCTTTTATGGTCAGATGAAACAAAAATTTAATTGTTTGGTCACAATGCTACAGCGAAAGTTTGGGCAGCCTTGTTAATTTTCCTGATTTACCTTTATAAATAATTTGTTGTTTGGATAAAAAAAATTTGTTAAATATATCATAAAGGGGACAAACACAGTGATATTTGAGAAGTGAAATTAAGTGACCCTTGACCTCCATACACAGGTGACTCCAATTATGTGAAAGTGTATTTAAGGGGGCAATTGTAAGTTTTTCTCCTCTTTTTTCTCCAGAAAAATCTCAGAAAAACAGACGTGAAGAATGTTGAGAACAGTCAGAGTCAACCCACAGACCAGCACCAAAGACGTACAACATCATCTTGCTGCTGATGGAGTCAATGTGCATCATTCAACTATTCGGCGCACTTTACACAAGGAAATGCTGTATGGGAAAGTGATGCAGAGGAAGCCTTTTCTCCACCCACATCACAAATAGAGCCACTTGAGGTATGCTAAAGCACATTTGGACAAACCAGCTACATTTTGGAATAAGGTGCTGTGGACCGATGAAACTAAAATAGAGTTATTTGGGTATAACAAGGGCCGTTATGCATGAAAAGAACACAGCACTCCAAAAAAAACACCTACTACATACAGTAAAATTTGGTGGAGGTTCCATCATGCTGTGGGGCTGTGTGGCCAGTACATGGACTGGGAATCTTGTTAAAGTTCAGGGCCGCTTGGATTCCAGCAGATTCTGGAGACCGATGTCCAGGAATCAGTGACAAAGCTGAAGCTGTGCCGGGGCTGGATCTTCCAACAAGACAACGACCCTAAACACTGCTCCAAATCGACTAAGGCATTCATGCAGAGAAACAAGCACAACGTTCTGGAATGGACATCTCAGTCCAGACCTGAACATTATTGAAAATCTGTGGCGTCACCTAAAGAGAGCCGTCTGTGCTCAGAAACCATCAAACCGGAATGAACTAGATATGTTTTGTAAAGAAGAATGGTCTAAATTACCTTCAGCCACAATCCAGACTCTCATTAGAAGCTATAGGAAGCATTTACAGGCTGTTATTTCTGCGAAAGGAGGATCTACTAAATATTGTTTTTTTTTTTTTTTTTTTTTTGGTGCACAAATTTATGCACCTGCCTAATTTTGTTTAACCAATTATTGCACACTTTCTGTAAATCAAATAAACTTAATTTCACTTCTCAAATATCACAGTGTTTGTCCCCTTTATGATATATATCACTGTTTTTTTTTATTCAAACAACCAATGATTTATAAAAGGTAAATCAGGAAAATTAACAAGGCTGCCCAAACTTTCGCACCCCACTCTATGTCCTTCATTTGGCGTAAAAAAGGAGAAACCTTCAATCCTAAGAACACCATCCGCACTGTCAAACATGGTGGTGGGAACCCAATGTTCTGGGGGGTTTTTTCAGCCAATGGACCAGGGAACTTGATTGCACTAAATGGTACCATGAAAAAAGAGCAATACATCAAGATTTTCAACAACAACATCAGGCAGTTCATGCAGAGAAACTTGGCCTTGGGAACCAGTGGACATTTCAGCACGACAACGACCCAAAACACACAGCAAAAGTGGTGAAGAAATGGTTAGCAGACAAAAATATTAACGTTTTGCAGTGGCCCACCCAAAGTGCTGACTTGAATCCCATTGAGAATCTGTGGAGGGAGCTAAAGATCATGGGTGAAGGCAAGGAGACCCTCCAACCTCAAAGAGTTGGAGCTCATCGCTAAAGATGAATGGGCAAAAATACCAGTGGAGACATGCAAAAAGTTGGTCAGCAATTACACGAAGCATTTGATTACTGTAATAGCTAATAAAGGCTTTTCTATTAATTATTGAGATGGGTATGAATAATTTTGGACATGCCAGTTTTTGTTCAAATGTGAATAAAAGCTGAGAAATATTTTTTACCACAATGATGCCTCTTGAACATCATCATATTACCTTCTGGGAGATGCCTGTGTGATTTCCAGTCAAAAATAAAATTGCTGGTTAAATAAAAGTAAATGTAAGTCTTTTTAACCATTTTTAACCGTTTTTAACCATGCTGTTGTAGTCATTGGTGCCACCGAATCCATGCACACTAACAGGACAGTCTATAGCACTTATTTAAATATGGTGGTACTGTAATAGGATGCCACCACTGAAATGAGATTTCTTCCCTCCTGAATTTTCTAGGATTGACTATAAGCTTTCTAAACTTAGAACATACCTTTTCTAATGCAGATAAGTTCGTGTACTCCACAGCTCCGCTCCCCACCTGAAAAATTTTTTTTAGAACAATTGTAAATGATATAATTGCAAGCAATAACAAAATTCATTGCATTAATTTACTTTGAACAACAAAGGGTGAAGTGGCCTATGACAAATTTCCTGGGTCTGATTCCCAGGTAGTGCAGGCAACTTTCACTATAGAGTTGCAAGTTTTCCTTGTGTTTGAGTGTTTTGTGTCTGGGACCTATAATTAACTCCCACACTTCAAACAAATGCTGGCAGTAGAACTGACAAAAGTAATTTCAGGTGTAAACGTGCCCTGCATTCTATCCATGGTGTCTTCCTATTTTTTGTCTATGATTACTGGAGTAGATTCAGACAGAGGGAAAAAACATATTCGCGTCACAGATGAGAATGAAAGTAGCTCAACAATAAGTTGTAAGTCAATATTTCATGTTTGTTACATTTTAAAGTTAGGCACACACACTGTGCAAACCAGCAGCACATGTTAACTTTCTATGTCAGTTTAATTTGCTAAAGCAGTGTTTAAATGTGCTTCATAAATACATATACATCACATATATCACAATCATAATTAATGAGAAACTTCAAATTTAAATTTTTTTACAAAGTATTAGTGAAAACACTGCTCTGTAGACAGGATAAAGTTGCATTTAGACAGGGATTAAGGCAGTGCTTCTCAAATAGTGGGGCAGTGCGGTGCCTGGGGGTCGCATAACAAGATATCACAGAGCAAGCAGAGAAGTGTACTGAACAAACCCTCCAGAGACAACATGGAGAAATATTTAACAGGGATTGCGGAGAGAAAGGCAGAGAGAGACGAAGATAATGAGACCAACAAAAGTCAACCGAAAGTTAAAACGAGGAAATATGTCGAAGTGTTTGTGGCGCTTGGCTTCACTGTAACGAAGGTGGGAGACGAAGGAAGACCGGTGTGTCTTCTGTGTCTTTAAATGTTGGCAGCGGACAGCATGAAGACAAATAGATGAAGGCGTCACTTAAAGACATTACACCCCAATCACGCTGATAAGCCGCTTGAGTTTTTTAATTGAAAAAGTGACGCGTACAGCCAGCAATCATCCCGCTTTATGAAAGCTACTTCAGAAAAGCTGTGCGCTGCAAAACGGGTGCGTTGGAGACATTAGTTCTGACTTCCTCATTTTGTTGAAAAAAAAAAAACAGCACAAATTGTAGTATTCATTTTTGTTTTGTAGGTTAAAGTGTTAATAAATTGTGCTCCTTAATGTTGCTGATGAATTTGAATTTATTATTATTTATTGATTTTATTTCATTTACTTTTTCAGTGTCAAAAAACTGCCAGTCAGTTCAAAAATGTTTCTAGTTTAAATAAGGATTTCATTCGTTTCTGTTATAAACTAAAAAACAAAGTTAATAAAATTATTCCTTCTTCTAAGTTGATCTATATTTCTTTCTTTTTTGTTTTCTTTATTGTTATTGTTAAGGATACATTGTTATAAAAGAGGTGTACTTCTAAAAAAATTATAGACAAATGATACTACAGTGGGCGTGTAAAAATACTTTATTCAATTTTGTCGGGGGGGGGGGGGAGGTAAGTGTGCGTGTGTGTGTGGGTGCGTGTGTGTCTTATATGCCTTAACTAATGCTTTAAATAAAACCCTTTTTGAGATTGTGCAATATACATAATCAATACTGTCTTTCTCATACAAGTTAAAAAAAAAACAAAAAAAAAAAAACAAACGATGACAGGTTTCATAACGTGATGACAGATATCCTATATTGGCCAGGCTAGCCTTATGTTTTGCATTCCTGGTACTTCAACCCAGTGTCAGAGCATCTGTTCTATGCAGCAGGAGATCTAATCTCTGAAAAGAGAGCCAGCCTTAACCAGGAGCATGTTGACATGCTAACATTTTTGCATTGCAGTAATAAGTTAAAGAAAGGGAGTAGAGGTGAAACGGTACATTGTATACTTCGTCAACAGTTTGCTATGGGCCACACGGTTTGGGATGTGCTTTCCACACAGAATACAATGCTACAGAATTCACGGGGACCAAAAAAACAAGGTGGAACTAAAATTAGGAGAGAAGCTCTACATCTGAGCCAAGTTGCACCTCAGCTGTAAACATCTAGGAGCATGCCATGCTAAGTGTAGCTCCCTTTAGAGGTGCAGCATGAGCCACGAATGTTGTTCATGTAGGACCCTCTTAAAAATGTTCTGTAAATTGTTTGTGTATATAACGGGTTAAAGAACTTGATTTCCCATCACCTTTTGTGGCTTTGGCGCCCTGTATAGTATGTTTTCCCGCCATTCCAGTGAGGAGGGCGGACCGACAGGAAGAACGATAGAGAGAGGAGGAGGTGAAGTTGGTGACCGGACTCGAGGGAGTTGAACGTATAGCCATTTAGAGCTGGTTCTTTTTTTTCTCTTTTGGGTTTTGCATTAGCCCACGGCGGCCCAGTTTTAGATTCATTTTAGTCACGGAATAGTTTTGTGCGGCTGTTCATCCGCATCGTCACGTTCTGGGATTAGAGAGAACTGTGAGTGTGGAGTGCATGCTGTGGGGAGACCACCTGTTGAATGGACTTCGCCGCACATTGAGCTGCATTGGACCCACGGATCTGACCACACATTCAGCTTTGAGCCCGGCTAATCTAAGCTGTGGTGTTGGGGCTGGGAATGCTTTTACACTTCATCCACGTGCTTGTCGGGATTCGTGAGTATCGGTTCGTCTGACTCGGTTGACTCTTCGAACCATTTTTTTTGTGCACCAACGAATGGGCCCCAACGATAAAAGTGCTTAATTTGACTTATTGAATTGATCTGTTTATTCTGGGTATACATTTTTTATATTTCTTTTAAAGGGTTATTTACACAAACTTTTTTGTTTGTTTGATTGTTTATTTCCATGTTATAGTTTACGCGATCCTTTATTGAGACACCAGTAAATATTCATATTAAATATTATCTTAAGTAACTAAGGTTGATTTATTGTCATCATTATTTGTTTGAGATGTATGCCCCCTAAAATTCTATTGGGTGCCTTTAGGGAGGTGTTACATTTTTGGGGGCCGGCTGCTGACATTATTAGGTTTCTAAAGGTTACTAACCCTTCTGCTACAGTTGCAGACTACTTGGCTGCTCTGGATACTGCTTATGGCACTACCGAGAGTGGCACCGATTTAATGGCAAAATTTAGGCACACGTATCAAGAAAAGGGGGAAAAGCTCTCCACCTACCTTTATCGGCTGGATAAACTTCTCCACCAAGCTCTGTCTAAAAAAGGGATTGAAGCTGCAAACTTGAATAAAGCACGTATGGAGCAGATAGTGAAGGGTTCTCTGATTGGCGATATGGTTGCTCTCCGGGTTCGACTCACCCATGCTTTGCGAGAACCACCTTCCTTTTCACAACTACTACGGGAAGTTAGGGAAGAAGAGGAATGGATACAATCTAGAGAAACTGTCAGAGCCGGGGTTGCTACCACCACAGCCTCTAAATTCACCCAGGCATCTGAAATTGATAGTTTGAAAAAAGAAGTCAATGAGTTGTTAGGTCAGCTCATTCAATTTTTAAATGTGGCAACAGTGAGGTCAAGACCAAGTGGGTCCGCTGGGCCCACCGAGATGGTTCAACCAAATGTGCGTGAACTAGTTGAACCAGAGAAGTCTCAACCCAAGATGACAGGCATTTTCTGCTATCGGTGTGGAGAGGATGGACACACCAAACGGGAATGTAAAGGTGCTGAAGATTTGAATAAGGTGAACCGGAAGCTGATTGCTCGGATGAAGGGAAACTTCCCTGGGGCTCTGTGAAGGAACGGCATCAGGCTCCAATTAAAACACATTCCACCCAATGTTCATCTGCATGTGAGGGCACCAAGATACCTAAGGGGTTAGTGGGTCCCACCTCTGAGGTACCTGTTCTGATTGAGGGAATCTATGGTAGGGCCCTTTTAGATAGCGGTTCTCAGGTCACTATTTTGTACAAAAGTTTTTATGATGCTCATTTCACCCATATACCTATAGAGCCAGTAGAAAATTTGGAAATATGGGGTCTTAGTTCTCACAAGTACCCTTACAATGGATATCTATCTCTCAGACTTGAGTTTACTGGGGGGATTGCAGGGGTGCAGGAAACAATAGACACCTTAATGTTAGTGTGCCCTGATCCTGTCTCAAACTCACCTGTAGCTATGTTGGTGGGAACTAACACAGAAATTGTAAGGAAGCTTTTTAATTCTACTCTGGGTGGAGAACAGTTTTTAAGTACTATGAAAATACACCCCATGATCAGAGAAGCTTATGAGTGCTTAAAAGATACTGTTGCTGAGTTAGATGAAACAGAGAAAAAAGGAACTGGTTGGTTTGTACAGCCCAAGGCCATCATTTTACAGCCTCGCTCGAGTTGCTGGCATGCCCAAATTACCTGGTGACCTGACCCACTCACTCCTACTAGTAGAGCAGCAAGAAGATGCTATTATCTCAGCACAAGTACAAGTGAGACCAGAGGTTCACTCTGCATCTGATCTGTCACAGAAGCGTGTTGTTGTAACAGTGAGGAACGTTTCCAGTAAACCTGTGGTTCTGAGAAGAGGGACACTGCTTGCCAGTGTATGTCCTGTCACTATGGTCCTGCCACTAAAGTCTACTATCCCTAAAACAACCACTACCTTGGCTCCCAGTTCTTTTAACTTTGGTGACTCCCCTATGCCAGAAGACGCAAAGCAACGTCTGTGTGTGAAGATGCTGGAGAGAAAGGAAGTGTTCTCTTGTCATGAATGGGATGTGGGTTGCTCCAAGATTACGAAGCATAAGATGACCACTCTCATCATGCAGAGACATTAAAACAGTGCTATGGAATTTCTGGGGAAGCAGCAGCTGTCTTTTGTTTCTGTGATCAGCCAGCTTAATGGTCCGGTACAACAGCCCGTGCTCAAGAGACAGTCTCCCCCATTCCCTCTTCAGAATTCTAATACTGGCGTGTTTAGTCAGGTCTACCCTGTCTAAAAGCCCACCAAACTATGCCAATAAAAGGGTCACTTTGCTCACCTTAGTGCACACGGTACTGAGGTAACCGAAGAACTGAGAAGGTCCGGTAGGAGTAGAAGGCCTGCTGAGCGTTTAACCTATGATAGGCTGGGTGAGTCTAGACGAAAACCAATGGATACTAAGCAATCCATTGTTAAACCTCCCATAAAGGAGAGTTGTAACGCTAAGGGAAATGCATATCGTTACCATGCCTGGTGGTGTAATGCACAAGCTTTATGCATGGTTTGTATGAATACACCAGTGATTTTGCCCTATCCAATTCCTGTGACCTAATTTTATTGAAAGTGTGTAAAGAGTAGGATTTCAATTTCTTTCTCTGAGACATGTGAGCCCGCATGGGACATGCTGGTTTTTCAGTGGGGGGAGAATGTAGGACCCTCTTAAAAATGTTCTTTTAATTGTTTGTGTATATAATGGGTTAAAGAACTCGATTTCCCATCACCTTTTGCGGTTTTGGCGCCCTGTATAGTATGTTTTCCCGCCATTCCAGTGAGGAGTGCAGACCGACGGGAAGAAGAGAGAGGAGGAGGCGAAGTTGGTGATCGGACTCGAGGGAGTTGAACATATAGCCATTTAGAGCTGGTTCTTTTTTTCTCTTTCGGGTTTTGCATTAGCCCACGGCGGCCCAGTTTTAGTTTCATTTTGGTCGCGGAATAGTTTTGTGCAGCTATTCATCCGCATCGTCACGTTCTGGGATTAGAGAGAACTGTGAGTGTGGAGTGCATGCTGTGGGGAGACCACCCGTTCAATGGACTTCATTGAGCTGCATTGGACCCACGGATCTGACCACACATTCAGTTTTCTTTTTTCCAGCTAATCTACGCTGTGGTGTTGGGGCTGGGAATGCTTTGACACTTCATCCACATGCTTGTCGGGATTCGTGAGTATCGGATCGTCTGATTCGGTTGACTCTTCGAACCATTTTTTTGTGCACCAACGAATGGGCCCCCAACGATAAAAGCGTTTAATTTGACTTATTGAACTGAACAGTTTATTCTGGGTATACATTTTTTTTCTATTTCTTTTAAAGGGTTATTTACACAAACTATTTGTGGTTTGATTGTTTACTTCCATGTTATCGTTTAGATCGTTTATTGAGACACCAGTAAATATTCATATTAAATATTATCTTAAGTAACTAAGGTTGATTTATTGTCATCATTATTTGTTAGAGATGTATGTCCCCTAAATTCTATTGGGTGCCTTTAGGGAGGTGTTACATTCAAATAAACAATGTGGAAGGATTTGGCGTGCAGCGGTTGTAAAGTATGTTTTTGGAAACATTTATAAGCTATATCTGACCTGATCAGCCATCAAAAGATTACTATGAAAAAAGACTCAAAATCAATTTAGTGTATTTTTAACCTTAGAATTAATTCACATTATGCCGAAGAAAAGCTTAGTCTCAAACGGTCTGTTAACTTTGGAGTTGGGAGTGTCCAAACTTTACTAAAGCATGACTGTAAATAAAACTTAATTAAGAAATGAGTTAGGTCCAGTGGTCTTGCCACTTACTGCACATAAAGCAAGAAGAGTTAATGTGCAGAATATGCATGGACACTTCACTGGAGTCTTAAAAAGACAGTACACTATTTACTGGTCATTACATAATATAGCAAAAACTCTTATATATAATTAGATATATAAAAAAATGATACCTGCTGTTACGTGCAAGCATGTATTAGGATCATGACAGTAAATATACATATATAATATAATGAGGATAACCATTGTTGTGAGTAGGGCTGCAACTAACAATTATTTTGATAATCGATTAATCGGTCGATTATTTTTTCGATTAATCGATGAATCGGATAAATTAAATTAAAAAAAAAAAAATCCATGTCTTTACATTTAATCATTTAGCAGACACTTTTATCCAAAGATGTATGTTTTTCAGTAAAATTATTCTATAGTATAGTATTATATTTAGTAATTTTATTCAAAATGTTTAAGTTAACAGTTCCTGTAATTAATGAAAAGCACAATGAAAGAAATAATGTATCATCTAAACATCCCTCACTTAACAACAAAAGTCAACTCCAAATAACACATGATACTCAGTTGCCTTCAGTAATGAACTAAATATTGTCTGTTCTGTAGCCTATTGGAAAAAAATAATTAACAAATGAATTAATCAGCTATGGAAAAAAATAAATGAACAAATTAGCCAGTTAACAAAAAAAAATACCTCTTGTATGAAATTTCAATTGGACACCGGGACATATGGCTGCTTTGCACACAAGGCTTTCCCTGTTTGTCTCGACGCGGTCTGAAAGCGGCGCGGGGGGGGGGGGGGGGGTTGCGCGGTGCGCGCAGTGTCCCAGTGCCGGGACATTTAAAGCCGCGTACTTTTACGCCGTGCGCGTGTGCGCGTCAATCCCGCGGGTGCTGCTATTGAAAAATAAAAAATAAAATAAACCGGGACGCCTGGGACAGGACGTGACATACGGACGGGTATTCGTATAACGGACGTTAAGACACGTTCTCTATCGCTGTTATTATCCAGTTAACAACCAAATACAGCATGCCGCTGCTCTGCCGGTCTCATAGTGTGACGTTGATTCACTTTAAACTAAAGAAGCTCGGGATTTTGTAGTGATTTATCTGCTGTTCAGCTTCATCCTCATCAGTGTTTATTTCAGGAGCTGTATCATCACCGTGCTGCTGCGCATGTTCGCAGAGCTGCATGTTCCACGTTCTTTAGTTTCTGCGTTGGCTGTGTTTCATTTGTAGATTTATCAACTTGTTTTGCAGACTTCTGTTCAAACCGCTATTTTTTTCCAGCGTTATTGAAGCGCTACAGGTGACGTAAGCGGTTGCGACATCGCGAGTAACGCGGAAATCGCGCGACCCAACGAATCGATAATGGAAATTCATTATCGATACTTTGGATAATCGATTTTTATCGATTCGTTGTTGCAGCCCTAGTTGTGAGCTATTGGACATAGTGTGAAGCAGGAATGTGATATCCAATTAGGTTCGCTGTTGGGAGGAGTCGGGACTGCGGGGACTCGCCTTCCCCAGAAGAGGTAGAATTATGACTTCACCAACAAAAAGGGAAGTGAACACAGCGTTTGGATGGGGGAAGATTTTTTTGTGTTTGGATATGTATGGGTTTTCAAACTTAACCTAACTTTTGTCTGTTACAGACCGCGGTGTGCCTGGAGTTTGGGCAGGTAAGCACGAGCGCGCTCCTACATCACACACGATCAGAAAATATGAGTTGTCTAGACGCACTAGGTAAGTGGTAAGTGCCAGCCCCTGTATTTATGTTTGAATGACAGGCTTACATTTACATTACATTTAGTTATTTAGCAGACACTTTTATCCAAAACAACTTACAAATTAGAACATCACAAATCAGTAGTTATGAAGAAAACCAGCTACACTGTAGAATTATCAAACCTGATCATTATATGATGCTGGCCCCCCCACATTTTTTTTTTTTTACAAGAGGTATTTATTAAAAAGATGCATCTTCAGTAGCTTCTTAAAAATGTTAAGTGACTCTGACACGAGTTCACTTGGGCTGGGTGAATACAAGTCAGGCTGCAGTGTTTTGAATTAATTGTAGAGTTCTGATTGTGGAAGCTGGGAGACCGGCAAGTAATGCATTACAATAATCAAGCCTTGATAAGATGAAGGCTTGAACTAACAGCTGGGTAACATGTTCAGTCAAGAAGGGTCTGATCTTCCTTATGTTGTAAAGAAGGAATCTGCAGGAGCGGGCAGTTTTGATAACATGATCAGAGAGTTTAAGGTGGGAATCGGTTGGAGAGATTGTGGAGCCGTCAATTTGAAAGGTCAGGTCGTGATGGATTGAAGGTTTAGCTTGGATTATGAGAAGCTCTATTTTTGCTTAATTTAATTTGAGATGACGTGCCTTCATCCAAACAGATATGTCGGTGAGGCAGGCAGATATCCGATTTGAGATCGGTGGTGTCGCCAGGGGCAAAAGACAGATGAAGCTGAGTGTCATCAGCATAGCAGTGGTAAGAGAAACCATGTGCCTGAATGACTGTGCTCAGTGAGGTCATGTATAGTGAGAAGAGATACAAGTACAGAGCCCTGAGGAACATCAGTGAATACTTGGTGAGAGTTAGAGATCTCCCCATTCCATGACACTTTGAAGATCCTTCCTGTTAGATAGGATCGAAACCATTCAAGTGTCGAATCAGAAAAGCCTAATTCAAATAGAGTGGACAGTAGAATCTGATGATTTACAGTATCAAAAGCTGACGAAAGGTCCAACAGAATGAGGACAGAGGATTGGGAGTTAGATTTGGCAGATTTAAGAGTCAATCACCGAGAGCAATGTTGTCTCTGTGGAGTGACCACACCTAAAACCTGACTGATTGGGTTCAAGGAGATTGTTCAGATTAAGAAATCTGGAGACATGTGTACAATACAAGTATATACAAGTGTTTTAGACAGGAAAGGTAAAAGTGATACAGGTCTGTAGCTCTCAACCAAATTTGGGTTGAGCATTTGCTTTTTGAGCAGAAGTTTTACTATGGCCTGTTTGAAAGAATCAGGAAACATGTCAGACGTAATGGAGGAGTTGATGTGTGTAAGTGCTGGTGTGATAGAGGAGGCGATGGATTGAAGAAGGTGAGATTGGACGGAATCAAGGGGGTCGGGTTGCTGGAAAGAAGAATTGAGCACACATCCTGAAACTCCATCAGGGCCAGCAGCCTTTCTAACATTCACTTTTTTCAGTATGTCAGACATCCGTGGTGGAGAGTGTAATCAGTTGCTCATTTGAATGACAATCAGTTTAAGAGGAACTATGTTGTTGCTCTTGAGCATAAAAATCATTAAGCTCATCGGGAAGCAGGTCGTAGGTAAAGGGAGCAGACTTGTGTGGTTTATAGTCCGTGATTGTATGTATGCCTTGTCACATTCGCCAAGGGTCGGAAGAGTTAAAGTGGTCATCAATGCGTAGTTTGTAGTTATGTTTAGCAGTGAAAATCTCTTTTTCAAGCCCTAACTCCCTGTTCATCCAGTATTCCATATTCTTATTTTTTGTTCATGGTTATCTGTTCCACACAGTTAATATGTTAATATGAGTCTGTGAAGGAGTCCATACTGATGGTGTGGTCTGTGGTGGCTTGGAGATCGGTTCCATTGTGTCTCTTGGAACTGGTCCATGAGTTGGCACCATCCGTCCAGACTTTGATTGCTCTCATTGTTGGTCTCACACTTCTGATGACTAGAGGTGTACTTTTGGAGAGGAAACAGAGATGATATTTGAGATGACAGAGATGATCAGACTGGCCCAGGTGGGAGAGGGGTGTGGCTTTGTAGTTACATTTGTGTAAACTTGGTCCAGTGTTTTCAGTTCCCTGGTGGTGCAGTGCATATTCTTATAAAATTTAGGAAGTCATGATTTTAAACTGCAATGGTTAAAGTCTCCATCAATGGTAAAGGCTCCCTCTGGGTTCTTAGTTTGAAGTTTGCTAACAGCTGCACAAAAATTTTCCACAGCTGCATTATCATTTGCATCTGGAGGTATATAAAAATATGCAAGAGAGCTCATGTGGAAGATAAAACAGACATTTTCATATTCAGCTCATCTTATTATCTTTGCTTAATCCTCTACTAGGGTCAAAGGAAGTATCCCCATGCCCATTCAGGAGGGAGAGTTTTGGGTGCTGGGCAGATACAACCAGGGCAGTGCCCAAATTCATCGCTGGACACACTTACTCAAGGACAGAACGCCCAAGGCAGAGGCGAGACAAGAGAGCGGGACTACACGCTAGACTTAAATCTAGATTCAACAGACCTCCCCTACCGACCCTGCTTTTCAGAACGTCCGCTCTCTGGAGAACAATCTGGGTGAACTCAGAGTCAGGATAACATTGCAATATGAAATAAGAGACTGCTGTGCACTCATCTTCGCAATGACCGAACAGCAGCTCAGATGCAGCACTGCAGGTTCAAACACACTCACCTTACCAGGCAGACCTGATGGCGGCATCGCTGAAGAACAATGGAGGTGGAGTTTATGTTTATGTTAACTGACTATGACTATTCTTTTTTCTAAACCCTTATCACATTTTATATTTGTTTTTTCCCTTTTTTATTTTTATTTTTTTTTTTTGTATATGCTTATTGCTGTTATCTCTACACGATAAGGGGAATTATGATGGGTTAGCTGGCGTGCTCTGTGTATTATTGAGATACATGATGGTTGAGGCGGGGCCTTCTTTCATTGGTTTACGGCGCATGCCCTTATGTTCGATCCACATTTGCATACTTTGCTTTTTCTATTTGATTTTTGTTTTGCGCCTTTCGAGGTTCGTGACCAGAATTTATCGTTTGTGCCCTTTCAGTTGGGGAAAGGGCGGAGGGAGGTGGGGGTGGGAAGGTAAGGTTTTTTGTGTTGAACGTTTAAAATTTAATATGTTTGCACTTGATTTGTTTCTGCTTTCTCAGGGTAACATGTTTCATCAACATAGTTCTTTCTTTGCATATGATTATGGATAACACATACAGGTGTGTCACTTGGAACGTGAAGGGTTTGGGGAATGTAATCAAAAGGAAAAAGATTCTGACTTTTCTCAAAAAAGAGAGAGTATCGGTAGCTATGCTACAGGAAACACATTTGTCTGATTTGGAACATTTAAAACTTAAAAGAAACTGGGTGGGACAGGTATACTATGCGTCGTGTAATTCTAACTCGAGAAAACGAGGGACTGCTATTTTAATTAATAAACATTGGCCTTTTATTGTAGAAAACCAAATTTTAGACCCTGAAGGCAGATATATATTGGTTACAGGCTCACTATATGGACAACACATTCTGTTGTTTAATATCTATGCACCAAACGAGGATTGTCCTAAATTTATGTCAGATGTAGTTTTACTATTCAATCAGCAGTGCAAAGGTATGGCCATTTTTGGCGGTGATTTTAACTGTGCTCTAGATCAGTCATTGGACAGATCTGCTCCTACTGTCGGTAACATTAGGTCAGCCTCTCTGCTCAAGGAGTTGTGTAGCGAATCTGGTTTGGTGGATATATGGAGGGAATTACATCCCAAGGTTAGGGATTATACATTTTATTCCAACCCTCATGCTTCTTATTCCCGCATAGATTACTTTTTTATTCCCACAAATTACATCTATCTCATAAATTCTTGTGAAATCGGTAACATAGTCCTCTCAGATCATGCACCAGTGTTTCTTAACATACGTATGGGAAATACTTCATTCACTAGTAGGTCCTGGAGGTTTAATTCATCCTTATTATCTAATACGAACTTCTGTGACCTGGCACGTCAATGGATTAAAGATTTCTGGGAGACTAATGAAAACTCCCCCGTGTCCCCTGCCACTCTGTGGGATGCAGCTAAAGCCACAATTCGAGGCTATATCATTTCATATTCTTCTCAAATTAAAAAATCTCAGGCTCAAGAAAGATTGGATCTAGAAAAAGAAGTACAACATTATGAACAGCTCCATAAATCGACTCCTACCCGAGACAACTGGTTCTCATTGAATCGAGCTAAGGCCAGGCTTAATCTAAATTACACAAATCACATTAAAAGGCTATTATTTTTTTCTAAGCAGAAGCACTATGAATATGGCAATAAATTAGGGCGTTTGCTAGCCTATCAGATAAGAAAAGAGCAAAGCGAAAAAATTATAAAATCTCTAAAAAATACAGATGGCTCAACTATGTATGATCCAGCTCCAATCAACGCGACATTTAGACACTATTTCGAGTCTCTCTATAAAGCACAATGTCTAACTTCAGAGACACAAATTGACACTTTTCTTAACAATCTCTCACTTCCAGTTCTGAATGAGGAGGAAAGGAATGATCTTGATGCTCCTTTTCTACCAGAAGAGATTCTCGAAGCCTTACATTCCATGCCATCACACAAATCCCCAGGCCCAGATGGATATCCCCCTGAATTCTATAAAACCTTTTGGCCTGAACTTCAACCTATTTTGATGCCTGTTTTTGCAGATTTAATGCGGGATGCTATGATTCCAGAGTCCTGGAAAGCCGCCTCAATCTGTTTAATTCTTAAAAAAGGAAAGGATCCTCAGGACTGTACCTCATATAGGCCCATTAGTCTACTAAATTCAGACTGTAAGATGTTTGCTAAGGCCCTTGCTCGTAGACTAGAAACGCTACTCCCAAAGTTAATAAAGCCAGATCAAACAGGGTTTATAAAAAAGAGATTTGGCTCTGATAATGTGCGTAGGCTTTTAAATATTATAGATTTTGTTACAAAACTTAAAAAACCCTCTGTGATTGTTTCTCTTGATGCAGAAAAAGCATTCGACCGAGTGGAGTGGAATTTTTTGTTTGCCACCCTTACCAAATTCAATTTAGGCCCAAAGTTTATAAATCTGATTAAGTTACTATATTCTGATCCACAAGCTACAGTCGTCTCCAATGGTCATGTGTCTCAACCATTTAAGATCACCCGCGGAACAAGACAAGGCTGCCCACTCTCACCACTAATTTTTGCACTGGTAATTGAACCCCTGGCTGAAATGATAAGATCAGATAACGGCATATTTGGTGTTCTAATTGGACAAGAACAACACAAGATATCGCTTTACGCCGATGACGTTCTGTTATATATTTCTAGACCAGACTTATCCATACCTGCAGTATTGCAGTGCATTTCTGTTTACAGTAGCTTATCTGGCTACAAGATCAATTTGACCAAATCTGCTGCCCTACCATTTAACATTTCGCCTACTGCCCCATTTCTTGTGGATTCTCCATTTCATATTACACCATCAGGATTCGTCTATTTGGGCATATTCGTGACTCCAGATCTACATGACCTCTACGTGAAGAATTATCAACCTCTTGTAGATAAGATTAAATTTGATTTGGCAAACTGGTGCTCGCTACTGATCTCCCTATTTGGTAGAATAAACATCTTAAAAATGAATGTTCTACCTCGTTCTACCTACCCCTGTTGCTTACCCCATACTTTTTTCAAAGAATTCAATTCTCACCTCTCAAAGTTTATTTGGACTGGTAAGAAGCCTAGGCTCAGATTGGCTCACTTAATGAAACCCAAAGACAAAGGGGGTGCTGGTGTGCCAAATTTTCAACTTTATTATTGGTCTGCTCAGATAAAGAATATGATTAGTTGGTGTAGCAATAGGATTGCATCTCTCTGGGTTACTACGGAATCCGTAGCATGTTCTCATATATCTCTACGAGTTTTGCCATTTATTCAGAATGTCAGCAAATTACAACAATTATCTAGCTCCTATGTTGTGACTAACACATTGCGGACCTGGGGAGATGTAAAGAAACATCTTAAGATATGTAAGGGCCTATCCCTCCTTTCCCCAATTGCGTTCAATCCAGACTTCCCTCCTCAACTGAATAACATTGGACTTGCTCGATGGCATAGGCAGGGTATCATACAGATAGGTGATCTGTTTTTGGACAATGTTCTGCTGTCTTTCTCAGACCTTTCAGAACGGTATAAATTGTCTAAGGCAGATTTTTTTCGATATCTCCAAATAAGACACTTTATTAAATCTGCGCTTGATGCTGGCTCGATCCGCTCGAAATTAACAGAGATTGAATGTCTTTTACTCAAACCATCTGACACACCAGGTCTGATCTCGGAGATTTATTACCTATTGTCTGATGAATGTTCACCTACTTTGGGGAGTCTAAAGGGTGTCTGGGAGAGGGACTTGCAGGGGACTATAACTGACGATAATTGGCTCTCTACTTATACAAAATTGTACTTCAAGTGTACTTCTATCGGTTTACATGAGCTCAATTTCAAATTTATAAATAGGATCTATCTTACACCAGTGCGTCTACATAGGATTTATCCAGACAGATCTGATTTATGCTTCAAATGCCAATCTCATAGGGGCACCTTTATCCATTGTTTTTGGACCTGTGAAAAAATCCATATGTTCTGGAAGAATGTGCACGACGTTACACAGATAATTTTGAATAAACAGTTTTTGTTATGCCCCCAATTATATTTGTTAAATTGCCATCTCGATGATGTCTTTGACCATGATGAGGGACAGATATTTATCTTGCTCTCGTATATCGCTAAAAAATGTATTTTACTTTTATGGTCCTCTTCGCAACTCCCATCTGTTAATCTTTGGCTTTCCCAAATAGTGGCAATACTTCCCCTTGAGAGATTGACATATGACCTGCATCAGAAATCGGCAAAGTTTCAACGAATATGGTCCCCTCTTTGGAACTACCTCAATGGTTAATCTGTGTCTTGGGTTGTTTTCTTTTTTTCTTTTCTCTTTCTGTCTTTTCTCTTCTTCTCCCTATCTATCTGCTTTGCTCGCGGTCTTTTTATCTATATGTTTGTCCATCAATCGTATGTTTCTAGGCCTAATGTGTTATGGGTAGCCCCTTTATGTTCCATTAATAAGATGTATGTGCAATGTGTTTATCTGCAAGTATATATGTATGTATATATGTTGATGTATCTGTGTCTGTTACCTTCCAAGTGCAACAATAAAAATAAAATATATATAAAAAAAAAACACTGTTCGCCTAATGTGGCAATACTGGTAGTGAAATGCAGACCATTCTACCTCCCAAGGGAGGCTTCATTTTGCCAGCGTACAGTGTCTTGCAAAAGTATTCACCCCCTTGTATTTTTCCCTATTTTACTACATTACAACCTGTATGTATTTTTTTTTTATCTGAATTTAATGTGATGCATCTGCACAAAATAGTCTACGTCTTAGAAGTGAAATGAGAAAAAAAATATATGTATATAAAGAATATTTAAATAAAAAACTCAAAATTGTCATGTACATATGTATTCACCCCCTTTGTTATGAAGCCCCTAAAAAGTTCTGGTGCAACCAATTACCTTCAGAAGTCACATGCTTAGTGAAATGAAGGCCACCTGTGTGCAATCTAAGTGTCACATGATCTGTCAATATATACACACCTTTTCTGAAAGGTCCCAGAGGCTGCGACACCATAAGCTAACCAAACAACACCATGAAGACCAAGGAGCTCTTCAAGCAAGTCAGGGATAAAGTTGTAAAGAAGTATAAGTCAGGGTTGGGTTATAAAAAAATATCCAAATCTCTGATGATCCCCCGGAGCACCATCAAATCCATCATCATCAAATGGATACCACAACAAACCTGCCAAAAGAGGGCCGCCCACCAAAACGCTCAGCCCGGTCAAGGAGGGCATTAATCAGAGAGGCAGCACAGAGACCAAAGGTAACCCTGAAGGAGCTGCAGAGTTCCCAAGCAGAGACTGAAGAATCTGTCCATATGACCACAATAAGCCGTACACTCCATACAGGTGGGCTTTATGGAAGAGTGGCCAGAAAAAAAACCTTTACTTACAGGCAAAAATAGGAAGGCTCGTTTCGAGTTTGCAAAAAGGCATGTGGGAGACTCCCAAACTGCATGGAGGAAGGTACTGTGGTCAGATGAGACCAAAATTGAACTTTTTGGCCACCAAGGAAAACGCTATGTCTGGCGCAAACCCAACAAATTCCATCACCCCAAGAACACCATCCTCACAGTGAAACATGGTGGTGGAAGCATCATGCTGTGGGGATGTTTCTCAGCAGCAGGGACTGGAAAACTGGTCCGAGTCGAGGGGAAGATGGATGGTGCTAAATACAGGGATATTCTTGAGCAAAACCTGTTTACATCTGTTACATCTGATCTGAGACTAGGGCGGAGATGTACCTTCCAACAGGACAATGACCCAAAGCATACTGCTAAAGCAACACTTGAGTGGTTTAAGAGGAAACGTGTAAACATATTTGAATGGCCTAGTCAAAGCCCAGACCTTAATCCAATTGAGAATCTGTGGTCAGACTTGAAGATTGCTGTTCACCAACGGAAAACATCTAACTTGAAGGAGCTGGAGCAGTTTTGCCATGAGGAATGGGCAAAAATTCCAGTGGCAAGATGTGGCAAGCTCATAGAGACTTATTCAAAGTGACTTGCAGCTGTAATTACTGCAAAAGGTGGCTCTACAATGTACTGACTTACGGGGGTGAATAGTTATGCACACTGACAGTTATTTTGACACACTGACAGTTATTTATTTTCAGTTATTTTGTCCTATTTGTTGTTTGCTTCACAATAAGAAAAAATGTTAAATGTTGAAAGTTGTAGGCATGGTCTGTAAATTAAATGATGCAGACCCTCAAATATTCCCTTTGAATTCCAGGTTGTGAGGTAACAAAATGTGAAAAATTTAAAGGGGGGTGAATACTTTCGCAAGGCACTGTATATCCCACCACATGCCAACTCAATTACTGCATTACACAATTAACGCACAGGAATTAAAGTTCTCAAGCAAGCCCTCCCTAAGTATAGAGGACAGTTAAAGCATGGACCAAAGAAATTGATCTCATTCTTCAGGACTGTTTTGCTACTACTAACTGGGATGTGTTTAGACATGCTGCTATGCAGGAGGATGGCATTGTTAATCTGGAGGAGCATGCCACAGGTGTGACCAGTTACATCAGCACCTGTGTTGAAAATATAGTGCCCACAAAATGCATTCGGTTATTGCAGAATTAAAAACCCTGGATGCACAGTGAGGAGCAGTGGAGCAACCCTGACATCTACAACAAAACTTTGTTAAAAAAAATTATATGGAACATCAATAAGGAAACCTAAGCTATTTACTACTTTATTTGAGGAACAGCGCAACGCTATCTGTGCCGACCACCGACTCACCCTTGCTGCTTGGGAAGCTAAAATGGATCAGCTAACCTTAAATATGAAATATATATTCAGCTTCTTTTAGCTCAGGGTGATGTTGCGCAAAATGGGCTCGCACATTTGTCGTATTTCCAAAGTATCTTGATTTCATTTTACACTCATTGTAAACAGTCCTGCTCATGTCGAGCTCTCTCTTCCTGGCTTTGAAAGACAAAAACCGGCTTTTAATTACGAGGGGGGGGGGTCGAATCCCGCTCTCCCCCCGCTCCACAAGATTGCTATACGATGGCAGAGCGGATACGTAATGCAATACGCAGTATGCTCAGGAGGGGCGCCAAAAAATAAAACTTAAACACATTTTTTTTTAAATTGATTCTTGGGCATTTTGAATCGATTAAGAATCGCCAAGACTATGAATCGCAATTCTTTGAAGAATCGATTTTTTTCAGCAGCCCTAGTCCTTGCCCATCAGGCCAGATCAATCGGCACCTCTAGACTGATTTTTAAGGTTCTAGATACCAAATTAATTAATCAATTTTTTGCAGATTACTATGCTAACCTTTACACGTCTGAATCTCACTCCGACTCATGCAGGCTTCACCATTTTCGATAAGATATCATTCCCCCAGGTTTTGCCAACACAATGTGAGGGATTGGGCTCCCCATTACAGATTCATTATTTTCCCCCATTTTCAAGTCTTTGAAATCTGGCAGGTCTCTGACAGATTCACGACTGAGTTCTACAAAGAATTTTCATCTTTGCTAACCCCAATCTTGGTCAGAGTATATAACAACTCACTTCACTGCCTTTTCACTTTAATGTATAAAGCCTCCATATCACTACTGCTTAAAAAATATAAAGACCCCACTCTATGTGGTAGTTATAGGCCCATAGCTCTTTTGAATGTGGACTAAGGTTTTAGCAATTTATCTCCAGCATATCCTACCAGACCTAGAAGCTACAGACAAAACAGGGGTCATACAGGGCAGACACTCATTCCTTAACACTAGAATACTACTAAATATTGTATACTCCAGCTCTTCTGATACCACAAAGGTTGTGCTTTATGCCGAGAAGGTGTTCAACAGGGTGAAATGGCAACATCCATCCATTCATTATCTTCCGCTTTAACCTACATTAGGGTGTGCCCAGCAATCTATCGCTGGGCACACACAGATATTAACACATACACACTCTATATGGGGCAATTTGGAGAACTCAATTGACTTGATCCATGTTTTTGGACTGTGGGAGGAAACCAGAGAACCCGGAGGAAACCCACGCGGACACGGGGAGAACATGGAAACTCCACCCAGATGGGGATTCGAACCGAGAATCCCTAGCGTTAAGAGGTGAACATGCTAACCACTAAGCTACCATGCCGCCGAAATGGAAACATTTGTTCTTTTTTTTTTTTGGAGAAGTTTGACTGTTGTCCTTTATTTTATGGGCTCGTCTTTTGTATGCCGCTCCAACAAAAGTCATCAGAGCAAAACTTAAAGCACTGGCTAAGCCAGTAGCCAGTCAGCAGACAGAATGGCCTAACTAACTGCCTGCAAACTTCCAGGAGTCATCACCCACAATAACAAGGTCCTATCCCATTAAGACAGTTCTTAAGTATCGCTGTGAGCAAAACATAAAAAGAGTCCAAAAACTTTGCCAATAAAAAAATAATCATTAATGTCAACACTAACTCTCGTAATGTTAGAAACACTTTTAGGTTAAAACTTGGGTTATTAAACATTGTCACCCTCATCAAAATTAGCTCTTGTTCAAGAAATAATTACTGATAATGTCCTAAATGTCCTTTGTCTTAAATAAACTTTGATTAGGACCAATGAATACTTAGCATTAAATGATGCCACTTCACCTGGTTATAGTTGTCTTAATGAATGAGAAGGTGGAGTGGCTACAATCTATAAAGAACAAAGATGTAACCATTAATAATAAGTCCGAGCTAAAATCTTTGAAGCTCTTGTACTCAACATAAACACTTCATCTTAATTGAAGAAGCCATCCAATTTAATACAACTTTTTCCCATATAGCAAGTTCAAGTAATTTATTTATATAGCTCTTTTATAATATAACAGTATATTGTCACAAAACAGCTTTACAGTGTTGTAAGGCTTTACCCCCCCCCCCCCCCCCCCCCCTCCAAGAGCAAGTCAAAGCGACAGTGGCAAGAAACAACTCCATGTTATGTTGTTATTTAATAGAAGAAACCTTGGGAGGACCTAGACTCAGTGAGGGGACTCCTTCTGCCGGGCAGCATTAACTTTATATTAGTACACCCAAATGACCAACCACACAGTATACAGCACTAATGTACAACTGTATAATACAATAATAATACAACAACTAATGTACAAATCACGGTAACCCGCATTTCCCAAAATAATGAACATTAATTACAGAAGAAAAACACATACAACTCAGCTGCAAGGCATGCTGGGAAGTGACATTAAGCCTCGCTCCCTACTACTCTAGTGACAGCTGCCATATTGTTAGCAGTAATACAAGCAATCCGCAAAAAAAAAATCTTTATTATCCCGATGATTTGCACTGAATGCTGTCTTCACTATACTTTGTGCTTCACTATAGTTCAACTCACCCGGAATTATGCTACAGTGGCAGCTTTTGCTTTTGAGCTGGGCTTTGTAAAAACAGACTGTTGAGCAATTAGCTGATATTTAAATTCCTTAGCCTTCATGCTCTTGAGTTCACTTTTGGGTGGAAATTGCTCGTCACGTGTGTATAGTTCGAAAATGGCTCTCGACATTTCCCTTCTTTGGTGCTTCGGATTTAGGCATGGAGGCGTGGCCACATGCTGGTTTTGGGCTTGCTTGAACAAGAATAGAGATCTCGATTCAGAATGACTCACATTGTGTGTGTGAAAATGTGTGCGTGCGTGTGTATAAGTGCTTCCGATACTATGGTGTAAATTAGCTTTTCACTCCATTCTTGATTCCATAAATATCACTCAAAGTGTTGTTGGTAAACAAATCACTGTAAACATACATTAAACACAATTTTATCACATGGTATTAACATTAATGATTAAAGATGACCTCACTTTGTGGAAAAATAGTTGAATTCTTATTCAGTAACTTACGATTTAGAAATTGATCCAGTCATTAATCCATGACACAATATGAAGTGCACAATTATTCCCTCTACTGCTGTGTCATTCCTACAACATTTACCTGAATTGAACAGCATCAGGACCAGATGAAAACACAGCTGAATACTTTAAACATGTGTTTTATACAACCTTAGACAGTGTAGCTCCACAATAATCAAACATGCTCCCTAAAACACACTACTAGAACCATGGAGCATAAATGGAGACAAAATAAATTAGAGGTATTTAGGGTTGCATGGAAGGACAGTATGACTGAGTATGAACTGAACTTAATCTGAACTGAACTTATGAAACCTGAACTTAAGACAAAATATTATTCTGAATTAATAGATACAACAAAAACAGCGATAGACAAATATCAAACCTTCCTTTTGTTTCTAAAATCTTTCTAAAGATTATGACCAGCTGAATCACCATCTTCTAGCTAACAACATTCATGGAGTTTATCAGGTTTTAGGTCTCACCATTGCACTGAGAAGGCATTAATTAAAGTAGTTAATAACTTATTAATCTCCTCTGATAATAACCAAATCTCTTTTCTTGACTTATTACATCTTAGTGCAGCCTTTGACACTATGGATCATAACACCTTAATTGATAGATTAGAAAACACCGTGGGCATTACAGGATCTGTACTCCAGTGGTTTAAATCCTATCTGACAGATAGATATCAGTTCACGTGTTAACAATCAATGTTCTGATTTTGCTAAAGTTAAATGTGGTGTTCTGCAAGGGTCAGTTCTGGGACCACTCCTATTTGCCCTATATGCGCTTCCATTGGGATCAATTATTCTTAAACATGGAATTAGTTTCCACTCTTATGCAAATTATACAGTTATACATTTCAGCTAACCCTAATGATGTTCTTTCAGTCAGTAAGCTCGAGGACTGCATCCAAGATATTAAATGTGGAGGTCAAAAAACATCCTACTGCTAAATTCTGATAAAAATGAGGTACTAATAGTGGGATATAATAAAAAAAATATATAATAACATGAACAAAGCTTCTAACACTGTGTTAAATCCTGATAACACCTTAATCAGAGCCAATTCGTCTGTAAATAATTTCGGTGTCATTATAGATTTAGATCTCTCCTTCACAATGGACATTACCAATATTACCAGAACTGCATTTTTTCACCTTTGCAACATTTCGAAGCTAAGAGATATCCTCTCATTCCAAGATGCAGAGAAACTAATTCATGCTTTTATTACATCAAGGGTAGATTATTGTAATTCACTTCTGACAGGATGTTCTAATAAATTTTTACATAAACTACAACTTGTTCAAAATGCTGCAGCTAGGGTTTAAACTAGAACCAGAATATTCATATCAGTCCTGTATTATGAAACTTACACAGGCTACCAGTCAAGTTTCATATTGATTACAAAATTTTATTGATAACTAAATTCTACATAATCAAGCTCCACAGTATCTGATTGAACTGATTCAATTGTACAAGCCAACACGCAAGCTCCGCTCTCATGGTGCTGGTTTACCTTTAGCTGTTAGAATAAATAAAATTACTGTTTGGAAGAGCATTCTCCCACAAGGCTCCTTAACTTTGGAATAGCCTTCCAGTTACTGTTTGTGATTTAGAATCACTATCAATCTTTAAAATTTGATTAAAAACAAATTTAATTAATTTTGCATTTAAATAATTCCCTGTAGATAAAAGATATAGAAAGAAGGCTTGGCGGTGTTTGGTTGGTGATCTGGAATAGTCTCTGCTGGCATTTCACCTCTTCATCCAGCTCATAATCATTAGAGGGTGTGGCAATGAAATGATGCTGTTCCAGGGAGCCCTCTCAAATAAGTAGAGTTTGCATTATCTGTCCCATTTTAGTTATGCTGCTCTAATCAGTTATGCCGCAGTCACACTTCATCCATTACGCTGCCAAAGCACTGCTGCTACAACAATTACTGAATGGAACGTGGATTTCTATTGGACTGACCTGATCACCACACAATCTGTACATGGCCGTCCTGCAGTGTCCTGCAAGGTTTCTTCCTTAAAATAACAATATAAGAGTTTTTTCTTGCCACTGTCACTTCAGCTTGCTCTTTGGTGATTTAAAGGCTTGCAACACTATAAAGTTGTTTTGTGACAATGTACTATTGTAAAAAGTGCTATATAAATAAATTAATGGAACTTCGAAATAAACTGGTTAAGCAGCTTTCCACTCAGGTCTGATTCTAATTATAGAATCTGGTTCTTTTCATATCTTCTCAAAGTATTGAGTCTGTATGTGGGGCAGTCATAGGCTTGTGGTAAAGGAACCAGCCTTGCTATCTGACCCGGTTTGTTTACCAGTCCTACCAAGCGCCATGGATGAAGTTCTCTTGAGCAAGAAACCTAACCACAATTGTTCCCCGAGCACCATATACAAGGTTGTCCACCATCCCAGGCATGTGTGGCCACTTTACTTAGTGTGTGTGTTTTTCACTGCATGGATGTGATAAATGTGGAGGACAAATTCCTCTGTGTGTAAACACAGTAGGCAAAATAGATCACTTTATCTTTTATGCTATGAAGTGTTGTGGAGGATCGTACCATTTGTCCATTTTTTTTTGTTTTAGTCGCTATGTAGCTTTCGCTTTTTAAGATTAAACAGTTTGACTAGTCTTTTTACTTTTATTTTTACTTTACTTTTTTCAAATTGATGTATCTGTTTTATTGGAACTGACACCAGTCTCCACAAATTGCATTGTAAGAATAATCAGACTCAGACTCATATTAAAGCAATAAGGTAAGAGAGGGCACGGTATTATTGTTAATTTATTCACAATAATACACAACCTGGATAACACAGTGGCTTGGTGGTTAGCATGTGCATTTCTCAGCACTGGGGATCCAGGTTCGAATCCTGATCTGGGTGGAGTTTCCATGTTCAGTTTCCATGTTCTCCTTGGGTCTGCATGGGATTTCTCCAGGTTCCCCTGGTTTCTCCCACAGTCCAAAAACATGGATTCAAGGTGAATTGAATGCTCTAAATTCCCCCTTATAGTGTGCGTGTTTGGATGTATGTCTGTGTGCCCAGCAATAGATTGGCACCCTTACAAACACTATAATAAAAAACAAGGTTTCATAAATGCTATCCACCAGCTTCTGCTTCCGTACATGAGTTAAAGCAAGAAATTTTCATTTGATTGAAATTTTTTCCTGCCAAAAGACATTGCCAGCAATAACTGAAAATGTTGTGTAGTTGGGGGCACAGTCTTGCGCCTAGTTCTATGCAATAAATATTTATAAAGTCTTATATTAATCTAAATAACCTGTGTAAGGAGAGAAGAAAGAATCTAAATCTAAAGTAACAAAATGCAACACCTGAGCAACAAAGGTACATAAATGTTCATATAATGGAGTTACTTTAACTCCGAGTGATCTGGGGATCCTCCTCCAAAAAATTATTAAAAAATCAAATCAAAGTCAAATTTGCATCCTGGTGCGTTTTATAAGGTAGTAAGTTCTCTAAAACAACAACAAAAAAAATCACTTCAAAACTGTTTACTGAAGCATGTGCATTTGTTATTGTATATGAGGCCGCGGGTAAGCAGGTTGTGTGCTGAAGACACACCACCTGCAGCCTTGTGTGTTGCCTCTGACTGATGGCGGGCCAGAACTTTTTTGCCATTGCTACCATAGATTTTTGATTTTTTTTTTTGCACCATAACCAACAAGGCACGCCATTGTGTCCCTTTTCATTGAACCATGCCCATCTCCATCAGTTTTTTACGGTTCGGCGTATGGACATCGGCACCTTCCTCAACAAACAACGTATTATATAACATTGCATTATAATCCTATATCTTAAAGATAATTTGGTTTTTATCAGAATCACAAAAGCATAAACAGTAATTACCTGCTCTCCCAAGGGAAAGTCTGCCAGTGTTCCCATGAATGACATGAAGACTAGTGGCTCGAAGCAAGCAGCAAACAAATCAGAGCGGAGTAAATATACCACGACCCCTTTACCCATTGTGCGGCTAACTCGCGATCATCCCATCATGTGCTGATGAGCGCCAGTGAGATTATTTTATTTATTATAAGCACGTGATAGGACACGCGCATATGTGTGGTTTATTATTATGATTTGACGTATTTTTTCTTCCCAAAATATTCAAATGACGAAAATCCATCGCGATGATGGAAAACTTTAACCCGTGAGATACATCCAGGTCAGGGCACCAATCTATTGCTGTGCACATACTCACACAGACACAGATAAACACACTCTATATGGGGCAATTTGGAGCATTAAATTTATCCATGATTTTTGGATGTTTTTGTGGGAGGAAACCAGAGAACCTGGAGGAAATCCACGCAGACATGAGGAGAACATGGAAACTCCACCTATATTGGGATTCGAATCGGGAATCCCAAGCACTGAGGGGTAAACGTGTTGATCACTAAGCCACCGTGCCGCCCTGATTCATAAATGCGTTTATTAAAAACTAAAATGCTACTTAACTGATACGTAACTTAACTGACTTTTGCTACGTAATCTATTTTTTTTTTGCAGTTTTACAGAATGCAGTTTATAAAATATATCGAGAAATATATTGTATATCCACACCATTATCTGGTGAACCACATTGTGCTACTGTGCATACCACATAAGACGCTACATAATATTTGAAAATTTTTTGTCTGCATGTGTTTAATGCCAACAAAACAGGAAAAAAAATTAAATGTTTAAATCGATGATGCCATATATGCTCAGTTTGGAAAACATCTGTTCTCAGCCAATGTTACAATAACTTTTTTTCGGTGTTTTTTTTTTTTTGCTCTTTCCCAACTTGTCTTATTTTGTTGTGGGATTCAATTTATAATTTATTATTATTATTTGTGTTTAAAATTGGTCTATTGAAAATCCAGTTAAATTACAGAAAGTAAAATGGCTTTATGAATGGTTAATCCACAACATTTGGCTTTCTCAATACACTGCAAGACACTACTGTCCAAAGACAAACCCAACACTACCACTCTGCAGACTCCAGAGTTAAGGCTTTAGTCATTGTTGTTATTTTCAATACACTGGTTCTGTTTAAACAACTGTTTCAAAAGTGAGTGTAGCAGGACATAGTGAAGGGTGGGGGGTTAATTAGTGGCAATTAATGCACCTGCTGGAGGCTCGATTATTACGATAATCGATTATTTTTTCGATTAATTGATGAATTGGATAAAAAAATTTCAATAAATGTCTGGTTTTATTTACAGTATGAGTTTAAGACATCCAAGTAGCCCAAAGAGCAATTAAACACAAATTTCACACACACATTGACACATGTAGTGTAGCTCCCTCAGATTCAAAGTCGACAGCACAAATATTCTTGCCAATACTGATTAGGTTTATTCCTAAGTTTGCACCTTAACTTTGTACATAACCTTACACCCAACCATAAGAACTGTAACATAAATCAAATAAACAAATATACAATGAGCAATTTAGACTATTAATCTTAAGACTGATCCTTTGTTGGTTTTATCACACGAATTTACATCTTGATTTACAACCGTAATTACACATCAATTCACTCTAATGCTAGAAAGGTAATACACAAAATTGGTATATTAACAGAACACAAACCTCATTGGCTGCATGAAATATCAAAGAGACCTATATTCTCACGTTGCGACTTGTTACTTTCCAGCTTCTGAATAACCCTTAATGCTAACTTTGGAACCTTTGTAACGTGGTAACTGCGGTAATTAGCAGTGTAACCATGGAAATTAACGTTGTCAATGTTCTTAAAAGAACAGACGTTATAAAATACACTATATATATATATATATATATATATATATATATATATATATATATATATATATATATAAAACTGCTCAAGTAGGCAGTTACACTCCCACCAAAATCTATGATTTTAAATCATGAAATGAATTTATACCAAGCAGATTATTTTACAGTACTAGCTTAGTCATGAATTCTCAACTGTAAAGTGAAGATGAAGATGATGGTCTTCACTCAGCTTCTAGTAATGTCACTGTCTTATGGATAGGCCTCTCCAGATAAATTGGTTTGGAAACACGCCTTCCCTTCTTGTCCAGGTTGGAATTGCTGATACACAACTTCACCTCTCACTACCATCTTTTACTGGATACACTTCAACGACCCTTGCCAATTTCCACAGGTTACGAGATGTAGCGTCTTCTTGCAGAAGGACGATATCGTTAACCTTTGCATCTCTGTGGTCCTTGATCCACTTCTGTTTTGGTTGAAGGTACAGGAGATACTCTTTCTTCCACCGACTCCAGAAGAGATTGGCCAAGAATTCTTGGAATCAACGTTCCCACTGAGGTTGCAAATCATCGAGTAAAGTATCGTCCCAAAACAGTTGCAGCAGGATCTGCTTTCTTGATGATCCTCTAAGGTTAAGTGGTTTCTCCCTGATAACCACTCTAAACCGAATCTCGTCAGAAGCCACGCACCACTGCACCCCAAGAGCTCTTTCTATTTGAGATTCTCCTAATGTCATATCCTTGGTTGTAGTAGCTTCAGCACATTCTTTCTTGGGAATGGTGTAGGGGACTTCCCTACGGTTAGAAACAAGCTCGTGAATTCGTAGGTTGCCTGTGCTACAAAGTTCTTTGGCTTCTTTCACCAGCTGGATTGTTTGACTTGTAGATGTCATGCTTAACAGGCCATCATCAACGTAAAAATTCCACTGTATGAACTTGATGGCGTCATCACTAAAGCGTCCTCGTCCTTCCGTGGCGATATGCTTGAGTCCATAGTTGGCACACCCAGGTGATGAGGCTGCACCAAACAAATGGACCTTCATTCGATAGGTGGAAGGTTGAACTTCAAGATTCCTATTCTCCCACCAAAGGAATCGAAGATAATCTTGGTCTTCTGTTTTCATACGGAACTGGTGAAACATGCGCTCTATGTCACACATGACTGCAATCGGACCTCTTCGGAAGCGAAACAAAACTCCCACCAAGGCATTCCTTAGATCTGGACCGGTTAAAAGATGATCATTCAGAGAGGTTCCTTGGAACTTGGCAGGATACACTTCACTTGTAAGATCTGAGGGAGACTGAAGATCTGGTACCCCTTTCTTCAGTACCACTTGGTGGCTTACTCCCATACTATCTCCATAGTTGAAATATGGATTACCACAGCCTACCACACTCCATCCCAGATCCGTTTGCTGTGCAAAGGGTTGGTTTCTTTCACCAGCCACTACACGTTTTGGTAGTAAAGCCTGAGGACAGTTGCTGCCTATTAACAGGCCAACTTCACAGCTTTGCTGAGGAGCAATCTCATCTGCAATATGTTCCAGATGAGTCCATAACCTTGCTATCTCCGGTGTAAGAATATGATTTCTATTTGCCGGTATATTTTCTCTTGAATAAGTCACAGGAAGTGGTATTATCTCGTATGAGTAGAACCCTCTTACTTGTAAACCGGTCAGCTTCTTGCAGGACACAACACTATTTGTTGAAGATATCGTGGTAATACTCAGCTGGACTGGTTCACTCCTTACGTTGAGTGCCCTTGCAGTCTCCTCAAGTATAAATGTTGTATCACTCTGTGTATCCAGAATTGCGTGCACAAGAACTTCACGATTTGGCTCAGCCGCAGCAGAAACACACACCGGAATTATTGTAGATGCATGGGTGTGGCTGCCACTCTGGATGACCCTATGTACGATGGCTCCACATGTACATGTAGATGTACTTGGTTGATCTTGTGGTTGTTCTGGCTTTTCATCCTTTGGCTTGTCTTTGTGTTTTGCTTCGTCAGCCTTTACTACTTGCGTTCTTTCTTGCTTGCGTTCTTCTTTAGTAAGATTTTCATGAAGGCAAGTTGGATGACCTTTCTCGCATGTCTTGCAGAAATTTCTCTCAAAGCACAACCTTTTCTCCTGTACAAACTGGACTCTTTCTATGATTGTCTTCTTCATAAACTTACGACAATCTGGTAAACTGTGCCCTGCCTCCTCACAGAAGACACAGTCTTTGACGCTAGCATTCTCATCTGAATTCGTTATTAAAGCATTTGCTCCTGGACTTCTATTACTTACCCTTACTCACCCTTAATCTTCTCTCCTTCACGTGGATTTGGTGTAGGGAAAGATGTCATTGGGTTACAAACGATTTTGGCTTCACGCGTTAGAAACTGTACAAACTGGCTGAAGCTTGGAAATTTTATACCTTGTTCTGTAATTTTATGACTTTCCGTTTCCATCTCAAGATCAACCAATCTGGAAGTTTAGTAAGTATCTTTCTGTTATCGTTGCAGTTGTTAAGCACTTCGAGATCTTCAATTTGAGACATTGCAGATTCACAACTACGAAGGAAGTCAACCAGTTCTTGCAGTTCCATATTATTTTTGGTACTTATTTTGGGCCATGCTTCGATCTTATCTCTGTAGGCTTGGGCAAGGATGAATGAACTTCCATAAAGTTCTTCCAGGATGCGCCATGCATCAAAATAGGCCAACTCAGTCCCTTGCAGGAAGTAACTCTCTATGGCCTTTTTCGCATTTCCACCCACATATTTTCATAGATAATATTTCTTTTCTTCATTTGGTATGTTCTTTCTGTCTATAAGCGTCTGAAAGGACACTTTCCAGTCCTTATACCGAAGTGGATCACCACTGAATATTGTTGGTTCTGGGATGGGAAGACGATTAGCATTAATCGATTCTGCAATTACTTTAGCAAAGGATACTCTGTTGTCTTCAGCTGGATTTATAACAGCTTGTGATGGGAAAGAACAACGTGGTGGACTCGGTTCCTGTTTGATTTACTTTCCACTTTTCGTAGGAACAGCTTGATGAAGCAGCTTATCCATTTTGTCATCTATACGTTGACTCCTTTTAGATGTTCGATAAGAACTTTCACTTGGTTCATATACTTGCTGCCGTGCCTTAGCAGCTTTCAGTTCTTTAATCATCTCCAGACGTGCTATTTTTCTGCGCTTGGCTTCTAGCTTGGCTTCTTGTTTAGCCTTTAGCTGGGCAGCTTCAGTTTCCAGCCTCTGCAATTCTTCTATATGATGTTCTTGCTCCAGCATTACTTTCAAGGTGGCTTCTTTGGCAGCAACTTCGGCAGCTGCACTCCTTTTGCTAGCAGAAGATCAATGGGAATAATTTGAATTCTTGCTGCTGTGAAGGCGAATGCTGCTCTTGGCTGACCTTGGCTCTTGAAGACCATGTTCTTGAACATTCGTTGCTTGATGCATGATCTTCTGTGTCACTGATTGACAGATGTTGATTCTACGACGTGTATCTTGATCAGGAACACTAATTCGTCTTAGCTCGTCATAGATAGCATTCAAGTTTTTTGAGGCATCATTCACCTTGGTAACATTTTCATCCAACAAGTCGGCTGAACACTGTCCACCTAAATTTTGGTTGACGGTCTGAATGACTTCCTTCCACTTCTTGTAGCACACACTGAAGCCACGTTCAATTCTTTTCACTTGTTCGTGGTGTAGTGCTTGACCCTTTTCCGTCATCTTGCGGACTCTTTGTGGCTCTTGTTCAGGAATTGAATCAGGACCCTCTGGACAGTCAGTCACTTGTGAATGCGTGTCATCATGAGACTGCGGCTCGTCCTTGACGTTTGATCTTGTCTCTACGAGCGTTTGGCTCTCATCGCTAGTCGTATCACTAGGACTATTTGGCATCTTCTATCTGCAGTACTCCTCAAGCAGTGAAGCACTGAGTTCTTACTCTGCTGTTTCCTAAAGCTTACTCTTCCATGAGTTCTTACTGTAGGTCGCTCAGATTCAAAGTCGACAGCACAAATATTCTTGCCAATATTGATTAGGTTTATTCTTGAGTTTGCACCTTAACTTTGTACATAACCTTACACCCAACCATAAGAACTGTAACATAAATCAAATAAACAAAAATACAATGAGCAATTTAGACTATTAATCTTAAGACTGATCCTTTGTTGATTTTATCACACGAATTTACATCTTGATTTACAACCGTAATTACATATCAATTCACTCTAATGCTAGAAAAGGTAATAAACATAATTGGTATATTAAAAGAACACAAACCTCATTGGCTGCATGAAATATCAAAGAGAGCTATATTCTCACGTTGCGACTTGTTACTTTCCAGCTTCTGAATAACCCTTAATGCTAACTTTAGAACCTTTGTAACGTGGTAAATGCGGTAATTAGCAGTGTAACCATGGAAATTAACGTTGTCAATGTTCTTAAAAGAACAGACGTTATAAAATACACTTTTATACAATTTTACAAACTTTAAACCAATTTAAAATATAAACTGCTCAAGTAGGCAGTTACATGTAGTATTGTGTATAAAAAAAACTAAATTACACACATTTGAGTAGCTCTAATATGTTACCTAATCCCCATCTAAATGCTACCTCACTCCCATAGAGTGCAGCATCTTCACTCATACTTTAAAGCTTAAATTACAATTAAAGCTTAATCATTAATTACCACCATTGTGTACAAGTTGTATGTTTTTTATAAAGCACATTTAAAACACTGCCGGTCGATCAATTGGTCCATCACTAATCCAGATGGTGCACTATAAAACCCAATAGTGCTTCTTACTAAAACAAGTTAGTTATTTGTACTCACTTCAGCTAAATAGTTAGAGTAACTATTATTAAATAAGTTAAGTAGCTCTAAAACTATGTGTTTTATGTACTAACTCACTTGCTATGAGTAAAGATGTGTTTATCATTCATTTTAAGTATTGTTGATTTCAACTGGGGCGGCACGGTGGCTTAGTGGTTAGCACGTTCGCCTCTCAGCGCTAGGGATTCCTGGTTTGAATCCCCATCTGGGTGGAGTTTTCATGTTCTCCTCGTGTCCGCGTGGGTTTCCTCCGGGTCCTTCGGTTTCCTCCCACAGTCCAAAAACATGGATCAAATCAAATGAGTTCTCCAAATTGCCCCATTTAGAGTGTGTCTGTGTGAGTGAATGTGTGCCCAGCGATGGATTGGCGCCCTGTCCTGGGTCTATCTGCCCAGCGCCCGAGATGTTCTCCCCTGGATGGGCATGGGGAACCCCACCGCGACCCTAATAGAGGATAAAGTGGGAGATAATGAATGAATGATTTGAACTGTTCTGATCACTGATTCAGACGAAGGAAATAAAACCCTGCCTATTTCTGACGTCATCACTGAGCTTTGCACACGGCACTTAGGTGGTTTGCCCAGACTTGTCCTGTCCGAGTGTCAGCCATTAGAAGCAATCTTCGACACAGAAGAATTTTAGTCACACTGAAAATTACAAGGTAAATTTTTTTCTTTAATCGTTGTAAATGCATATATAGAACCTTCAGGTCAAATTTTTGGAAGTCCACCTGTAAGAATTTCAAATTCAGCGGTTGGTGGATTATTGTAGTGAAATAGTTAAAGGCTAATTTACCAAATGTCACACAAAACCTGGCGATGAAATAAAGTTTAAACAATTTAACTATGCTTTTTCTACACTTAATGTACAAACAAGTGTGTAAAAATGGAGTAACTGTGAAGAAGCCCACCTGCAAATAGGTACGTGAGTAAGACGTAAAATAAAATGGCGACGGCAGAGTGGATGCGAGATCTTTCTTGAATCAGAGACTTTTTCAGGCTGCGGTACTCCGTTGGCGACACACATATAGCATTTAAGTCAGCCAGTCGGGAATCATTTTATATAAGAATGTAGCTGAAATTCTCCTCTACAAACTGTTTTTTGACATTCCTGTGACAAGTAAAAGTCTTAAAATTCTGTGATTGAATTTTAGCGTCCAAAAAGTCGGAATAAATTGATCTTTAAAGTAAGTAAGAGCAGTTTTCAAATCATATAGAGCATTTAATTATTGTAATTTTTTTACCTTTTTTTAATGTTTGGTGTAGATCAAAATGTACACATATATACTTTTATCTCCCACGAAAAAAAAATGCTGAGAGAAGCGACGACAAAATGGCGGCTGTGAAATTGTTGTATTGTTTATCACTTTAGAAATAGACCCGGGCTACATAAACCCCGATTTTCGTAACTATATAAAATACAAAACTAAATCTTATTCCTGTTTCTAGATTTTCCAATAGTACCAAGATTTTGAAAATTGGACAAGAAATGTAAAATTTATGACATTTTAAAATTGATGACAAAATTTATGAAAAACTGTAAAAATCACTAAAACAGGTCAAATTAAGCCCTTTAAAATAAGATAGGTTTTGTTTAGATGTGTCAAATTTGAAAATTTTACTCACGTACCTACTGTAAAAAAAAAATAAATAACAGACATGACTTATTTGGATGAAACTGTTGAAATGGTCAAACTTACAAGTCACAAATCATAATGTAAAAATCAATGTCTCGTCATAGATGAAAATTTGGTGTTAAGGAAATCTGTTCGTAATGGTTTCGACACTAGTTTTACAACTTTAACATTTGTGGATGTAATAAGAGTGTAAATATAACAGTACTGCTTGCTTTCTGTTTTCATGTTAACATACATATTTCTTTATCTGACCCCATATTAGTGTTTGACAAAAAGAAGCTTGGAGAGAGAGACCATCCACCACTGTTCAGCCTCCAAAGACAGCCAGTGAAGGTGATAAGGTGAAGTGAAGTGAAGGTAATTGACATCAAATTCTGATTCTTTGATCTATGAAAAAATGTGGAATTGCAAGTTGTGTAGTTTTTCTACTGCGATAAAAGTCATGTTGCTGAAGCATTATCGGCTTAGCCATGGTCAGTACTCCACAATTTCACCTTTGCCCTGTCTCTACAACACCTGCCTATGTATGTTTAGTACATTTAATTCATTAAAGATACATATGTCAAGAATTCACACTGATACACAAAGGAAAGACAGCTCTTATCCAGCTTTTAATGAATATGGATTTTGTTGCCCTGTGTGTAACTTTGAGCAGCCATTCATTGAAAGGCAAATGTTCATCCATCTGAGGGGGCATTTAAAACGGAAAGAGACTGTCCCATGTCCTTTTAAGGACTGCAATTTTAAAACCAAATGTACTCAATGTACTTAATACTCAACATCCAATGCCCACAAATGCAGAGACCACCAAAGTTCAACAAACTATGATGAAGGCATTGTACAATGTGTCATGAATGTAGACCAAAAAGATGAAATGCAGCTTGGCTAAAGCTGGCATCAGAGATGTAGCTGTAAATTCTGGAAAACGCAGCAGAACAAACCCAAAAGGTGCTGCACCAAGGGCTAATATTAAAAGACCTAGGAGAGGTCAACTTCCTTCCCACAGTTATCCTTCTGGATAAACAAAAGAGTCTCTGGAGACCAGGAGGATTATGATGGTAGAAGAGTTCTAGAAGACCTCTGCTGAAAGAGACATCCCTCTTATTTATCAGCACATGATGCGCACCTTTGCCCTCCGGCGTGAAGAGAAAAACTTCTCCTCCTGTGTCCGAACTTAACTAAAGATGGCCAGCACTCCATTATGAGACACAGGTAAATACAGCTTAAAATGTAGTGTTCATAAAGTATGCAATGTTTTGGTTTGTTTGTTTTAATCTCAAATTTTCTTTGAAATTCTCAGCTCTACTGTGAATTTCACCAATCAGCACCTGTCACATGTGTTTTATGCTGCATTGGATAAATATGCTGGTCTTGCTGATTGAACTTTACAAAAAGAAGAAAACTGGACGGGTTGGTGAAAAGATAAACCATCATTAGCATGATAGTTCCCATTGTCATGATTTATTTTTATCGTTTTAAGGACAAAAATGACATTCATACAAGAAGAACAGCAGCCCTGGCCGGCCTACCAATTTACCTCAAAGAGGATTCTTCAGGCATCTTCAAAACATGGTATGGTATAATTCATTGCAATTTAAAAAAAAGTCTGAATTAATTAAAAAATTAGCTGACAATGTGTTTTATTCACCCTTTTTGTCTTTGACATGGATATTTTTATTTGATAATGTTGCACACTGTTATATATCAGAATGAAATGGAGTTTTATGAAGGCGCAGTTGCTCTGGTTGCTGATGTGGATGAAGAAGAGGTGCCTGCTGGAGTTCCTTTCTCACCACACCAAGTGTTCATTGTGCTTGAGGATCTGGTTGTAATGACTCATCAATTATGGACTGATCCACTAGTGTGTTTGTTTGCGCTAATCCATGCCCTGGATCTGAGTTATCCTGTGAAGTGTAGTAGCTTTTTTGAGTTTATTCAAATAGTTTTGCTCAAGCTAGACGATGAAAGAAAGCAACTCAAACCAAAATCGCTATCACTGAAAAATGAGCTGGTGTAGAGGGTTTTGTTCTTCGGTCACTATATTCATGCTTGTCCAGGAATCAGTGGTGAATGACTTCAAGTTAATTTTCTATTTGTTCTAGTTATCAGCCAAAAGGGAAATAGTTTAGATGAGTACTTGACAGTTGTATTGTTATTTTGATTTTAAGGCAAACAACTCAGAAGCCACAAGTATTATTGAAGATATTTTTTACATAGTATATATTCTTGAGTTCATTTTTTGCATTCTTACAGTACAGAATTTTAGTTATTGAAATACTTGTAAATCTTTATTATATTTAAATTGCCTATAAATTAAGGTCAGTATATTTACAAATACAAATACAATACTTGATAATTAGTCAAAACTTGTATTTTGAATCCTATTTGAGAGAGTACTTTGTCCATTTTGAGGTATGGACAAAGCAATTGAGAAGCCAAATGTCTTTATGTTTACATTTGCATTGTTTAACATAAATCTTGTATTTATGCATGGGAATTGTTAGATATCCAGTTCAGTTAAATTTGCATTTGTGTATCTCAATATATCGGAATATTGTGCACTTTTTTTCTTCAAATTCTGATCATTATGGCTGATAGTTAACAACTAAAATATTTTTTTCTAAAAGATTGAAATTCTTCTCAGTTTGTACAGTATTCTAATTTATTGATGTACACCTTAACTATTCTCTAAGCATTTTGAGCAAATTGAGTAATGAAGATGCACCTTAGTGTCAGGTTGAAAATACTTTTTTTATTTATTTTTAATGGCTTTTTGTAGCCTTATGATTGAAGCTGCAGTTTCAATTAATAAAATCTGAATGGAAAAAGTCAAAGGTTTGTTATTGTGTTAATACTATCTAGTTTTATGTTGTTTAAATAAGAACCATTCAAGTTAATTTAACCATATTTGAATATAAACACGTAACTCTTTTAAATTAGTATGAATACATAAAGCGTTTTAGTCCAACATAATTAATGGTTTAAATTTCAACATACTAAATAAAATTAGTTAATAAACATGTGCATTTGAGTTGCCTTACTATAATTGGTACTGGTTCTTTAAACTCTAATGGCATTATTAAATAAACTAAAATAGTTTGAGTTACGAAACTTAAATGAATTTGTGCAATCGGTTTCCCTAAATCATTTGAGTTAACTTAACTTTTTGGGTTTTACAGTGTGCGCATCTTCTCAGATAAATTCCACACCTTTGCACCTATAGGTGCAGTATCTTCTACCCACGACTTCTCACAGTCTTCACACTTTTTTCCAGTCTCCCAGACTCTCCCAGACCCAAATACATGTTTTACCTAATTAGCAAATTACAAAAAATATTGTCAACCCCCATGTGTTTAGTATCAAAACATTCAGCAGAGCGTGCTATTCAATAATTATCAAAAAAAAAAACTTCGACTTTCCCTTCAGTCCCGCTGCTACAGTTGTGATCAAATTTATTCAGTGCTGCGAAGGGTTTTATGGAATTCAGTGCACATTTGTAATTGTGTTCATAATGAAATCTTACAAGGACTTGTTAAAGAACTAAATGCAACTAAGATAGCATCAATTGTTTTTGTCATAAAGTATTAAATGGCCTTTTTGTGATTTCTTCATTGACACAATTATTCAACCCCTTTACAACTACCACTCATAAGAACAGAGGTTCATTCCAGTGTTTTCAATCAGGTATTGAAAACACCTGTGGATGTCAACGAGCAGCAATCAAGCATGATAAGCACCAATTAGGCAGATTTAAAAGGACTGTGATACTCAGCTCCTTCTAGACATCTACTGGTGTGTTTACAAGCATGGTGAAGGCAAGAGAATGGTCCCAGAAGACAAGAGAAGAGGTTATTGCTCTTCACAAGAATGGCAATGGATATAAAAAGATTGCGAAGTTGTTAAATATTCCAAGAGACACTATCGGAAGTATCATTCGCAAGTTCAAGTTAAAGGGCACAGTGGAAACGTTACCTGGTCGTGGCAGAAAGAAGATCCTGACCGCGACTGCTGTGCGCTACCTGAAGCGTAATGTGGAGAAAAATCCCCGCGTGACTGCTAAGGAACTGAAAAAAGACCTGTCAGATGTGGGCACTGAAGTTTCAGCTCAGACAATAAGGCGCGCACTGCATAACGAAGACCTCCATGCCAGAACTCCCAGGCGCACCCCCTTGCTGACTCCAAAGAACAAGAAAAGTCGACTGCAGTATGCCAAAAGTCATGTGGACAAGCCACAAAGGTTTTGGGACAGTGTACTGTGGTCAGATGAAACTAAATTAGAACTGTTTGGGACAATGGACCAGCGCTATGTTTGGAGGAGGAAGAACCAGGCTTATGAACAAAAGAACACCTTGCCTACTGTGAAGCATGGCGGGGGGTCAATTATGCTTTGGGGCTGTTTTGCTTCTAATGGTAGAGGAAAGCTTCAACGTGTGCAGGGTACCATGAATTCCCTTCAGTACCAGGAGATCTTGGAGGAAAATGTGATGGAGTCAGTCACAAACCTGCGGCTTGGGAGACGTTGGACCTTCCAACAGGACAATGATCCGAAGCACACATCCAAGTCCACTAGAGCATGGTTGAACATGAAAGGCTGGAACATTCTAGAGTGGCCATCGCAATCACCAGACTTAAATCCAATTGAGAACCTCTGGTGGGACCTAAAGAAGGCAGTTGCAGTGCGCAAGCCTAAGAATGGAGGCTTTTGCCCATGAAGAATGGGCTAAGATACCCATAGGTCGCTGCAAGACACTTGTGTCAAGCTATGCTTCACGCTTGAAAGCTGTCATAACTGGAAAAGGATGTTGTACTAAGTACTAAAAAATAATGTCACTAGGGGGTTGAATAAAACTGATAATGATGTGAGCACAGTAAAGACATTTGTGGTTATTCCATCATAAATATTATGTTATATTTGTCTAATTTATAAGTGCGTCTTTGATATAATTGTAAATAAGATGACTGAAATGATCCAAATCAATGTCAAACTGGCCAAAACACTTTATTTCAGTGGGGGTTGAATAAATTTGATCACAACTGTACATTTAAATTAATCTACATGTCATAATTCATATTAATTCATCCTTCATTTAAAAATCTGTACCTCAAACTTGCTTCACTCAAAACTTCTACAACTTCACACACACATTTAGCATCGGTCTCTGAGGACATGCAAGAAATTTGGTGCACCTATGTCCATAGGTAGTGCTATAACAGCTACATGTCAGTTTATCACTAACCGTACATGCGATCGAGCTCAACAGACATCATCTTCTGTCCAGTCTATAACAGATTCCAAAAATGCAACTACCTCCCCCGAAGTTAGCCAATCCGCTGTCTGCAGGCCTTTCACGTCCTTCCTATCGACCGATGTTCTTCAAACTCGACTGGTCTGTACTCTGCTCAGTCTTTACCAAACCCCCTGATTTCGACATCGATTGGCCAGAGGGGGTGCTATTTCTACAAATCTGCAACTTGCACATATTGTCATCTACAGTCTCAGATATGCACTCATCTGATGCTCTACTACATCCTTCACATCTTTTCATCGCCGCTTGCAGCTATATTTATTATTATTTATTTGCATTGATTCCCTTTATTATAATAATGTTTATTGTATTGATAATGCTACTGGCTGCTAATTTTCCTTCGGGATAAATAAAGTAACTATCTACCTAACACAAAAAGTGACCAAATGGAAGAAACACTTTTAGGTTAAAACTTGGGTTATTAAACATTAGGTCACTCTCATCAAAGTCAGCTCTAGATCAAAAAATAATTACTGATGACTCCCTAAATGTCCTCTCTCACAGAAACCTAAAAAACGAATACTTAGCATTAAATGATGCCTCTCCACCTTATAGTTATGCTCATAAACAAGGTCTTAGTGGATGAGGAGGTGGAGGTGGAGTATATTTATCTTTATATAAATAAAGATGTAACACTTAATACTAAGTATGAGCTAAAATCTTTCAAAGGTCTTGTCCTCAACATAAGCAGTTCATCTTCAATGAAAAAGAAATGCAATTTAATGTAACTTAGTACTGTAATTTGTCACCATAGTCTACCTCGGGATAAAACGGCTGCGCATAGGAAGCGCAGAGCCGCCGCGCTCTAACACGCTGAAGGGAGCCAGGCACGCAGGTAGCAGAAGAACGAGTTTATTAAAGGTGCAGTAACACCATAAAGCAAGAGGTACAAACCGACTAGTGACATAAAATAATCGACCAGCCCCGAAGACGAGAAACAACGGAAATAAATACAAAAAGACACCCGACCACGTGCACAAGACAAACCAATGACAATAAAGAGTTAATTAACTAAACTAATAACAAATGAACGTTAATTAACTCAACCGAACGGAACGAAACACAGAACAGGTGACAGGTGTCCTAGGCACCTGTTATATTACCCCCGCCCCTACGGTCTCGCAACGGGGGGGACGCGACCAAGAAAAACAATAACAGTCCGGGGGGGGGGGTCCTCCGCCCACCTTGAGCCAGGCTTGGAAGGCGCCCTCAGGTGGACACCCTCTGCGGGGGAGGCGTGCCGAACGCCCTCTGGCTGCAAAGTCAGGTGGGCGCCCTCGGCGGATGATCAGGAGACACGCCCTCTGGCTGCGTGGTCCGGTGGATGCCCACGTCGGGCAAGGAGTTGGCCACGCCCTCTGGCTGCGTGGTGAGGCGGACTCCCCCTGGCTGCGTGGTCCGGCAGGCGCCCTCTAGCTGCGTGGTCCGGCAGACGCCCACGTCGGACGAGGAGTGGGCCACGTCCTCTGGCTGCGTGGTCTGGTGGACGCCCACGTCGGGCGAGGAGTTGGCCACGCCCTCTGGCTGCATGGCATGCGGCGTGCGGCCGCTGGACTTCGGGCTGGGCGGCGTGCGGCCCCTGGACCTCGGGATGGGCGGCGTGCGGGTCCTGGACCTCGGGCTGGGAGCGGCGTGACGCCCCCGGACTTCGGGCTGGGCGGCGTGATGCCTCTGGACTTCAGGATGGGCGGCGTGACCCCCCTGGACTTTGGCGGGTTCGCGCGCTGGCAGGACCTTGGCGGGCACGCATGCTGGCCGGACCTTGGTGGGCACGCATGCCGGCAGGACCTTGGCGGGCACGCATGTTGGCTGGACCTCAGCGGGTTCACACACTGGCAGGACCTTGGCGGGCACGCACGCTGGCAGGACCTTGGCGGGAACGCATGCTGGCAGGACCTTGGCGGGAACGCACGCTGGCCGGACATTGGTGGGCACGCACGCTGGGTGAACCTCCACCTCGGGATCGCCCGTATTGGGTCTAACAGACAAGATGTTGTATTTGAGTGTGTAATTAATCCAGTGCTGTGCGGTGCCTGGGGGGGGCGCATAACAAGAAATCACAGAGCAAGTGATATTAAGTGTACTGAACAAACCCTCAAGAGACAACATGGAAAAAATATTTAACAGGAATGACGGAGAGAAAGGTGGAGAGAGACAAAGATAACGAGAGCAACAAAAGTCAACCGAAAACTAAATGTCGAAGCGAACGTAGCGCCTGGCTTCACTGTAACTGTAACTTCACTGTAAAGAAGGTGGAGACGAAGAAAGACCGATGTGTCTGCTGTGTCTTTAAATGTTGGCAGCGGACAGCATGAAGCCAAATAAATGAAGGCGTCACTTAAAGACATTACACCCCAATCACGCTAATAAGCCGCTTGAGTTTTTAAATCGTAAACGTGACGCGCATAACCAGCAAATATTAACGCTTTATGAAAGCTGCTTCAAAAAAGCTGTGCTGCAAAACGGACACGTTGGAGACATTAGTTCTGAGTTCCTCAAAAAAAAAAAAAAAAAAAACAGCACAACTTGTTGTATTCATTTTTGTTTTGTAGGTTAAAGTGTTAATAAATTGTGCTCCTGAATAAATGTTGCTG
The DNA here is from genome assembly GCA_019802505.1 of Corydoras sp. C115. NCBI lineage: Eukaryota > Metazoa > Chordata > Actinopteri > Siluriformes > Callichthyidae > Corydoras > Corydoras sp. C115. The sequence goes on along the minus strand of JAFMOC010000111.1, from coordinate 2,313,157 downwards.
ATGAATTTGAATTTATTATTATTTATTGATTTTATTTCATTTCATTTTTCAGTATCAAATGCAGTCAGTTAAAAAATGTTTCACCTTTAAATAAGGATTTTATTCGTTTCTGTTACAAACTAAAAAACAAAGTTAATCAAATTATTCTTTGTTCTACGTTGATCTATATTTCTTTCTTTTTTGTTTTCTTTATTGTTAATAAGGATACATTGTTATAGAAGAGGTGTATTTATAACAAATTTATAGACAAATCATACTACAGTGGGCGTGTAAAAATAATTTATACCATTTTTGATAAATTTGGGGGGATAAATCATGTGGGGGGGTGAGTGTGTGTGTGGGGACGGGGGGGGGGGGCACAAAATATTTTGTTCTTCCTAGGGGGGGCTTAACAGAAAATAATTGAGAATCACTGAATTAATGAGACATTCCTCTGTGACAGGCCCACCGCAGGCTGATTAGACCTGGGTGTGTGTTGCATAGGAGCTGGGTGGTTACTTTTCCGCCCATAACATTTCCTTTCTTCGCAACCACAGTGGCAAGCTCTTTGATTGTTCTCCTTTGAACTTGCCCTTTGACGTCTACCTCTTTCAGGTGCCTTATGGCGGAGTTAGCCACAAACCCCCTACAGCCCACCTCCACTGGACACACCCACACTGTCCATCCCCGCTCTTCTGCCTGGGCTGCAAGGTCAGAATATCGCACCCTTTTCCTTTCATAGGTCTCATCAACGGCTTCCTCCCAGGGCACCGTGAGCTTGATGATGTAAACACGGCGGCAGGAGTTGGACCACAAAACCAGGTCTGGGTGCAAACTTGACACAGCAATGTTAGATGGAAATAGTAGGCTCTTGTCAATATCGACCCGCAATTGCCAGTCCGTTGCAGTACCAATGATGCTTGAAATTGTGAGATGGGCTCTGGTTGGTTGTCTTTCACAGTCCCTGATGAAGGCTATTGAGGTTTGGACTTGATGCACATTAAGTGGAGCAGCATTTGTGGCAGTTCTTTTCTCTTCTATGGCCGAGGCCAGACAACGCAGCACTTGATTGTGGCGCCAGGTGATGCTTGCGTGTTCGAGACATCCAGAGAAACCATCACCTCCAGCCTTTTGTATTGAGGTATCAACAAACTAATTTTTCAGCAGGAATGTAGACTGTCTTTGGGCCACAATGCTGAAGAAAATTTTCACTTCAACATTTAGAAGACTTATCTGTCTAAACTGGTTGATGTTTAATGATTTTTTTTTCCTTTGGGATGAATATTCCTCTAGCTCTTCTCCACACACTTGTCATGTGCCAGCCTCATTTGGTGCCAGAGATACTTCAAAACGCCAGGCGTGTTCTTATACAACCTGTATGGGATGTCATTGGGCCCTGGAGCTGAAGCCGATCTTGCCCGCTTTACTATGTTGTTAACCTCAATCCACGTTGGGGTGCTTGTGTCCATTTCATGCATGGGTTGATGAAGTGGTGGCATATCTGCTGGAATAGTTGCAGGTTCATGCCTCGTGTTGGATGATGTGTCGGCTACAGAGTAGGTGTTCTTCAGGAACTCTTCTATGTCCTTTAAGGGGGCCTTCAAAGTACCAGATTTCTCTTGTACAAGGAGGCTTTTGGTAAGGTTGAATGGGTTCTTGTAGAAGGAACTCTTGCTCGCTCCTTTTTTCGGCGTTGTCTCCTCAAATATTCCGCCCTCCTCTGTGTTGCCAAATGCTGCTTCATGTCACTCTGAAGGGCTTAAAGTCCAACCCTCTCTAATTCATTGGCCTACTTCCACTGTTTCTTTAGTCTCCTGCGTTCGTTCACCAGCTGCTCAATCTCCTGTTGTCGTCTTGATTAATCATGCGGTGTACATTCTTCCTTGGCTTTTCTGTCTTTCACACAAAACCTCTCTTCCATAGCTGTAGACCAACTCCCTCATCCTCTCAAGTTATTTCTCCACATCCCCTTTAAGGCAACAGAGAAGGCAAACAAGATCACTGTCAATCACTTCCCATTCCTTTTTCTGGCAGGACTTCGGCCACTGGATCTGAGGCTTGCATGTTTCGCTTTAGTGCTGGTTAGGGCTGGTTTTGGGCTCAGAACTGATGGTGTGTTAGTGCATGAAGGTACTTCGGTTGGGGTTTTGGTACCCTGTGGACTGTGGTGCTCATCCTGCCACTGGACTTCACTCGACTAATTTTCCCCACTCCTAAGGAAGTATTGGTCAATGCGAGGCCCCTCGCTAGGTTCCTTCAGGCACTTCTTCCAACCCAGGTGGATTTTCAGACCTTTTGAGGTTGTAATCTTTTTCCAGCTACAAATGCAACTCTGTAGTGTGAGTTCTGGCACAGGCGTGCTCTTGTCAACTGCTAAACTGACCACATTCCTCATTGTCCTTTCCATTCTATTGTCTGTTACCGTGCGGCCCATCAATGAGTCACCTTTCGCCCTCACAGTCAAGGGTATTCTTCTTTTTGAGGTTTTTGTAGCCATTACAGGTGAATCCAAGCTAATGCATGGTGCTGGATCCTGTCAGCATGTGGCGCTAACTCACGCTAGCCGAGTGGGGTCTATTTTCTCCTGTCAGCAGACTCTCCATGCAGTCACCAGGTCTTTCCCAGGTTGTCAGCTGCTCTTTTGCAGCAGTCACTGGTTTACTCCAGAAGTATTGGAGTTACGTAAAAGGACTTGATGTTTCAATCCCAAGTAGTACAGCTGAGAACTATAACAAATCAGTGACCACTCAGTGATGTTACTCTACGTGACATTGTCAGTTGTGTACCCCAGTATCTTTAGGTGTTTCGGCCATTTAAACACAAGACACCCTCCTCTGTGGCAGGCCCACCGCAGGCTGATCAGACCTGGGTGTGTGTCGCATAGGAACTGGGTGGTCACTTTGCCACCCATGACATTTCCTTTCTTCGCAACCACAAAGAGAAATCATTGGTTGTTTTTGTTGTTCTCTATTAATTTGGAATAATATTTAGTTTTAGCTGCATTAAGTGTATGTTTATATTCAGTCAAACTGTCCATGCAACCCTAAACACCTCTAATTTAGTTTGTCTCCATTAACGTTCCATGGTTCTAGTGTTTTTTTTGTTTTTTTTTAGGGAGCATGTTTGATCATTCTACTCTTTAACGAGTATTTAATTCTTTTTAGTTTTAATGGAGCTACACTGTCTACGGGTGTAGAAAATTGTTTAAGGTATTTGGCTGTGTTCTCAAGTTCATCTGGTCCTGATGATGTTTTAATGTTTAATTCAGGTAAATGTTGTAGAAATTACACAGCAGTAGAGGGAATAACTGTGCGCTTCATATTGTACCGTAGTTTAATGACGGGATCAATATTAATTTCTAAATCATCGGTTATTAAATAAATAATTAGAGATGCTAAATTTTAATACCATGTGATAAAATTAAGTCTAATGTATATTTACAGTGATGTGTTTCACCAACCACACATTAAGTGGTGCCCATAGAATCGAGAATTATGTAATAACCTACGATTTACAATGAATACCTTTAACATGTGTTTTCTACAACCTTGGACAATGTAGCTCCACTTAAACTACAAAGAATTAAAGATAAAACTATTTCTATGAAACAATAATTAAACACGCTCCCTAAAACAAACCACTAGTACCCTGCAATGTAAATTTAGACAAACTAAATTAAAGGTATTTAGGATTGCATAGAAGGACAGTAAGACCTTTAATCCATTACTCAGTTATACTTTTCAGCTAACCCTAATGATGTTCGTTCTGTCAGTAAGCTGGAGGACTACATCCAAGATATTAAAATGAGGATGTCAATAAACTTCCTACTGCTAAATTATGATAAAACTGAGGTACTAATAGCTGGACCCAAGAACAACATAAAGTTTCTAACACCATGTTAAGTCAACACGTGAGGTCAGATCTCAAGGTGCTTGTCCACTTTTAACTCCTAAAATAAACGAAATTGCTGCCGGTGGAACAGTGTTCTCCTACAAGTCTCCTCAAAATTGGAATAGCCTTCAAGTTATTGTTCGCAACTCAGAACCACTATCAATCTTTAAAACTAGACTTAAAATCCAATTGTTAAATACAGAGACACCTCATCACCACATAATCTGTACATGGCTGTCCTGCACTGTTGATGCTGCCTGGCCACTCGAGGAGGAGGAGGAGTCCCCCACTGAGCCTTTGTCTTCCCATGGTTTCTTCCTTAAAATAACACAACAGGGATTTTTTTCTTGTAAAAAGCGTTATATAAATAAATTACTTGAACTTACTTAAGCAGAGTGAATGCTCTGACTCACATCAAAATGTGTCAATAAATCTTTCAATGGTGCACAGTGCATACATCACAAAAACAACACAGCTGACACATACAAAAAATCCAAACATCAGAGTATACAATATTTCATACCCCAATCATCTCCTTAAACCAGTGCTTCTCAAATAGTGGGGCGCGCCCCCCTGGGGGGGCACAGTGCGGTGCCGGGGGGGGCGCATAACAAGAAATCACAGAGCAAGTGATATTAAGTGCATTGAACAAACCCTCAGGAGACAACATGGAGAAATATTTAACAGAGATGAGGAGAGAAAGGCGGAGAGAGACGAAGATAACGACAAAGCAACAAAAGTCAACCGAAAGTTAAAACGAGGAAAGTGTATGTAGCGCTTGGTTTCACGGTAACAAAGGTGGGAGACGAAGAAAGACCGGCGTGTCTTCTGTGTCTTTAAATGTTGGCAGCAGGCAGCGCGAAATAAATGAAGGCGTCACTTAAAGACATTACACTGCTATCAAGCTGATAACCGCTTGAGTTTTTAATCAAAAACGTGACGCGTACAGCAAGCAATTATAACGCTATATGAAATCTACTGCAGAAAAGCTGCAGAACGGGCACATTGTAGACATTAGTTCTGACTTACTCAAAAAAAAACAGCACATATTGTTGTATTCATTCATCATTTTTGTTTTGTAGGTTAAAGTGTTGATAAATTGTGCTCCTGAATAAATGTTGCTGATGAATTTGAATTTATTATTATTTATTGATTTTATTTCATTTCATACCATTTTTCAGTATCAAATGCCAGTCAGTTCAAAAATATTTCCAGTTTAAATAAGGATTTCATTGGTTTCTGTTACAAACTAAAAAACAAAGTTAATAAAATTATTCTTTGTTCTAAGTTGATCAATATTTCTTTCTTTTTTGTTTTCTTTATTGTTAATAAGGAGACATTGTTATAAAAGAGGTGTACTTAGAACAAATTTATAGACAAATCATATTACAGTGGGCTTGTAAAAATACTTTTTCATCCCATTTTGTCATGTACGGGGGGGGGGGCGCAAAAAGTTTTCTTCCTAGGGGGGGCTTAACAGAAAATAATTGAGAATCTCTGCCTTAAACTGATACTGTATGGAGCACTATGTTATGACAGATTTCAAATTGGGTTTGTAAATTAAAAAGGTTTGAGTGTAGAAATCACATTTTGTTTTGTTGTCTTTATTTAATAGTGTATAGGCTAGAATTGACCTGCACAGTAGAGGTGCTGAAAAAAATCGAAAAATCGCGATTCGTAATCCAGGCGATTCGGAAACGAATCAAAATGCCCAAGAATCGATTTTTAAAAAAAGGTTTTTAAGTTTTACAGCAAGCATGTTAACCAGCACCCGTTGTAGTTGGCTAGTGATTCCCCGTCGGCGTTAAAAGCGGGCATTTTGGCTTTTAAAGTCAGGAAGAGAGAGAGCCTGACATGAGAGCAACTGTTTACAACGAGTGTAACATAAAATCACGGTACTTTGGAAATACGACAAATGTGTGAGCCCGTTTGTCATGACATCAGCCTGAGATAAAAGAAGTTGAAAAGTAAAAAGTTAAGTTTTGTTGTTGTAATGTAGTTCAAAAGGCTGAAGTATGTATTTCATTTTTTAATGTTAAGTTATAAAGATTTACAAAATCTAAATGCACTATGACTACTTTGGTATTAATATATTGAGAATTATTTGTTCATTGATAGATTTTTTTTATGTAAGAAAAAAAAGCTTACAAAAAGCTAAGCTAACCTAACACTGCTCATTGAAAATCGATTCTGAATCGAATCGTGACCTCAAAAATCGGAATCGATTTGCCAGACACTGAAAGATTCGCACCCCTAGTAAGCAGACTTACTTTATTACTTAATTATGGTCTTATTACAATTTATCTTATTGCACTATAATTTGATCTTTTTATGGATTAACTGTATTTAGAGGGCATTGATCACAACTGCTGTAGTGTGATATACATTAATGGGAATAGAATACTGTTTCCGTATCGCAATAAAAAGGCAAATGTTATATTTTTTTATTTATTCGAAACTTAATAGATTTAATGTAAAAAAAAAAAAAAAAGTTAAGTATTAAATTGTATCGAATTGTGCAGAATCCATATGCATCAGAAATAATCAAATCATTGGCTTGAAGTATCAATATCAAATAGTCATGATTTATGGATTTACGACGCTAATGTTTTCAGTCTTTGCAATGAGCTGATGCACATCACGCAAATGTACACATTTCAATAACAAATGACTGCTTACATCAACATATCATCCCAGGCCAATTACAAAGTTTGTCTACATGGTACGGGCAACTAAATAAATGGACAATTAATGCAGAAACAAGAAGTTGAGTTTTTTGCACAGCTGGAATGTTAACACACTACATACATACACAACCTTTGATTCCATTCAATATCAATTATCTATCACAAAAATAGAAAATCAGAAACTAGGCCAAATCAGAAATGGCAGGTCAGATTTATTTCAGCTATGGTGATGACACTCAGCTTCATCTGTCTTTTCCCCTAAATACACCACAATCTTTTATTTAATATCTGCTTGCCTCACAGACATATCTGTTTAAATTGAGGCCCATAATCTCAAATAAAATTTGGCATAAACCGTGCTTCTCATGATTTCAACAAAACCCTCAATTCATTATAACCTGACCTCCTAAATTGTTGGCTCCACAATCACTCCATGACCTTGGTTTAATGACATGCAGATTTATCATGCATAATTATCTGATAGGGTCAATAAAACTGCCCGTTCCCAACATGGGGAAAATCAGAAGGGCTCCAACAGCGAATGGATAACATAGATAAAAATCGACTATAATAATAATGAAACGTGTTGGCGACGATTTTCATTATTGATTCATTGTGTTGCACGATTTACGCGTTATTCGCATTGTTGTTACCGCTTACTTCACCTGCAGTGCTTCGTCAACGCTGGAAAAAAAGAGCGGGTTGAACAGAATGAGGTGGAGGTGGAGAGGAGCGGTGCAATCTGTGAAACAACTTTTACAAAATTTAATAAATTCTACAAATGAGGGAAAAAAAAAGCTTCAGCTTAAATCAAGTGTCAGAGCAGTTCATGCTTAACACTGATACTGTAAATAAAACCAGACATTTATTAACCTTAAATTGTGCTATAATACATACTCATACTATTCTGTCTTTCTCCTCCCAGAAAAAAAACAGCAAACAATGATGGGCTTTGTGATGGGGAAAGACATGTACATCACATCATGCGCCTATCTTTGTTATGTTCTATTTCTGCATAAAGACATGTTTCTTTTTTTTTATCAGATTCTTGATTCGTCGAGAAAAAAACAATCAATTAATCGATTATTAAAATAATTGGCAATTGCAGCACTAAAAATCAGACCGTTCTTGACTGAACAGGCTACTTAACTAATTAAAAAATGTTCAAACCCTTATCCTCTCCAAGCACAACTATTGTAATGCATTGCTTGCAGGCCTCTACAGCGATTCAAAACTCTGCAGCCAGACTCAACCAGCCCAAGCACCACACGTCAACTTGTTCACCAAGCTCTAGTAATGAATATCTCCTGGTGATTTAACCTTACCAATCTTTATGGACAGAGTTGGGCCCTGGTAAATGATATTGAATTACCTTCCCAACTCTGTCTGTAAAGATTAGACATTTACCATTTTAGAAAAAAAATAAAAAACATCTCTTTCAGAAGCAATTGCAATTTTGAAAAAAGAAAACAAAAAGGCAGGGTAAATTGCATTAAAGCCAAATCGGATATTGATCAGGTTTGTAACCACTATAGTGAAGCTGGTTCCTCCTTGTATTGCTCTCTCATTTCTAAGAAGTAAATTGGTTGAATAAAAGTGTTTGCTAAATGACTAACTGTAAAATCTGGATCAGCCAAAGGAATTGTAGTTGGTGCATGTTTAGGATGCTTCAAGCACAATATTATCCAGTTAACAGTGGGATAGTCTTTACCATCCCTTGTAAATGAAATAAAATAATTTTGGAAAATAACAATGAGGTAAATAAATTATATGGAGTGTGATTAAACACAGCTGCATCACCTGCTCCATTCATTCACCCCTCAAAATAAACACTAAAGTGACTACCTTTTTGCTCAAGTCAGTGTAGGTCTAATGGATTCATAGGTGCTGTTCTTTCAGCACCACATAAACAATAGATTTCATGACAAACACCAAACACAGTTTAGTCCACATCGTAGTTTGCAACTCATGTTCCCAATCTTTCCCTCTCCCTGCCTAATACAATATAAGATCATGAAATAAAATACTAATCATTCATTTCTCAAAATGTTTTTATTCCTAAGAAGTTTTATTTATTTTTGAACAATAATCATTTGTGTGTCCTATTCATTTTGGTTGTGTCTGACGCCCAGATACACTGTAGGCTAGTTTACAACAACTCCAACCCATAAGGTTTAATGTTGAGTGTTTTTATGAGGTAGGTTACAGAGTCATTCCTCAACCATTGTTTACAAACAATACAATTACAAGTAGCATCTCCAATTTATGGAGGGGTGGCATGTTGCTTAGTTGTTAGCATATCCACCTCTCAGCACTGGGGATCCAGGTTTGAATCGCAATCTGGGTGGATGTTCTCCCATGTCCATGTGAGTTTCCTTAGGGTTCCTCCCACAGTCCAAATATGAAATTGAATACTCTAAATTGTCCCATATAATTACGTGTGTGCGCGCGCACGGGCGCGTGTGCGAGTGACTGAGTGTGCCCAGCAATATATTGTGTATTTGGTGTATCTGCCCAGCGCCCAAACCATTTTCCCCTAGATGGGCATTGGGAACCACCCCTGTGACCCTAGTAAAGGATTAAGCAGAAGATAACACGGTGAGTAAAGAACTGAGAAGGTGTACTTAATAAAATGGCAAGTGAGTGCATCTTACAATGACTAGTTCCAGCAGGATAATTCTCACTGTATTTAACTGACCTCCATGGTAACCAGATCGCAATCAAATGGAGCAAATACACAACACAAATCCACAACAGTAGCATGAAACAATCATGTTAATGGTGACCAGATTTCAGGACCTTCAGGAATGTTTCCAGCACCATGTTAGATCTATGCCCTAAAAAATTAAGGTATGGTATTAAAAAAAGGTATGGACGCTAATGCGATTTCAGGCGGATAGCGTTTTGTAAGTGTTTTCAAAGTTTTAATAATAAAAAAATCTAAATACAGTAAATCAACAAAAATGATAATAATGATCATTTCATTACTGGAGCTGCATACAGTGCATTCGTTTCAAGAAGTTCCTATTATTTTTTCGACATCCAAATACTTAATTTACCTCACTGTGTTTGGAGTCAAGTTGAGCTGTTGAATAGCTAAGGAGAGTGCGTTAGCATAAAACGCTAACAGTAGCCGTTCCCGTTAATCACATATTCAACACTCTCTCATTCCCTCCTGGTTCTTTCTCACCGCACGCCATTAACATGCCGAGCTTCAGCGGTGAGTCTCCGAAAAGCAAAAATGACACAGACTCACACAGACTCAGTCACACAAGAAACCACACAGCATGGTTCTTGAAAAATCATATACATGACAAAATAGAAGACGAGCAACTATTACTCGGCCTGCTTACCATCAACCGCCATGGTGCTTCGATCTGGACTGAACCATGACAATTACCTAAGACAGGGGGAGATAAACTGTTGTTTGTTCAAAAAGAGGGCGATTTGGTACAGTCGACAAATAAGCTTTAATTTGGGGGTTGTTTGGGATCGATGTTGGTCATCGGTTTGGATTTGGTGGTCATAAAACTAAGCCAAATACCTGCTTAAGTCATCATTTTACCGTCAATTGTTTAATAAAAAAAAACATATTCCGAGGGTTTTTCATTAAACTGTTTTTTTTTTCATAATTGCTTCGGTTTGCTCTTTGGGGGTTCAGGTTTGGAATACTGTAAGGCAGATTTATTAATGTGTATTATAGTAAAACAATAAAATAAGCTTGAACGTTTCCACACAAAATGAGGGCATTTAAGCATTTAACGCGAACATTTCAATTAATCAACATGTATTTCAAACAGTATTTATTTATTAGCATTTACTTAACTGAGTCAATGCCACTAACATGCGATCAAATGTATTTGCACAATGACGAATTATCACACCAGGTTATACGTATCAAAACACTGCAGAAGATAACTTATGAATAATAGTTAACATACTTACAGCCAGTGTAATTAAGCTTGGTAAAAATCAATTTGCAAACACAGCTGCTTCTTTTTTCTAGGATGATTTACCATAATTGTTTTGGTGTGTAGAATTGTGCCTATTTAGACAAAATACGCCGGCCTGAAAAGACTTGCCATCAAATGTTATAATGTTGCATGAGTTATTCGACAAATAATTCACTAGCCAGAAAAATTGCAATTCCACAGGGATTTTTTTTAATCAGTAATATCATAGCAATTGTCTAGGGTTCTTTAGCAGCTATCTAAAACACAGTGTCAATTGTCAAGGAACAATTACAGTCCTCACTTCACCGGACATTAACATTGACAATTAAGAAACCTGGAGCTCCAAAACACTGTAAACACAGGTAGAACATGCAAATATGAAAAGCAACCAGAAAGCCTTTCCTGAGCCTCACCGCTGCTTGTCTTTAGTTAGGATTTACCTGAACTTGGTGAAATGTATAATAATAATCCATCCATTATCTTCTGCTTTATCCTCTATTAGGGTCACGGGGGGGGTTCCCCATGCCCATCCAGGGGAGAACGTCTCGGGCGCTGGGCAGGTACACCCAGGACAGGGCGCCAATTTATCGCTGGGCACACACTCACTCACACAGACACGCACAAATGCACACTTTATATGGGGCAATTTGGAGAACTCAATTGACTTGATCCATGTTTTTGGGCAGTGGGAGGAGAACCCGGAGGAAACCTACGCGGACACGCCTACTTTTATTATTATTATTATTATTATTATTATTATTATACGGGCGGCACGGTGGCTTAGTGGTTAGCACAATCGCCTCTCAGCGCTAGGGATTCTCGGTTCGAATCCCCATCTGGGTGGAGTTTCCATGTTCTCCCCGTGTCCGCATGGGTTTCCTCCGGGTTCTCCGGTTTCCTCCCACAGTCCAAAAACAAGGATCAAGTCAATTGAGTTCTCCAAATTGCCCCATATAGAGTGTGTATGCGTGCATGTCTGTGTGAGTGAATGTGTGCCCAGCGATAGATTGGCACCCATGTCCTGGGTGTATCTGCCCAGCGCCCGAAACGTTCTCCCCTGGATGAGCGTGGGGAACCCCACCACGACCCTAATATAGGATAAAGCGGAAGATAATGAATGAATGATTAGATTTTAAGAAAACGAACAATTTAGCATGAGAAAGAGAACAAGATTTGAGTCAAGACGAGACACATCACAATTCCTTACTTGCTTCCTTAAACATCACCATAGTTACTGTTGCCTGGTAACTTGTGTATATTTGTCTATTTGTCTAAGCACCAAACAGTAGTGATTAGAGATAAACCATGGTTCATAAAATCTGATGTGTCCATTGCCCCCTATCGTTGGATAGGGTTTTTTTTTCCTTTTTAGAAGTAGTATTGTTTTTGTTTTAAAAACAATTGAATAAAAATGTGTTGTCTGAATATTGTTTTATTTTTTTTTATTTATGTGTCATTTATTATATTTTTTATTATTATATATCAAAATAACGCTCCAGTTTCAAAATTATAATTAAAATACAAATTATACATTTCTGGCAGTTATCAGATAATGTAGGCTAACCAGCTCCACAAGATAAAAATAAATAAAACCTGAACTTCTATTTAAAACTTGAAAACAGTACTATACTGTAAACCAGTGTTGTATAGGCAGAACAATTTAATTAAATTGTCATTATATAAACAACAATTCTTGATATTCCTGACAGTACTAATAATATAAATAGAAAGTCTTATTAACTTATGGGAATTGTCAGTAGTCTTTGATCATAAAACACTTAATAGCAAAGACACTTTTTATATTTTAGTAGTCATCTAAAAAGCTTTATCCAAATGTGACACCTAAGGATATTTTTTTTTCTCTAGTCACGAAGACTATGGTGCTGCATAGTGTGGTGATCGGATGCAAATGCAAATTAATGTATTCATCTGTGGTTACACTCCAGGGGGGTGTTTCTGCATGTTTAATCATCCATGTCGAAATTGTCAGTGTGCAGTGAGTGACTTGGTATCATTTTGTTTTAAGCGCACCAAGCATTTTCCTAAATCTGGAGGTTCAGAGCCACACCCAATTCCTGCTGTTTCAGCAGCTGAGAGACATTCTCTGACATTCGCTAGACTGGACAGGGGTTTCCCCTAGTGTCGGTGCTGTTCACGCAGCTGCTTAACCACCCTTCCTCCTTTTATAAACTTTTCAAACTATTGGTTCTCTTTTGCAACTATTATGCATTTACCTTCATGCTCCATAACATTTGTTATTTCACAATTATAGAAGCTATTGTGGCGAACGCGTACATTTCAGCCCTGCATAATAACAATTCAATAAAATTTGGTGCTGATCATTTTAAAATGGTCCATCTTATCCTAACCAGTCACATATATAAGAGGGTGTGTGCCCTGCTAATTATTTTTGACAACGGGGATAAGACATTTAGTTTCATACTGCCCTAAGAGTCCAAATTGCCAAATTGATATGATAGGGTTAAAATACCAACAGCCAATAAATAAACAAATGTACCATACTCCCAAATGCATTAGTTGGGTTTTGTATTTTTGTAGAAAAAAAAACACTACAGTTTTTTTCTGTGAAAGCTTTATATGATTACCCGTGTTGATAAAGCATATTTTGAGAGAGAAACAGGTAATTGTGCTTTTTGTTCAACAGCATTAACCACACTGCCATGACAAGATTGTCAAAGAAACATGATTTCACATTTATCCACATTTTGAATAACCCACAGAGAGAGAGAGAGAGAGAGAGAGAGAGAGAGAGATACACAATGACCGGGCTATATGTCAGTATTCTCTCTTGATATTTCCAACATCATAAAGGTCCTATTAATATTTTAAGAACTGAATAGTGTTTCCAATTTGCCTGGTAATAAAACAGAGATATGGCTGCACTTGAGAGAATGAGCAAAATACAAAAAGCCACAGAGTACTTTGCTGATATTACAAATATCAGCAGCAGATTTCACATTTAACAGCTTCTGTAATGAAGAGAAATCACTTGTTTATTAGGACAGTTAGTTAAGACTTTATGTATTGAAAGACAGAAGAATCAACCATGGACATCTGTACTGGATAGGATGTAATAAAGCAATAGGGCATGAAAGGGCACACATTAACGTGAATAAAGGCAAGAAAAAAAGCAATTTCTAAAATAGCCACAAACACAATCTAAAAAAACAAGGTTTGATTGATAAATGTGTTTATGGAAAGCAAAATTGTTAATAAACTGGCCTCCCGTGACCTAATCTAGTCCAGTTTTTAAAGCGAACGCTGATCACTGAGTAACAGGAATCCGTTTTTTCTAACAAACACTGCCATTTAGCGGACAAATTACAGAACAGTTTATTGAAAAACAGTCGTACCAGGCTTCGTGCTTCACAGGTATTGGCTCATAGTTTATAAATTAATTTGTAGTTTATGGTTTAAAATATCATGTATTGTACAGTATATCACACGTTTATATGAATACAAAGCGGTCAGAGGTAGGCATTATTGTCAATAATGTCATAGCTCAACAAATGGCTCAGCCAATCAAATTTTATTGACTGGAACTTCCCGTTTTATAAGCAACCGTTTTGATGTGCAATACAAATTAACTGCAGCAGCATTCAACATCAGCCTTACAATTGCATCACCTATAATTCCCACACATTAGGCTTTCAGCTTTTGGATTTGCCACAGAGACCAGCCTAAATCAAAACCTTCCCCCCCCACATTAAAAACATGGTAGTGAATCTAATTTTAAAGGTATAGTTTTACTATAATACCAGCATGCATGCATGCTTAGATAAAATGTTGACTGAAAGAAAGTGGAAGGAAAAGTCAATAAAGCAACAAAATGTTTTTAACATTGTTCCAGTGAACCTTTATTTGGAGATGTGTGTTCACTTGATGTGTGTTCATTGAACAAAACTATGGACAAGGAGTACACTTTTGTTTAATCTAAAGTATTGTTAATAGCTTGACCTTTAAAGTACACAATCAAAAATACATACTGAGATACATACAAAAAGAGGTAATTTAAAAAATAGAAACAAAATTGTTTACATTTTAGTCTTGATGGCTAGCAAATAAGTCAGCTCCATGAATAAACATGTGAAGAAGTACAACTAAAATGTTATCTATATTTATCTGTTTCCCTCTTCACCAGTTATGAAAAGATGCACAGATTTTGTGGACTGCATCATGCTGGCGGCCCGTTCAGCACCCACAACGGCCGCAAGCTTTTGTGTGTCGTAGTGGGAATACAGTACTGTGCAGGTCAAGTTGGCAGCACTGGTGCCATCTGAAGTCTCAGCACAAAGCATGTTACAAACCTCACTATAAAAATGAGGGTAAGTAGGTAAAGAGTAAAAAATCAGGTTCTGAACTCCCTTTATAGTGTATCTGGAAAATCAGAAACAAAAAGCAAACACACACCACAGCAGACACACACACAAACACAGGTTAGGGTTGGATTTACTGTTTTTTTTTTTCATTAACGCTTAATAGTTTAAACAAATGGCTTCACAGAAGGTCACCAACCAAATTTTGCGATTCAATCTAGTGTAGAAATGTTTAAGGCATATGGGAAGATTCTATTTATACAAACATGTACAATATCTCAAGGTACAGTACACCTACATACATACACATACATACATACATTAAAAAATGTAAACATATATGTATATATATTATACATTTTTATGGGAAAATACTGAATATATAATACTTGCTTACAATGTAAGGTAGGCAGTGTAAAGCTTGTATAACAGTGTAAAGTTGCTATGCTCTTAAAATAACTCAACACAGCCATTAATGTCTAAACCACTAGCAGCAAGTGTGAGTACACCTGGAAATGGCCAAATTGTGTTCAAAGTGACAATATTTTGTGTGCCACTATTATTTTCCAGCACTGTCTTAACTCTCTTGGACATGGGGTTCACTAAAGCTTCACAGGTTGCCACTGGAATTCTCTTTCATACTTAATATGGTTTAGATATGTAGACATAGTTAACCAGTCCAACTATGTGTACCCTTCGTTTCTTTAGCGAGGCAGTGATCATCTTGGAAGTGTGTCCAAGTCCTTATCTTCAGAAAACTGTTTACAGGCATTCTTGTGCATCATCTTTGGAGGAGACCTACTCCTGGGACAAGCAGACCAATTTGGTACAGTGTGCCCAATACGTTGATCGCAATCGATCGGTCCATCGCACACTGCATTAGTGATCGACTGATTGATCGGCCGGCCGATCAATCGGGCTGATTTTTGGCAATTTGAGATAATCGGCATCGGCCGATATATGAGTGCACAAGGCCGATATTTAATCAATGCCTAAAGGCAACGCTGTGGGCAGCTCCGTCATTCTGGCTCAATGACTGAATACAGTCATTTGATCTAACTTTTGCTTAGAGTGGCCCCTAGTGTTCTTCTGGCAGAACATCACTCAATGCTCAAGGGAATGGATCGGTGTTTTGAAACTGCGCTACGCTACGCTGCTAAAGGTTTCTCTTTCAACTCTCAGTATTTGTTACTGGCTGCTCTTTGTAATGTATAAAGTGTTTACTGTCTACATAATTAGAGCGATTATGTTATTTAGAGAGAAAATGCCAATAGTTTTATTTAGAACTGTAAACTTAGCAACCACTTGAACAGCTAAACTGGCCAACTAATACTAATTAGTGCTAGCTAACGCGATAATAATGTTCCGGGATGCTATTTGTAACATATACAGTGTTTACTGTTTGTATAATTTTGTATAACTGGCTAGCTAACACTATATATCGCTAGCACTACCTGACACTAGCTTACAGACAGTGTTGTGCCAGTTCACAGCTTTTCTGAACTAGTTCAAGTTCAGTTCATTCATGCTCAAAGTGAACATTTTATGTTCAAAGTTCACTATTTTAATTCTGAACTAGTTCAAAGTTGTGGAACGGCTTGTTTTGTGACATCCTTTTATAATTATATATTTTATAACCCACACTCAGCTAATTCTAATGAAGTACTAATTAATTAAAGGAGCATAAAAATCTTTCATTTATAGATTTAAAGCAGAGTGTAAAAACCTAAGTACACTTTTACTGCTCCCATATAAATTAAGAGTGCAAGTAGTAAGCGGATAATCACATTTCCTTAATTAATAAGCAAGTTTTACTTGTTTTTCAAATGCAGAGGTTTTGGCAGTTTGATGGTCTGGAGCAGTAAGGTATGTGTTAACAGTGAGAGGACATCAGGTATCAGCAATGATCTTAAAGTGTTCTAGATAGAATCTAGTTAGACTCTGAATTAGAAGGCCATATTCATAAAATTAAAGGTTTATATATTTTTTATTTAATTTAATTTAAAAAGATTATTCACAAATGAAAATAGTTTAAGACAAACAAAATTTCCAGACACAAACATTCCAATAAATTCAACTCAAGGTCAGAGTGTGCACTACTCAAAAAAAAAAGCAAAAAATCCCAAAAGATACTTTCAAACTATATAGGCCATAGCATGCATGTTAAATATGTAAGTTCATGAATGTACAATAAAAAAAAACAATGAACATGTATGGGTGATTGGAAGTGTTTCCATAAAATGGGAATTTTTTTCTAAAATAACAAAGCAGCCCAGCTCACTAACCACAATGTTTCTGGAACAATGTCATTTGAACAGTAGGAATCAAAGTGAAGCTGTTTGGCCATGATGCATTGCCTCATAATTTGTCAAATCAAAACACAGCTAATTATTAAAACCGATTATAACTGTCAAGCACTGTTGTAACGTAGTGATGATTTGGACTTTTTCAGCAACCACAGGACTCTGTGGTCATTGAGCTAACCAAAAACTCTTTTACCAATTTTTCTGTCTAACTTGTCTCTTGATGTTTAAAACAGTTGCTTGAAACTAAAATTGGTGAAATAATTACTCAAGAGTACTTAGATAAACCCATTAGAAAAAGCATTGCTACAGTTATTGTTCTCCAATTCTGATAATTTACTGATTATAGTTTAAGTGCCTTGTTTATTTTGCAAAACAATCTTCTAACAGAATGGTAATAGCTACAACAAAAAATCCTTGTTGACCAAAGAAGAAGAAAATAGAATGTAGTCAATCTGTTTCTCTATATATTTTGTTAGTCCTTTTAACTCTGTCCTTAAATGATAAGGGTCCACAAAAGACCATTTCAGAGCAGGTGCATTTTGGGTAATAGATAATTAAAAGCACATTTACATTGGCATGGTGGTAGTGTGAGTGGCACTGGGGCATCAGACACAAAAGCCCTGCTGGAACTTTCAACCACTATGTGCACTCACTGTGCATTCTAAAAGCATAGGGAGTCGCCTCAAACTCTCAGAAAAGACACATTTTCTGATTAAAAGACTTACCAACTATGAAACACAATTTCTAAAACTTTTGATACAGCAAATAAAATGTAATATGACAATAAGTTGGAAGTATTTCATGCACAATGAGTGACATTTGTGCACATTTAAATTAATGATCAAAGCTCCTTTATGGAAGCTAGTTAAATCAAATTGATCACCAGGAGGGGTAGATTTTACAATGAATATAAAACTTTGATATAATTCTATAAAAGTGTTATGCCTGGCTGGCAAATTGTGTACTGTAAATAAATCTGATTTCATTATCAAAAACTGTCATTTAACAGACGCTTCTATCCAAGGTAACTTACAAAGAGAACACCACATATCAGTAGTTATGGTTTCAGTTTAAATTTTAATTGTGAAATGAGTGGACCGTGGTGTTCCTTAACAAACTAAGTACAGAAGAATATTGTTGGCTTGCTTTTCAAAGGCTAAGGCTTAGAAAACCCTAAAACTTTGAGACAATGTGTAAAATGTACTATATAAATATAAAAGTCATTGTTCCAGTGGAAGTGAAACCCAAAACACCCAAAACATAATGCCTCCAATCTATTGCTGTCGCCACTCAACCTAAAAAAGGCATGGCAGCAAACAGCTGAACTGACCAACTAACCAAAGAATGTGGACAACTGTGTTAGTAATATAGGATAGAATTAATCAATTAGCTAAATATTAATTTAATCCATTAACATTTCTCATAATTGGCTGCAATATCATACACATATTACTGACAATCTCCACGAATGGGTGAATTTACAGCTTTACATATTACTAATAAATACAGTATATGATGTACCTCAAATAATGTCAGTTATTTATATTATTTAAATTATAAAGAATTATTAGTAACCAAATATATTGCATGTATGTGCTGTTACCTCTTATAAAAGTGGAACCTCTCACTGAAGAGCAAGAACTGTTTCTCTCCTTTAAGGAAGTAATGTCGTGCCCGGGATACATCCGAAGTTGAAGAGTACTCGCTAATAGCTGTAAAATTCATGTCCTCATTCTTCATAAAATTCCTCAAGCGGACGAAATCAAAATACGATGGCACATAGATCAGTGTGTGTGACATCACGGAGTCTCTATACTGGGCTAGAATTTTATCCACAAAAAACTGAAATCTGAGGTATATAGAAAAAAAATACCTCATTAGGTTTGGCATTTTAGTATTGAATAGCTTTTTCAAATTAAAGTGTAAATGCAGCAGCCTAATTGCTATAACGAAAGAACAAAAACATCATAGTGCCTTCAGTCTTTTTGGGGATTTCTAAAATGTGTGTGTTTAAATAAAGAATTACTCTTGTGGTAAGCAGAGCAATGCTGGGGAAAATTCTGGGGATAACAGTAATGGATGATGGTTAGAGGTAATTAATGCACCTGCTGGCAGCTCGGCCGATGAATGTGTGTAGCCCTTACAAGCTAAAACAGCTCATGCTTTTAGGAAAACAATGGTAAGCAACAGGATCGCAATCAGAATCAGCCAAATATACATAGGTTTTAAACACGCATTTGAAAACTTAAATGTATAAATAATAATGTGTAAATAATGCTCGTTTCTGCTTTATTTCTGACCAGCAAACCGGTCCCTAAATTGTCTCCCACATTTGTGAGACAGGTGCCGAAACCAGGACAAAAAGAACAATGGTGGCAGATGACACCTGCGGGCTTTGCAGGTATGTTCTCCAGTCCATTTACAGACAGCAAAGTAGAGTGAGCGGGTAAACGGAGGTTGTAATCATTGTGGACGAAGCAAAAGACATTGAGGATAAGGCTCGTCACAGTGAGATATGGGGAGGGGATCGTTTTCTTACATCAATTTCTTAAATTTTCTCCTAATTTGAATACATTCATTCTCCAAGCATCTATACTCTTATATTTACCCCTTGTTTTGAGAAACTAGCATTATCATTGGGAAATAAATAGAGCTCCTGAAGAAATTAGACAGTAATTTACCAATGACTAATAACATTAATCAATTTAATATATATTAATATAATTTAATATGTATGACAAGCCTGACCTGGAATTATGATCCTTAAAACTGTCAGAATGAAACATCTGGAATACATGTGGCAGTTGGATGAGGATCTGGCAGATAGATCCGGTTTTAGGAAGATTTCTAATGCAAACCTGGGGAAAAAAAATAATATTTTCCAAAGTGAGGGGGTGGGGAGAAGAGAGAGAAGTGTTTGTAAATTTGCATTTTTACAAAAGATATAATGTTTAAAACTACAAAAAGAAGTATAATGTATTATGAAACTACAACTGCATTTCCTGACGAACACAAAAGTGGAGCCAAGTGGAAAGAATGTGCTCCGCTGTTACTCAGAGTTGCCACATGTTTCTGACCTACTGTTTAGGCCACATGCATGACTGACTTAGCAGTGCACTATCACAGTGCAATAATGTGACTCAGATCCGACCTTAACTGTGTTAAATGCCAAAGTCGATCATTTTAAATCTGATTTAACTTACTTTTACATGTAATTCTTAATAAAATATGTATCAATACAAATAGAAACATCAGATTAGAATTAATGCAACTCTGTCTCACTCAACTCGGAAAATGTTATTTTCACTCATTCAAAGACCTATAAATAGAATAAAATATTTTTATAATTTTTTTTTTTTTTTTTCGCTATTACAAGGATTACATTAGTGAACATTATCTAATTTGCTGATAGGTCAATGGTAATCGATGAGGCAGATATATCTGAATGTCCTTATTATGTGCATGTCTCTGTATGTGCATGAACACATGTTACCTGTCCTCTGTAGTTGTGACAGTGTTTTGACAGGATGTTGTTAATGTGTGGATCAGGAACAGAACTGAACACCAAAGACTGTCGGTAGAACTGAGCCCAGTTGTTTAGGTTCCATAAGCGAACACGAGAAAAATCAACATCATGAGAGTCCAGCGGTTGGAGATTCATGTGCTTCATCACATGCTGGAATGCACACATACAAACAGAAAAGATTAATTCAAATTTTTATAAAAAATAATAACAATAAATAGAAATTTATTTATTTATATATATACATATATTTACATATACATCTATGTGTGTGTATATATTTACATATACATATATGTATGTATGTGTGTGTGTGTGTGTATATATATATATATATATATATATATATATATATATATATATATATATTTTCCCCTGTTCTTTATAGAAAAAAAAAAAATATATATATATATATATATATATATATATATATATATATATATATGTATGTATGTATACATACATAAGTCTTGGATAACACAAACATCGACTACTAAACTCAATCTTGACACATCATAAGAAAAACTAATTTATTAAAAAGTAGTTAATGGCAGAAAGCTTGTCCCTTAAACAAAAAGATGGAATGGACACTAACTAAATTTACAAATAATTCAACATAAAACAATTCGAAAAATGAGGCAGATTATGAGAGAGAGAGAGAGAGAGAGATGCTATTCCACAACTTTACAATAAATAAAAAGAAGGTGGAGTGTTTTACCAGGACGTGCTCCCAGTTTTGCATGAGAATGACATCACTATGCTCCATGATTAGAATCTCGATGGAGGAGAGGAAGTCAAAGTCACGTTGGGCGTCTCCCTCGGCACCGATCAGAGTCCTTAGACCCAGCGGTGATGCAATGATGACATCAGAGGAGTAGAATGGAGAGTACAGACGAATGCTACGCTTCAGAATTGACAAACCTAATGACATAGTGAGAGAACAAGACATCATTCATTCTTCTGGAATAAAAGTCAAAACAAAAGTTCATCCAAAGTTATCTTAACAGCCACGTTAAATGATTTATAAAGTAATGACAACTTCCATAGGGCCAATTAAGTATGTACTGCAATTAATGTGGTGGGTAAGAAATAACCAGATTTAGCTCCAGGACCATAAAATTATTATAGCGATGTGTTTTTAAAACAGGCTTCTTCAAAGGAGAGGGTAATCAGTGTGGTGCAGCCACAAATATGCCATCAAGGTGCCTTCTTTTCTCGCCTCTAATAAACAGGCAGATAAGTGATAAGGTGATCTGTCTGGCATACTGCACTTACACACAGGAATTTGTCCTCCCAATTTAACCCAGTCATGCAGTGAAACAAACACACACACAAACACTGGGGCTAGGTGCCTTGCCCTTATCACTTCATAGCATTGCTGATATATTATGTTTTCTTATTTGCCATATTTTTAAAGCACGATATTACCCCCCCCTTACAAAATTTGTTTTCTAAGGATTTCCCAAGTGATATTAACCAGAGCAAAATAAATTGAACACAGCTTTTTTAGACATCGTAGTTTTATTTTGGATGCATACACTATATTATATTCCACTCAGAAATGAAGATATTACACAAAACACAAAAACTATCAGGGTCAAAATTATTAGCCCCCACATCCTAATGGTCAATTTTGTATCCTTTTTGCCTGATTACTGCCTGCAGACGTTTGTTGTAGTTTACAAGTCTCTCACACGTCATTTGAGGATTCCTTGGCAAACCTCTCAAGTTCCTCTAGATTCGATGGTGTGACGATCGTGGAACACAGGAACGGGACGGAGTCCAGAGTTCAACACGTAGAGTGTTTTATTATACAAAATACTCGGTAATAGACAATGGTGCAAGACCGAGATCGAAGCAGCGCGACCGTGTTGAAGGCAATCACCAGTGCCGCTGAGAAGACACAATCGCAAATCCAAAATGATACAATAATCCAAACACAAGAGCTGAAGGGTGAGTATACACGAACCAACGCGAGGAGATGATGGAAACGGAAGCTATAAATAGGGAGAAACTGGAAAAGCCAATAAGGAAACGGAAGTTAGAACTCTGGAGATGGAGGGCGGTCCTGAGTCTGCGCAACGCGATCCCCAGGGTGGCCCACAGAGGGCACTGATGTGACAGATGGTTGTCTGGCATGGACATTTATCTTTAGGTCACCGCACAGATTTTCTATTGGATTTAAGTCAGGGCTTTGTGCAGGCCATTCAATGACATTCACTTTGGTCATCTAGAGATAGTTCTTCACTAAGAGGGATGTGTGTTTAGGATCCTTGTCATGTTGGAAAATGAAGTGACGTCTCAGACCCAGTTTCACAGCTGACTGCTTAAGGTTCTCTTTCAAAATAACCACATTTTTCATTATTCATGATTCCATCCACCTTGACAAGATTTCCAGTTCCAAATCCACTGAAGCATCCCCATAGCATAATACTCCCACCACCATACTTCACTGTGGGGCTGGTGTTCTTTGGGTTGAATGCCTGTCCTTTTTTCTCTCCAAACATAAGCAGTGTCCCTGTGGCCAAAGAGCTCTAGTTTAGTCTAATCAGACCATAAGACACGCTTCCAGTATGAATAATCTTTCTCCAGTTTGTCCTGAGCATACTTAATTCTGGCTTGAAGGTGCCTCTTCCTCAAAAGTGGAGTTTTTCTTGGTCTGCATGCTCACCGGTCATTCCTGTGCAGAGCTCTAGTGATGGTCTTCTTAGAGACTATGATTCCTGATGTGGCCAGGTCAATTGCCAGTGTCTTGGAAGTTAATCAGGGGTCTCTAGACACATTTCTCACTAGTATTCTTTCTAGTCTCTCTTAAATCTTTCTCTTTCTACCTCTGCCAGGCTTGTTCTGCGCTGTGTTGCTGTCTTTGAATCTCTGAATGATGCCGCTCACTCCAGTTCTTGACACTTGGAAACGCTTGGATATACGCTTTGTATATCCCTCTCCTGCTTTGTGTGCATCAATAATTCTTTTTCTCAGTTCCAAACCAATTTCCTTTGTTTTTGGCATGTTGCTTCCTCAACTGCCAGCTCCATAATGAGGTTTTTATACCATGTTTTAACTTAAATGAGTTAATTAACTTAATTGAGTGCAATCATCTGTTTCACCTGATCACCTTTATGCACATTACCTGTGAAGGTAAAGCACATCACTGTACAAAAGTGGCTTGTGTGATGACTTAATAAATGTTAATTTCTTAAAGGGGACTAATAATAATGTCTCAGGTCATTTTAGCTTATTCTTACATAATAATGTTTTGGTGCACAAATATAAATATTTTGGTCCTTCTAATGAAAAATTTTGTGTTCAGAAATGCTCTGTTAGAACTGTCTTGCTCTGCTATAAAGGATCTTGCCAGAATCTTAGGGAGACTTAAAATTTCATAATATCATCCTCAAGTGTATAAACAATTAATAGTCCTTTATTGTAAAATTGATTTTTTTAATTTTAATTTAATGTTATCATACCCACAATCCTTACCAGTTTTTGGCTGTCTAAAGATTATAATTGCAACTGCAATTAAACTGTACGCAGAATTCTATTCTATTCTATTCCACTTCCTATATTCCATTTTCGTAGTAATATATAAAGTATATATTCCTCATAATTTCTCACAATTTATAAAAGAAATGATAAAACAGTAATAACCCATTATTAAACATTTAAAAAGGAACTAATGTCATTAGTTTTTGTTTCTGTAGCATGCTGTGTTGAACTGAACCATAGCAGCCTCAAAAACTGACTCGTCCCGTTTGCTTTTTTGGCTTCATTCTGTGTTAAATAGATGGATGGTTTCCATATGTGGTTAAAAGAAAAGCACTTTGGTTCAATATAAATTAGCTAAGCCAGAGTTTGATAAAGCCATTACTCACCAATCCTAAAGTGATCATCCACATTGCCTGAAAAAACAGCATGATAATCATCAGGTCTGTTTAGTTTGGCTGGTTTAGAATTCGGCTCCTCTCCATATTCATCTTTAAATCTTTTTTTGTTGCTGACCTCTGTCTTTTTTTGGTCTGTCTCTAAAAAGGAGATGAATGTCTGGACAATACGTAGAGCACAGTCTCGAAATGGCACCAGGATTAAGACCTGTTAACGACATTAAATGCTGTGTTAAAATACATAGAACTAATTCAAAATTCTAAATAATTTTTTTGGAATTATAACATTTCATAAAATGACTTAAAGCCAGGGTCGGCATGATGGCTTGGTGGTTAGCATGTTTGCCTCTTAGCACTAGGGATTCCTGGTTCGATTCCCAATCTAGGTGGATTTTCCATGTTCTCTCCATGTCTGTGTGGGTTTCCTCTGGGTTCTCCGGTTTCCACCCACAGTCCACAAACATGGATCAAGGTCAATTGAATTCTCCAAATTGCCCCATATACTGTAGAGTGTGTTTATATGTGTGAGTGAGTGTGTTCCCCACGATATATTGGTGCCCTGTCCTGGGTGTATTTGCCCAGCACCTGAAATGTTCTCCCCTGGATGGGCATGGGGAACCCTCCCACGACCCTAATAGAGGATAAAGCGGAAGATAACGGAAGGATGGACTTAAAGCCGGACAGTGTACAGACTAATGACTTCAACTAAAAGGCTGTTGGATCAAATGTTAAATATTTCAGCAGTTGTACAAACATATACACAATAAATAAAGAAAATTGACAATCTTCATGACGAAGTCACAAGATTATGTTTTAGATCTCTTTAAAACTGACAGCTTAAGTACAGTACTATTAAAAGCTATTAAAAGTTCTTAAAAAAAAGTTTAGACTTTTCAAAAACCTCAACTTAAACATTGTCAACACAATCACTTTCTGGGTGTTGCTAATGTAATTTTGAAGAAATAGTCAATATATGCTTTGATGGAAGTTAAAGTTTTCCAAAATAATTTGTTGATATATAGGTAATCGCCAGATTACAAAAGTACATATTTTTGTTTCTATATTTATTGTTTTTGACATTACCTATAATTACGGACTGTATTTCATCTCATGCTTTGCTAGTGGGTAGGCCAACTACATGACTACAGAGCATCTAATATTTAAGTGATGAATAATTCATAGAGGGCGGCACGGTGGCTTAGTGGTTAGCACGTTCGCCTCTCAGCGCTAGGGATTCCCGGTTCGAATCCCCATCTGGGTGGAGTTTCCATGTTCTCCCCGTGTCCGCGTGGGTTTCCTCCGGGTTCTCCGGTTTCCTCCCACAGTCCAAAAACATGGATCAAGTTATTTGAGTTCTCTAAATTGCCCCATATAGAGTGTGTTTGAGTGTGTGAGTGTGTACCCAGCGATGGATTGGCGCCCTGTCCTGGGTGTATCTGCCCAGCGCCCGAGATGTTCTCCCCTGGATGGGCATGGGGAACCCCACCGCGACCCTAATAGAGGATGAAGCGGGAGATAATGAATGAATAATTCATAGACCTGCAATGACAATGTGTGTTTAGGTTTTGTACTGGTACCAATAAATCAGTGCTGCTTGGGGTTTAAAACACAGTAACTAGGCATACAACTAGACTATATTTATCTTAACTATATTTATCACCAGTCTTCTCTTTAGACCCTTCTTCTTTGACACTAGTATGAAAATTATTTTTCATTTAAATTTACGATTAAGCATCCAGTTATATAGCAAACGATAAAGTGTGTTGTGTTGCCTTGGGTCTGGTAAGTCCTCGGTCTCTATACTCCCGTTCCTCTTCAGCCTTGGTTTGCTTGAGCAGGGCATTGTGGAAAATAATTTTGGCATTAGATTTTAGCACATGGTTAAGAACGTGGAGACAGTACATTTCTCGAACCTCTGTAACTCCTCCAAAAACAGAGCATTCTGGGTAATAAATGTCCCTATAAGAACCTAGAAACAAAACATCAATAATCTTAAAAGGCTGACATTCAAATGATGTACATTCAAAAAAAAGTCATTCATACTAGCAATAGCAAAACAGGAAAAAAAAAAGGTGCAGTATAAAAACCAAACTTAAGGTTAATAGGCCACAACACAAAAAATGCTAAACATGCAGCTTTTTGCACATATCTTACACATATCTTACGATACAGATCATGTGAAAGCCATGTGTTGTAAATAAAGGAAGTAGATTTAATCAATCATATGTAGTTGGATATGATTAGCACAGAAGCAACACTGTTTTTAGCTTACCCATGAGCCTTATCAATTCATTTTGCAAGTTTGTGAGTCCAACTGTTGACTCACTGCCAGGCATGTTGGACTGGTTTAGAGCAATCCATTTTGGCTGCAGTATTTTATTGAAATGAGGAAAAGGAACAGATGCGCACTGATGAACAGAAGGAAATCTCTCAAGAGGAATTGTACATTGCAATACCCCCAAACTGGACCACTGGAAAAAAAATAGTACAACTTAAACATTTAAACTAGTTAACAATAAATCACATTAAAATCAGGTAATGCTAACCTCTTCTATTAATTACAGAAATGCACAAGAAAAACAATATGCAAAGTGTCTAGAAAAATATTTTTTGGGGGGACATTTTACATGGGGTATGTTTTACTGCAGAGCATCATGAATAGGATATTTGGAATACTAATATACCCATATTATTACCTGATATCTGACCCCCTATCCCCACTCAGAGTCTTTGGGATGTGCTGGATGAGACTTTGTGCAGCGGTTCAAATCTTTACAAGGGAAAATAAATGCAACTCTGGACAGAAATGAATGCAGAAGCTTTAGGAAGCGATGCCACACATAATGTGTGCTGTGAAATTAGAATAAGTGACCTTTTTTGGCCAGGCAGTGTGTGAGATCTCACTGGAGATCAAATTTAGAGTTTTTGGCAGCAGGAGGACCTATCATGCAGCCACGTGGCAGAGCAAATGCAAGTATATATTAGAACCATCTTCAACAACACATTGTTCCTTCTTCCATAATCAATTAATCAGCCAGCAATTTTCAATTTTCATGCAGGATGAGCCAGGGGGGGAGAGTCAGAAAGGGGGTTCTGACACACAGCAAAATGGGTAAAGTAATTCCTTGAAACTGAAAACATTGAAACAATGAAATGGCCAGCACAGAGGCCTGATCTGAACCCAATAGAAAACCTCTGGAATATCCATGGTGAACCAAAGGGTTTGGTGGGCCAAGAAACTCACCATAGTCACAGAACTGTGGAAAAGGTCTATACACTTCAGAAGTTATAACTTTAAGAAATTTTTCTTCTTCTTCTAAATAAGAGAACCTTTTTTTTGCAAAATAAATCAATTTAGATTACAATATTTCTGAAAAAAAAATCTCTAATTTTGATGTTGTGCGATAGACTATGGGATGGGAGACTGAATAAAAAAAAAAATCTTTGATTTATGATTTGTAAAGAATTTATTTGCAAATAATAGAGGAAAATAAGTATTTGGTCACCTACAAACAAGCAAGATTTCTAGCCGTCACAGACCTGTAACTTCTTCTTTAAGAGGCTCCTCTGTCCTCCACTCATTACCTGTATTAACTGTTTGAACTCTAACAGTATAAAAAAGATCTGCCCACAACCTCAAACAGTCACATTCAAAACTCCATTATGGTAAAAAAATAATAATTATTATTATTGAAGACCTGCACCAGGCTGGGAAGACTGAATCTGCAATAGGCAAGTGGTGGTTTTCTTCACTTGGTGTGAAAGAAATCTACTGTGGGGGCAATAACCAGAAAATGGAACAACTACAAGATAACTGCTAACCTCCCTCAATCAGGGGCTCCACGCAAGATATCCAAATGATCACAAGAACGGTGAGCAAAAATCCCAGATCTCAACCCCATAGGAAACCTTTGGAGGGAGTCGAAAGTCTGTGTTGCCTACCAACAGCCCCAAAACATCACTGCTTTAGAGGATTTCTGCATGGAGGAATGGGCCAACATCCCAGCAACGGTATGTGCCAACCTTGTGAAGACTTACAGAAAACATTTGACCTCTGTCATTGCCAACAAAGGATATATAACAAAGTAATGAGATTAACTTTTGTTATTGACCAAATACTTATTTACCACCATTATTTGTGACAATGAGATTTTCAGATTTTTTTTTCTAATTTTGTCTCATATAATTGAGGTCTGCCTATGATGTCAATTACAGGCCTCTCTCATCTTTTTAAGTGGGAGAACTTGCACAATTGGTGACTGATATATACTGTATATATAAATATATATACACACACATTCTGTGTACAGCATATACAGTACGTATGTTTCAAGTTGCTTAATAATAATATCTAAACTTCTGGCAAATGTGAGTACCACCCAAAGCATCTTGCAGGTGTGTTTGTGGTCCTTGTAATGTTGGAATACTGGCCTGAAGCAAAGTGGGGATCATGCTCTGTTTAAGTATGTCACAGTACATGTTGGCATTCATGGTTCCCTCAATGAACTGTAGCTCCCCATAGACTGCAGCACTCGTGTAGCACCAAACCATGACACTCCCATACCCATGCTTGATTGTAGACAAAATATTGTTGTCTTTGAACCTGGCTGCTGCCAAAAACTCGACCCTTTTAGAGTGTTTACAATCTTCTTACAGTCTAGGCCATCTTTATGTAGTACAACTTTTTTTTTTTTTTGGTTTATGCCATGATGTGTTGAACTCTTAGTGACGAGTATGAGAGAGACCACCAAATTTAACACCTTCTTCACACCTTAGCGCTAGTAACTAACACGTCCCATTACACCAGGGAGGAGGAGAATTTTTATTTCACTAATTGAACGCAATGTAGCTATTTTCACTTAGGGGTGTACTCACTTTTGCTGCCAGAGGTTTAGACATCAATGGCTGTGTTGAGTTTTTTTGAGGACACATCAACTTTAGACTGTTAGACAAGCTGTACATTTACTACTTTACATTGTATCAAAGTGTCATATCTTCAGTGTTGTGCCATGAAAAGTAATAATAAAATATTTACAAAACTAGTTATTCTTATGAGATGTAAAGGCACAGATTAGGCTGTGGGCTTAGAAACTTAATTGGCAAGCTTTATTAGCCTGATGATGAAAAAGAGATCAAAGATTTCACCTTAAACGGAGTCCGAGTTTTAGTGCCCTCTGAGATTTTCTTCACATCTGCTTCACTCAGCCCAGTTTCCAAGTGTTTCACAAACATGTCTGTACAACAGAGGAAAATATTTCTAGAGTTTTTTTTAATTACTTTGGAAATGCAGTTCAGAAATGTGACATACACCAGTGGTTTCTCTGCACAAAAATGACTGCAATTTAACCATGTTTGGGGTAGTAAGGTGGGGTTGGAAACATCAGTATTAACCACTGTAATTTAAAATCTGTAACTTGCTGATAATATGGCCAAATTTTACTTCAAAGTAGAAATATTAGAAAATGCATAAATTATTTGCGAAATAAGAACGGTCTACAATTATACGCTTTGACTTTTTTATTAGCAAAATAATTAAAAATTTGATCTGCTATATGACTTTCACTTACTGACTTACCAAAGCGACTTACAAATGAGAACACCACAAGTCAGAAGCCATGGAGAAAACCAACTATACTGTAAATTCATCAAACCTGATTGTTATTCGAAGCTGCGCCCCCCCCCCCCCTTTTTTTTATTTTTTTTTTACAACAGGTATTTGTTAAAGAGATGCGTCTTAAGTAGTTTCTTAAAACTGTTTAGTGATTCTGCCTTACGGACAGAGTTTGAGAAGATTGTTCCACCATTTTGTAGTGGTGAACGCCACAGAGTGAGAATTAGCTCCTCGGTGAGGTGGAATCGCCAGGCGGCAGTCATCACAATCAATATGAACCAGATATATATGTCAACTTTGTAAAGTTTAAATTATCCATTTTGATCATTTTGGTTTTAAGCACCAAAAAAGGATAAATAATAAACTGGTCCCACATTTCATTTCTGTTTTGTTAAAACATTTTGTTTTTGGTTTAAGCTAGAAAAATGAAAGAAACACCACAAACTGATGAGTGCACCAAGGAAAAATTGAAGAAAAACCTACAACAAAGCAATGTAAAGATGAAGAATAAAAAAAAACATCTACTAACTAAAATAAATAAATAATAAAAATATTTTATATTTTTTTAAACGATTGAAGCTCAACCAGTCACTTAAATAATCATGAGCAACTTAATGTAGGTTTAATACATAAACAAATAAACTTTATATTGCACATTGTATTTTGCTTTTTGTATTACATTACTTTGAGCCAAGTTACAAGTATTCCAACTTGATGATCAGGGTCAAAATACAGGGTCAGCACCCCTGGAGCAGTTGGTAGACTTAAGGGTTTGAATCCTAAACCTTTAGATTGATAGCCCAGCACCTTAAGTTACCATGCCAACATACGAAGAGTTTGACACAAAAATAATTTTAGTAAAAAGAAACCTATACAGAAGGCGGCACGGTGGCTTAGTGGTTAGCACGTTCGCCTCTCAGCACTAGGGATTCCCGGTTCGAATCCCCATCTGGGTGGAGTTTCCATGTTCTCCCGGTGTCTGCATGGGTTTTCTCCGGGTTCTCCTGTTTCCTCCCACAGTCCAAAAACATGGATCAAATCAAAAACATGGATCAAATCAATTGAGTTCTCCAAATTGCCCCATATAGAGTGTGTATGCGTGCGTGTCTGTGTGAGTGAGTGTGTGCCCAGCGATAGATTGGCGCCCTGTCCTGTGTGTATCTGCCCAGCGCCCGAAACGTTCTCCCCTGGATGGGCATGGGGAACCCCACCACGACCGTAATATAGGATAAAGAGGAAGATAATGAATGAATGAATGAAATCTATACATGTTATACACCTGTTATACACCTCCCGGTGTCTGCATGGGTTTTCTCCGGGTTTTCCTGTTTCCTCCCACAGTCCAAAAACATGGATCAAATCAAAAACATGGATCAAATCAATTGAGTTCTCCAAATTGCCCCATATAGAGTGTGTATGCGTGCGTGTCTGTGTGAGTGAGTGTGTGCCCAGCGATAGATTGGCGCCCTGTCCTGTGTGTATATCTGCCCAGCGCCCGAAACGTTCTCCCCTGGATGGGCATGGGGAACCCCACCACGACCCTAATATAGGATAAAGCGGAAGATAATGAATGAATGAATGAAATCTATACATGTTATACACCTGGCAGTATGAAAGAAAATAAAAAAGCAAATAAAATACCAGATTAATAAATACAATGAAAGAATACAGAAACATCTCTTAATACTCTGGATATAAGTAAATAAGTTATTTTTTAAATAAGATTTTTAAGATAAAGATGCGTCAGTCTATTCCATGGTCATTAATTAGTTAATTAAATTTATTAGGGGTGCTGGAAAAAAAAATCGATTCTTGAATCCAGACGATTCGGAATCAACTCAAAATGCCCAAGAATCGATTTAAAAAAAATGTTTTTAAGTTTTATTTTTGGCGCCCCCTCCCAAGCGTACTGCGTATCACATTACAGATCCGCTTGGCCAACGTACAGCACACTTGTTAAACAGCTCCCGTTGTAGATTGCTAGCATGCTAGTTCTTGCTAGCAGGAAGGATAGAGCAGGGGGAGAGCGGGATTCGACTCGACCCCCCCGTCAGCGTTAAATGCTGGTGTTTGGGTTTTAAAGACAGGATGAGAGAGAGCGCGACATGAAAGCAACTGTTTTCAATGAGTGAAAAATTAAATTGAGGTATTTTGGAAATACGACAAATGTGTGAGCCCGTTTGTCGCGGCATCAACCTGAACTAAAAGAAGTTGAAAAATATATTCAATATTTAAAGTTAAGTTTTAAAAATGTAGCAAATGTTGGTGTAACATAGGTAAAAAGACTGAAGTATGTATTTCTTTTTTTAAAGTTTTAAAGATTTGCAGAATCTAAATACACTATGACGGTAAAGTCTGTATTTTAGTTTGGATTAAAGGGAGCGGTAGCTCAGTGGTTAGGGCGTTGGGCCATCAATCTGAAGGTTGGGGGTTCAGATCCCAGGTCCACAGTAGTTACCGATGTGGGTCCTTGAGCAAGACCCTTAACCCTCATTGCTCCAGAGATGTTGTGATTAACCCTGTGTTCACCTTGTAAGTTGCTTTGTATAAAAACATCTGCTAAATTACCAAATGTAAATTTAATGTAAATGTTAAAGGTTAATGCACCATGGGAAACTTTGTTATCAATATATTTTGAATTATTTGTTCATTGATAGATGTTTTTTATGTAAGGAAAAAGCCGGACAGCTAAGCTAACCTAATACTGCTCATTTTAATTTAGCGCAATCCTATTTTTTAAAGATAAATATAAAATGATGCAAAAAGATTTGATACAGGACTGAACCTGAAAGTATTGTTTTAAAGAAATGTTCTATTTGTTTACATCGTCATTTCATCTTGTCAATCACATAATTTAAACAAAATTTAAAGAGCATTTGAACTGAAAAAAATCATTTCTGAATCGAAAATCGGAATCAAATCAAATCGCCAGACACAGAGATTCGCACCCCTAAAATTTATCACTTTAACAACTAATAAAACATCAATACCTCTTGAACAAAACCTGTATTTTTGATTATACAGTCAAATGAGCTCATTCATATACGTTTGGGCCATAGTGTATACATCAAAATATAATTGTAGCTAAAGAATTGGGTTAATATGGCCATACTTTTTAGTTCTTGTCAAAACTGATGCATTCTGAACTAAATAATGATTGTATTTACATTTCAGGCTATGTAATGGCGGAACATGGGTTGTGTCATTTACGTTGTTTTAATTAGGTTACATAAGATGTTTCAAACTAGTGTGACGTAGAAAGTTCAGGATTTTCTCCGGTGATGTTACAAATAGGCTTTGCAGACTGTTTCCTCCAAGAATATTTTGTCTTTCTCTATAAAATACTGGGCATTCTATAAGGATGTGTTTAATTGAGAGTGCAGTTTGACATGGATGGCAGGTTGGTGCATTTTCCCCTGTGAGGTGCTTATGTGTAAGCCTCATATGTCCAATTCGGCATCTCCTGATGACAGTTTTTTCCCCGGACTGTTCATTCTTTTATAGTTTTTTCTGACTATTGGTTAAATTTCGTGAAGTTTGTTGTGTAGTTCGTTGTCCCATTCATTTTGCCATTTGTTTTTAATGTATGTAAAAAAAATCTTTGGTAGGGCATCTGTTCAGTCGAGTAGTAATAGTATCTTCTGTTCTAGCAATCTGGATTACTCTTTCATTTCCTGGGATTTCCACGTGACTTGAAATGCAGTAGAAGACAACTTCAAATGTTTGTTCCTGAATTTTTTTTCCTATGATTGCGATTTCTGATATGATGGGGTTGTCTGTATTAAGTTGTTCCAGGGATTTGAGGCATGATTTTGAGTTAGTACATACGAGGCATTTGAGAGAAAACATGTCTTTGTTTTTAAGCCATGTGTGTAAATTGTGTTATGGTGGGGAAAATGTTCTCTGGTTTTTGAAAATAAGTTGTGGTACTCATTAGGAGGGGCAGTTTTGGTATTGACTGGAGTGCTTGTGTATGTTCCGAGTTATGAAGTTCTATGGTTGTCAGGTCTGTTTTTTATGAGGAGCTTTTGAAATTCTGGAGAGAACATTTTCATTGAGGAGTTACTTTAAAAGGTCTTTGCAAGTTCCTCTTGCTATCTCTTGTTCTGTTGTTAGCATGTTTCCTTGGTATCATATGTATTGCAACCAGGGTGTCCATTCTTGTTTACCATGCTGCAGATCATGCTCCAGACTTTTCTTTTCGGGGTGGTTTTCTGTAGTCCCGATAACATGTTTTCCCAGTTCTGTGGGCTTGGGCTCTGCTCTGATTTTAATTTTTATTAGGTTATTTGTTGTTGGATTATTTGAATGACCTTTTTTCTGTTTCTAATCGCTTTTTTTACAGTCTTTGTTGAACAATGGTTTATAGTGTTTTCTGTAGATTTTGGTACAGCTTATACTGGCATTATTATAAGTGTATTAGTGAACCATTTAATGCAAAGTTTTTGTTCTGGGGATTGGTATCATTCTTGGCCATATCATTCTCTCTATTGGCCTGAGAATGCCTCAGTGTGCATCCTGGGGAGCTGAAGGAGGTGGATTGGAATAAGGATGTCTGGGCTTTTTTGCTTGGGTTGCTGCCCCAGTGACCCGGACAAGCAGTAGAAAATGAATGAATGGATGGATGGTATGTTTACATATATCCTTTTTAATGTCATGCATAAAAAACAATGGTGAACTTACCTTCAGAATCCAATTTTTCTGGTTCTCCCTCTTCTTGCAGGTTTAATTCCAAACAGAAGGCAGCTTCATGTGCTCTATCCGTAAACTCTTTCTCCATCTCGGTCTCCTTCTGCAGCCCATCTTGCATAGCTTCATCCTCTAAATAATTTTTTTCACTGTCCCCATTTACATCGTCGTCGTCATTTTCATTGTCATCAATTTTATTGACATTATCGCTGCCTATTTTCAAAAAAAGAAATTAATAATACTATGGTAAGGACTTTATAGACAGGAATCTCTATACAAAATAAATATTCA
This sequence comes from Corydoras sp. C115, assembly GCA_019802505.1. Taxonomy (NCBI): domain Eukaryota; kingdom Metazoa; phylum Chordata; class Actinopteri; order Siluriformes; family Callichthyidae; genus Corydoras; species Corydoras sp. C115. The sequence continues at coordinate 2,278,009 of JAFMOC010000111.1, read as the reverse complement.
GAAATGCAGTTTTATGCATCTATCTATCAACCGTAATAATTATGATTAGATTCATCATTATGTCAACAGAGCAGAACCCGATAAACTGCTGTTTAAAGTAAAAAAAAGTGACTTGGTTTGAAAGATCTTAGAATGAAAACATTTTCAGCTACAAAGCTTAAGTAGTGTGCAATACTTAATATAATAAATACAATACAGATTTAATGAATGATCATATACCACATTTTCTCATTTAGTGATTCTTACAATGTGGTTCCTGGACACATTTGTTAAAAGTGTGTCAAACTGGTCATATTAAAAACAACAATATGCATTTTTAGAAGGTACACCACTCAAGTCATGGGCTTGTGACCTGGAAGTCCCAGTCCCACCAAGTACCATGGCTGAAGTGCCCTTGGGTAAGGCGCCTGACTCCAATTGTTCCCCGGGCACCATATTCAAGGCTGCCCACCGCTCCGGCCACGTGTGCTCACTTCACCAGTGTGTGTGTATGTGTGTTTCACTGCATGGATGGGTAAATGTGGAGGACAAATTCCTCTGTGGGTATGCACAGGCAAAATAAATCTTTGTACCATTTGGAAAATGTTTTATCTTATGTCTCATTTACATTTAAAATTAGATAAAACTTATTGTTTAAAAATGTAGTCTAATATCTATGAAAAGTATCTTGTTTGTAAAGTTTATTTTGTAAAACTAATGTGATGCAGGTCATAGACAAAATCATTCCAAAGTTTCAGCAAAAGATTTTAATTAGATGCATTTAAATAAACCTTCATCCGAGTCTTCCTCATCATTTGTGCTTTTCCCATCATTGCCATCTTCATCACTCTCTTCTCCCTCATGCTCATCTTCAGCTGTATTCCTGAAGGTTAATAGCAGCTTTTCATATGCAGTTGGCTTTTTAATCTCCTCATCGCTCTCAGAACCAGAGTTTTCTAAAAGGTTTCCCTGCAAGCAGTTAAAACATACACTTCCATTTTCATGTAAATATACAAAATGGTTGCTTTTACATCAATACATTAGAATGAAATGATTTAAAGGTTGCAAACAGATATAATAAAAAATAAATCAAAAGTAAATATACTTAGTAATAGATGAATAAAAATGAGAATTATAAACAAAATCAGCTACATTTTGGTGGTTTGGCATATTTCCCTTATTAGACAGATTACAACATGGATAAGGTGTCCACTATAAGCAACCAATTAAATATGCGGTCATGTTCAAAAGCCTTAAGTGAAGCAGTGTGTGATGGATAAAAATAAAATTGTTTTGTTTGTTTGTTTGTTTAACGACCCATATACTCTTAGGTTATTTACTCTACTCTTAGGACCCATATACTCTTAGGGCAAGAGAGGTTAGGCATGCATCTAGAAGTCGATATTAATTTAATTTATATTTGAAACTTCAGTCCGGTATACTCTTTATGTAGGCTAGGACTTTTTTTGTATTTGTGGGTTTCAGTGCTTCCTTCAATGTCTGTGGTATATAATCCTAGTGAGATTCTGCTATTATACAGTAACAGATCATAACATTAAAAACAATAATTCGAGTGAGACTTTCTAAAATTAAGGATTGTGTAAACTATAACTAATTTCATATTTCTTTGGCATATTGATTTTTTACAGTTGCAATTTACTGCTTATGAAACCAATATATGCATGTTTAGAATTTTTTATTAATTGTTATTAACCATCAACACCGTTGAACTTGTCACGTGTATTAATACAGTGGTGTGAAAAAGTGTTTGCCCCCTTCCTCATTTCCTGTTTTTTTGCATGTTTGTCACACTTAAGTGTTTCGGAACATCAAACCAATTTAAACAATAGTCAAGGACAACACAAGTAAACACAAAATGCAATTTGTAAATGAAGGTGTTTATTATTAAAGGAGAAAAAAATCCAAACTATCATGGCCCTGTGTGAAAAAGTGATTGCCCCCCTAAACCTAATAACTGGTTGGGCCACCCTTAGCAGCAACAACTGCAAACAAGCGTTTGCGATAACTTGCAATGAGTCTTTTACAGCGTTCTGAAGGAATTTTGGCCCACTCATCTTTGCAGAATTGTTCTAATTCAGTTACATTAGAGGGTTTTCGAGCATGAACGGCCTTTTTAAGGTCATACCACAACATCTCAATAGGATTCAGGTCAGGTCATTGGCTAGGCCACTCCAAAGTCTTCATTTTGTTTTTCTTCAGCCATTCAGAGGTGGACTTGCTGGTGTGTTTTGGATCATTGTCCTGCTGCAGAACCCAAGTTCGTTTCAGCTTGAGTTCACGAACAGATGGTCGGACATTCTCCTTCAGGATCTTTTGGTAGACAGCAGAATTCATAATTCCATTTATAGTTCCAGCAAGTCTTCCAGGTCCTGCCGCAGCAAAACAGCCCCAGACCATCACACTACCACCACCATATTTTACTGTTGGTATAATGTTCTTTTTCTGAAATGCAGTGTTCCTTTTACGCCAGATGTAATGGGACACACATCTTCCAAAGAGTTCCACTTTTGTCTCATCGGTCCACAGAATGTTTTCCCAAAAGTGTTGGGGATCATCAAGATGTGTTTTGGAAAAATTGAGACGAGCTTTAATGTTCTTTTTGCTCAGCAGTGGTTTTCTTCTTGGAACTCCGCCATGCAGGCCATTTTTGCCCAGTCTTTTTCTGATGGTGGAGGCATGAACGCTGACCTTAACTGAGGCAAGTGAGGCCTGCAGTTCTTTGGACGTTGTTGTGGGGTCTTTTGTGACCTCTTGGATGAGTCGTCGCTGCGCTCTTGGGGTAATTTTGGGCGGCCGGCCACTCCTGGGAAGGTTCACCACTGTTCCATGTCTTCGCCATTTGTGGATAATGGCCCTCACTGTGGTGATGGTTTGGATTTTTTTTCTCCTTTAATAATAAACACCTTCATTTACAAATTGCATTTTGTGCTTACTTGTATTGTCCTTGACTATTGTTTAAATTGGTTTGATGTTCTAAAACACTTAAGTGTGACAAACATGCAAAAAAACAGGAAATGAGGAAGGGGGCAAACACTTTTTCACACCACTGTATATCTGTTCTTAAGTATGTTTTAATTATTTGTAGGAATTATAATCCATAGTTTAAGTTTATGTACTATGGGGATTCTTTTTAGACGGTCTCTTGCTGTCATAGCCGTCTTCCGCTGCGTTTTCGGAAGCATTTGGTCACCTTATGTAAATAAATAGATGTAGAGTGAATTTTGATTAAATATAATGATTGTAGTTTGTTCTATATTTAGTCATGATTTATTAGAAGTGATTTAGGGGGGAAAATGCAAATTCGTATGGAAGAGAGAGCAGCAGTGAAACGCGAATGTCTGCCGAATGTCGAATATCAAACTTACTTTACCGATGTAAGTTGACGTCGGTAAAGTTAGGTTGATATTCGACATTCGGCAGACATTCGCATTTTGCTCCGCCTTCCACTTTTACTCAAAGCCCTAAAATTATTATCATTGCATTTTAAAAATCTCTACGTGATCGAGAACACTCTACAAACTTAATATTTTGTCAAAATTCCCGGTGAGTTGCTTTATCCAAGTAAATCGTCCAATATAGCCAGAATGGCAGCTGCAGTTAGGTGACAGCAAGGGACCGTCTATAAACTCCAGTCATTGCGGAAATACCAAAAAACATTGCTGATATAAGGATCATGCTGGTGATAATTAAAAACACTTAACCCCCCCCCAAAAAATAAAAATAAAACAATATAAAGTGAAAATTATAACTGGACATGAAAAAATCTTTAGTGTTAAATGATGATTGTAAAATTCCAAATACAAAATGAACTTCAACTGCAAAATATTAATATTACAATTAAATTAGGGCTGCAACTAACGATTATTTTGATAATCGATTAATCGGCCGATTATTTTTTCGATTAATCGGTGAATCGGATAAATAAATAAAAAATTTCCAGGTCTTTGCATTTACATTTAATCATTTAAAAGACGCTTTTATCCAAAGCGACTTACAAATGAGAACATTACATGACAGTAGTTATGAAGAAAACCAGCTACACTGTTTAATGACCTGTTATTATTTCATAACCTGTTATAAGCGGACTCGCTTTTGTAAACAGACTTGTGCTTCAAACTTGCGAGTTGCTTGCGGACTCACACGTAGTGCCGCGCGCAGTCATTTAAAAACCAGGACATTTCCTCACTTTAAAAAACCCGGGACAGGACGTGAAAAACGGACATGTCCCAGGAACTGGACGTCTTAACGTCGTATAACGGACGTTAAGACATGTTCTCCATCATGTATCATCACCGTGGTGCTGCGTGCAGCAACAGTTCATGTTCGCAGAGCTGTATGTTCCACGTTCTTTATTTGTGTGAAGGTGAAGCTCCCGCAGTTTGGATTTAAACGGAAGGGTTTTTTCAGCGTTGGCTGTTTTTCATTTCTACGATTTATAACTTGTTTTGCAGACTCCTCCTCGTTCTGTTCAACCCGCTATTTGTTTCCAGCGTTATTGAAGCGTTGCAGGCGACGTAAGCGGTTACGACATCGCGAGTAACGCGGAAATAGTACGACCCAACGAATCGATAATGGAAATTCATTATCGATACTTTGGATAATCGATTTTTATCGATTTTATCGATTCGTTGTTGCAGCCCTAAATTAAATGTAAAGTCACTTGTAGTTTACAGAAAGGCACATGAATATTCTGCAACCTTCAGTTTGGGAATATATCCATCTGCTGGTTTTTGGTTCATTTTTTAAAGATACAAATTCATTCTGTGAAACAGCAGAATGACAATAATAAAAAAAAGCACTTGTAGTTCACAGAGGAACAGCTGGGAAACATACTACAACCTTCACTTTGTGAAAATATTCTTTGGTTGATTTTTGGTTCATTTTTTAAAGTTACAAGTTCCTCCTGTGAACCAGCAAAATAGTATAATAATATAAAAGCACTTGTAGTTCATGGAGACACAGCTAGGGAACATACTACAACCTTCTGTTTGTGAATATATCGATCTGCTGATTTTTGGTTCATTCTTTAAAGTTACAAATTCCTACGGCAAAACAGCAAAATAGTATAAGAATATAAAAACACTTGTTCATAAAGACAACTAGGGAACATGCTACAACCTTTATTTTGGGAATATATTCGTCTGTTGATTTTGGTTCATTTTTTAAAGTTACAAATTCCTACTGCGAAAGAGCAAAATAGTATAATAATATAAAAACACTTGTAGTTCAATAAGACACAACCAGGGAACATACTACAACCTTCAGTTTGGGAAAATATTCTTTGGTTGATTTTTAGTTCATTTTTTAAAGTTACAAATTCCTCCTGTGAAACAGCAAAATAGTATAATAATATAAAAACATTTGTTCATAAAGATAGAGCTAGGGAACATGGTACAACCTTCAGTTTGGGAATATATCTATCTGCTGGTTTTTGGTTCATATTTTTAAAGTTACAAATTCATCCTGTGAAACAGCAAAATAGTATAATATAAAAACACTTGTAGTTCACAGAGGAACAGCTGGGGAACATACTACATCCTTCAGTTTGTGAAAATATTCATCTGCTGATTTTTGGTTCATTTTTTAAAGTTACAAATTCATCCTGTGAAACAGCAAAATAGTATAATATAAAAACACTTGTAGTTCACAGAGGAACAGCTAGGGAACATACTACAACCTTTATTTTGGGAATATATTCGACGGTTGATTTTTGATTAATTTTTTTAAGTTACAAATTCCTCCTGTGAAACAGTAAAATGACACAATAATAAAAAGCACTTGTAGTGCACAGAGGAACAGCTAGGGAACATACTACAACCTTCAGTTTGGGAAAATATTCTTCGGTTGATTTTTGGTTAAAATTTGAAAGTTCAAAATTCCTCCTGTGAAACAGCAAAATGGTATAATAATATAAAAACACTTGTAGTTCATAAAGATAGAGCTAGGGAACATACTACAACCTTCAGTTTGGGAATATATCCATCTGCTGGTTTTTGGTTCATTTTTTAAAGTTACAAATTCATCCTGTGAAACAGCAGAATGACATAATAAAAAAACCACTTGTAGTTCACAGAGGAACAGCTGGGGAACATACTACATCCTTCAGTTTGTGAAAATATCCTTCTGCTGATTTTTGGTTCATTCTTTAAAGTTACAAATTCCTACTGCAAAACAGTATAATAATATAAAAACACTTGTAGTTCATGAAGACAACTAGGGAACATACTACAACCTTTATTTTGGGAATATATTCGTCGGTTGATTTTTGATTAATTTTTTTAAGTTACAAATTCCTCCTGTGAAACAGTAAAATGACAATAATAAAAAAGCACTTGTAGTTCACAGAGGGACAGCTAGGGAATATACTACAACCTTCAGTTTGGGAAAATATTCTTCGGTTGATTTTTGGTTAAAATTTGAAAGTTCCAAATTCCTCCTGTGAAACAGCAAAATGGCATAATAATATAAAAGCACTTGAAGTTCACAGAGACACAACTAGGAAACATACTACAACCTTCAGTTTGGGAAAAAATTCGTTAGTTGATTTTTGGTTCAAAGTTACAACTTCCTACTGCGAAAACGCAAAATGACATGGTAATATAAAAACACTTGTAGTTCATAGAGACACAGCTAGAGAACATGTTGTTCATAGAGACACAGCTAGGGAACATACAAGTGCTATTATATTATTATACTATTTTGCTGGTTCACAGGAGGAATTTGTAACATAAAAAAAAAATCAACCAAAAATCAGCAGATATCAGCAGATTATATTCCCAAAATTAAGGTTGTAGTATGTTCCCTACCTGTGTCTCAATGAACTATAAGTACTTTTATATTGTCAGTTTGCAGTAGAAATTTGTAATGTTAAAAATTGAACCAAAAATCAACCGACGAATATATTCCCAAAATAAAGGTTGTAGTATGTTCCCTAGCTGTGTCTCTATGAACTACAAGTGTTTTTATATTGTCATTTTGCGTTTTCGCAGTAGAAATTTGTAACTTTATAAAATGAATCAAAAAGCAACTAAAGAATTTTTTCCCAAACTGAAGGTTGTAGTATGTTTCCTAGTTGTGTCTCTGTGAACTTCATGTGCTTTTATATTATGCCATTTTGCTGTTTCACAGGAGGAATTTGGAACATTCAAATTTTAACCAAAAATCAACCGAAGAATATTTTCCCAAATTGAAGGTTGTAGTATGTTCCCTAGCTGTGCCTCTGTGAACTACAATTGTTTTTATATTATGTCATTTTGCGGTTTCACAGTAGGAATTTGTATCTTTAAAAAATGAACCAAAAATTAACCAAAGAATATTTTCCCAAACTGAAGGTTGTAGTATGTTCCCTAGCTATTCCTCTGTGAACTACAATTGCTTTTTTATTATTGTGTCATTTTACTGTTTCACAGGAGGAATTTGTAACTTTAAAAAATAAACCAAAAATCAACCGACGAATATATTCCCAAAATAAAGGTTGTAGTATGTTCCCTAGTTGTGTCTTTATGAACTACAAGAGTTTTTATATTATATTATTTTGCGGTTTTGCAGTAGGAATTTGTAACTTTTAAAAATGAACCAAAAATCAACCAAAGAATATTTCCCCAAACTGAAGGTTGTAGTATGTTCCCTAGCTGTTCCTCTGTGAACTACAAGTGCTTTTTTATTATTGTCATTTTGCTGTTTCACAGGAGGAATTTGTAACTAAAAAATGAACCAAAAATCAACCAAAGAATATTTTCCCAAACTGAAGGTTGTAGTATGTTCCCTAGCTGTGTATCTATAAACTACAAGTGTTTATATTATTATGTCATTTTGCGGTTTCACAGGAGGAATTTGTAACTTTAATAAATTAACCAGAAATCAGCAGATGGATATTTTCCCAAACTGAAGGTTGTAGTATGTTCCCTAGCTCTTCCTCTGTGAACTACAAGTGCTTTTTTATTATTGTGTTATTTCACTTTTTCACAGGAGGAAATTGTAACTTTTAAAAATGAACCAAAAATCAACCAAAGAATATTTTCCCAAACTGAAGGTTGTAGTATGTTCCCTAGCTGTTCCTCTGTGAACTACAAGTGTTTTTATATTGTCATTTTGCATTTTCGCAGTAGGAATTTGTAACTTTAAAAAATGAATCAAAAATCAACTAAAGAATTTTTTTCCAAACTGAAGGTTGTAGTATGTTTCCTAGTTGTGTCTCTGTGAACTTCAAGTGCTTTTATATTATGCCATTTTGCTGTTTCACAGGAGGAAATTGGAACATTCAAATTTTAACCAAAAATCAACCAAAGAATACTTTCCCAAACTGAAGGTTGTAGTATGTTCCCTAGCTGTTCCTCTGTGAACTACAAGTGTTTTTATATTGTCATTTTGCATTTTCGCAGTAGGAATTTGTAACTTTAAAAAATGAACCAAAAATCAACCGATGAATATATTCCCAAAATAAAGGTTGTAGTATGTTCCCTAGTTGTGTCTTTATTAACTACAAGTGCTTTTTTTATTATTGTTTCATTTTACTGTTTCATGGGAGGAATTTGTAACTTTAAAAAAATGAACCAAAAATCAGCAGATGGATATATTCCTAAACTGAAGGTTGTAGTATGTTCCCTAGCTGTTCCTCTGTGAACTACAAGTGCTTTTTTATTATTATGTCATTTTTCTGTTTCATAGGAGGAATTTGTAACTTTAAAAAATGAACCAAAAATCAACCAAAGAATATTTTCCCAAACTGAAGGTTGTAATATGTTCCCTAGCTGTGTATCTATGAACTACAAGTGTTTTTTATATTTTTATGTCATTTTGCGGTTTCACAGGAGGAATATGTAACTTTAATAAATTAACCAGAAATCAGTAGATGGATATTTTCCCAAACTGAAGGTTGTAGTATGTTCCCTAGCTCTTCCTCTGTGAACTACAAGTGCTTTTTTATTATTGTGTTATTTCAATTTTCACAGGAGGAATTTGTAACTTTTAAAAATGAACCAAAAATCAACCAAAGAATATTTTCCCAAACTGAAGGTTGTAGTATGTTCCCTAGCTGTTCCTCTGTGAACTACAAGTGCTTTTTTATTATTTTGTTATTTTACTGTTTTACAGGAAGAATTTGTAACTTTAAAAAATTAACCAAAAATCAACCTACGAATATAGTCCCAAAATAAAGATTGTAGTATGTTCCCTAGTTGTCTTTATGAACTACAAGTGTTTTTATATTATACTATTTTGCTGGTTCACAGGAGGAATTTGTAAATTTAAAAAATGAACCAAAAATCAACCAAATAACATTTCCCAAAATGAAAGTTGTAGTATGTTCTCCAGCTGTGTCTCTGTGAACAAGTGTTTCCCAGTATTCTGGTGTTATCCAATAACAAATTCAATCATTAATTATCTCCCGCTTTATCCTCTATTAGGGTCGCGGTGGGGTTCCCCATGCCCATCCAGGGGAGAACATCTCAGGCACTGGGCAGATAGACCCAGGACAGGGCGCCAATCTATCGCTGGCCAATAACAGATTATAACACTAAAAACAATAATTCGAGTGAGACTTTCTAAAATTAAGGATTGTATAGTGTAAACTATAACTGATTTCAAATTTCTTTGCCATATTTATTTTATACAGTTGCAATTTACTGCTTATGAATCCAATAAATATATGCATGTTTAGATTTTTTTTATTAATTGTTATTAACCATCAATACCTATAAACTTGTCACGTGTAGTAATATCTGTTCTTAAGTATGTTTAAATTATTTTTTAGCAATTTTTTTTTTTTAGACGGTCTCTTGCGGTCATAGCCGTCTCCCGCTGCGGTTTCGGATGCATTTGGTCGCCTTACCTAAATAAATATATAGAGAGTGAATTTTGATGAAATATAATGATTGTAGTTTGTTCTCTATTTAGTCATGATTTATTAGAAATGATTTAGGGAAAAAATGTAAATTCGTAAGGAAGAGAGAGCAGCGGTGAAACGCGAATGTCTGTTGAATGTCGAATATCAAACTTTACCGACGTCGTCAACTTGTCATAGGTATGTATTGACCGTTTCTGAATAATTGCACCTCAAAGTTATCCATAACATGCCACGTAAATAAAACACATCTGTACTCACCAAGCGCACGATCTGGGTTTTTTCATGCTTCCCCACAACACTAAAACAGAATAAAATGAGACGACTTTTTCTTTATGTGTTAAATGAGAAATGAAAACAGCGTGTATATGCCACGGTCTAGCGTGGTTTAGCGTTATATAAGTCAGAAACGGCACTCGTGGTATCAAGATTTCGTACTTATCGTGAAAAGGGTGTTCTTCCCCGAATTCTTTTAGATGTTTTTTCTGTTTTTTGGTTAGATTCGTAAACATATGTCTTGGCTTTCTTTTGCCCATTTCTTCCACACGTGGGATTGCTGGGTTCCTTCGATTGCTCTTTACTGGACGGTCTGTTTGCCCAACAAACTCCTTTCTACCCCCTGTTGGTTTGGAGCGGAGTAGCGTCAGGACACATCCACATTTGTTCTTTAAAAGCCTGACTTGACGTTCTGTTACCTTAGAAAAAATCAGAATAAGACACACGGGTGGGCTTTATGTGGAGTTGTATTTATGTTGCTTTATGTAAGAGTCGACTGACAAAGTGTTATTTTAATTTGTAAAGTTGTAGGAAAGTAGAAAAGTAGGAAAGAATGCTTATAGATAAAATGTGATAAAAAAAAATTAGGATTAAAAATGAATTAAAATACAAAATTAGGCTGATGTCAAAAAACAGCTGATGTTGGCACCATTTGTTTATATTCTGTGTACGTATATGAGAGGCTGCTTCTATTACCAAATTTGTATATTTTGTTTGCTTGTTCACTCAATTTAAAGAAGTTTTGAGTTTTTATTATTTAATATGTGGGGGAGGGCGGCACGCTGGCTTAGTGGTTAGCACGTTCGCCCTCAGCACTAGGGATTTCTGGTTTGAATCCCAATCTGGGTGGAGTTTCCATGTTCTCCCCGTGTTTCCTCCGGGTTCTCAGGTTTCCTCCCACAGTCCAAAAACATGGATCAAGTCAATTGAATTCTCCAAATTGTCCCACATAGAGTGTGTTTGTGTGTATGTCTGTGTGAATGAGTGTATGCCCAGTGATAGATTGGCGTCCTGTCCTGGGTGTATCTGCCCAGCACCCAAGATGTTCTCCCCTGGATTTGCTTGGGAAACCCCCTGACCCTAATAGAGGATAAAGCAGAATATAATGGATGGATGGATGGTATGGGGGTGGGGGGGGGGGGCGGTGGCAAGGTGACTTAGTGGTTAGCACATTTGCCTCTGAGCACTGGGGCTTCCTGGTTTGACTCCCAATCCCTGCATGTGTCTGCATGGGTTTTCTCTGGGTTCTCTGGTTTCCTCCCACAGTCCAAAAACATGGATCAAGGTAAATTAAATGCTCTCAATTGCCCCATATAGAGTATGTCTATGTCTATGTAAGCGGATGTGTGCCCAGCAATAGATTGTCCTGAGTGTATCTGCAAAGCGCCCAAAGCGTTCTTTACTGGATGGGCATGGGGAACCCGCCCGTGACTCTAATAGACAATAAAGTGGATGATAATTGATTGATGGATGGTATTGGGGGTGGCATGGTGGCTTAGTGGTTAGCATGTTAGCTTCTCAGTGCTGGGGATCCATGTTCTCTCCGTTTCCGCATGGGTTTCCCCATAGAGGTACAGACTGCTTTGTGAGATTTACAAGGTTTTTTTTTTTTTAAAGAAACAACTAAAAACACATATCTTTTACAAACACCTGAGAAAATAAAAGGAAGATGCAGGATAGGATAATGATAAGGTTTAATAATTCTGCAGTGTAGCTGGGTTGCTTTCTGGAGTTCAAATTTGTCAGGCTGGTTCATTTGCAGGAGTTTTAAAATTTTAATGATTAATCTTAAATAATTACAAATTATTCCTAAATTATTTTCCTAAATACATTTTCTTTTGTATAATTATTTTAATTGTACAACCTCCAAGGTTATGTTGGCAAGTGTCATGAGTGTTCAATAAATGGTTGCCACAACTCCTCAAATTTGCTAGCTGAGTTCCTCAGGTTGAACTTAACTTTTTCCAGACTAATAAAAAATAAGACATATTTTAGCCACAGGGAGTGTGAAGGCGGGACCGCATATTTCCAGCTCAAGAGAATTCTTCTTCTGGCTAGTAATAAAGAAAAAGCTATAGCCTTATGGACACTAGCTGTACCTCTTAGTGGGCCCTTAGGCTCACTGAAGATTGCCCAAAGAGGGTCTGGGTCCAGTCTATATTTAAATGCTCTTGAAAGAGTGGTGAAAATATCTGACCAAAATTTATGAATTTTGTGGCAAGACCAGAACATATGAACCAAGTCCGCAGGATCAAAACTACAACGGGGGCAAGCGGCATCAGTGTTAGAAAAGATTTTTGCCAATCTGGCTTTCGTGTAGTAAGCTCTGTGAACTAGTTTCAGTTGCATTAGGCCAAGTCTAGCGCAAGATGCAGTAGAATTGACCTTTGCCAGATCCTCACCCAAGTCCGCCTCCTACTTTGCTTTGAGAGAAGAATCTGTCTTCCCGCTGAGAATAGAGATACCTTTATATATTTTAGTTATCAAGCCTTTTGTGTCTGGTTTTAAGCTTCACAATTCCTCCCATGGTGAAGTTTCAGGTTCACTGGGGAAGGATGGGAAAAGAGATTGAGCACAGTGGCGAGCTTGTAAATATCGGAAAAAATTAGTCGATGGGAGATTAAATTTAACTTTTAAATTTTGAAAGCTTGAAAATATCTTGTCAGTAAATAAGTCTCGGAAGCTAGAAATCCCAATGTTGGACCAAAGTAAAAAGGTTGCGTCCGTCAGAGAGGGTTTAAACAAATGATTATGACATATAGGGCTCAATGAAGAGGCGTCCAGAAATTGATTTAGTTTTCTAAAGATGTTCTCCCCTGGATTTGCTTGGGAAACCCCCTGACCCTAATAGAGGATAAAGCAGAATATAATGGATGGATGGATGGTATGGGGGTGGGGGGGGGGGGGGGGGGGGCGGTGGCAAGGTGACTTATTGGTTAGCACATTTGCCTCTGAGCACTGGGGCTTCCTGGTTTGACTCCCAATCCCTGCATGTGTCTGCATGGGTCTAACAAAAAATTAGTCGATGGGAGATTAAATTTAACTTTTAAATTTTGAAAGCTTGAAAATATCATGTCAGTAAATAAGTCTCGGAAGCTAGAAATCCCAACGAAGAAATCCTCAACGAAGAGGCGTCCAGAAATTGATTTAGTTTTCTAAATTGGGCCCAAATCCTCAAGGTTCATACAACCACGGGGTTAGAGGAGTGTAGTTTTGGGGACAATGGAAGACTTGAATAAATTAGAGCAGACAAAGAGGTACCTCTACAAGATCCAAATTCCAATCTACACCAGTCCGTATCTGGGGAGTGAAGCCAAAAGTTAACTTTTTGCACATTTGCCGCTAAGTAATAATGAAAAAGTTTGGGGAGTGCCAGACCACCATTCCCTCTAGGCTTCTGAAGAGTAGCACTTCCTATCCGAGGAACCTTGCCTGACCAGATTAAGTTTATGATAATCTTGTTAATACGTTTAAAGAATACTTTCGGTTGAAAAATAGGGAGGCATTGAAACAAAAATAAGAATTTAGATAATATGTTCATTTTGACACATTGAACTCTGCCGGCAAATGAAAGAGGAAGACTATTCCATCTTTGGAAATCAACCTTCATTTCGGTAATTAAAGAAGGGAAGTTAGCCTGTCTTATAGAGAACATATTACGTTTAAGTTTGATACCCAAATATCTAAAACCCTCATGGGATATCTTAAAAGGGATAGTGCCTTGGTTAAGCTTCTGGTCCGCATTATTAACCGGAAAACATTCACTCTTTTGAAAATTTAATTTGTATCCCGAAAATGAACCAAAATCTTTTAATATGGATTCAGCTATAGGAATAGTTTCTAGAGGGTCCCTTAGATATAGTAGCAGATCGTCAGCATAAAGGGAGACCTTGTTCTCCATCCCATTACGTATAATACCTTTAATAGAAGTGGAGGAACGAAGGGCAATTGATAAAGGTTCCAATGCGAGAGCGAAGATCAATGGGGACAAAGGGCAACCCTGACGTGTCCCCCGAAATATGGGAGAGTAAGGGGAACAGATCGAATTGGTGTACACACTTGCCTGTGGTAGTGAATATAGTAATTTATTCCAGGACATTATTTTTTCACCAAAGCCAAATTTACTTAGGGCAAAGAATAAGTAGTCCCACTCGATCCTGTCGAAAGCCTTTTCAGCGTCTAGTGCAATAACTACTTCTGGAACCTGCGAAGCACCTGAAGTAAGAATAACATTTAGGAGTTTGCGAATATTAAAAAACAAATGTCGTCCCTTAATAAAGCCCGTTTGATCTTCAGAAATAATAGAAGGAAGAACCTTTTCAATACGTTTAGCTAGTATTTTGGCAAAAATTTTGTGTTCACAACATAGTAGACTGATTGGTCTATAGGAGCTACATGAAGAGGGGTCCTTGTCTTTCTTTAACAGAAGTGTAATGGAGGCCTGGCAGATTGTAGGTGGTAATCTACCACTTATAAGGGATTCATTAAACATGTCCAATAACAAAGGGGCAAGTTTAACGTAAAATATTTTATAAAATTCAATACCATAGCCATCCGGACCAGGAGATTTACCGCAAATCATCAACCCGATGGCCTCATTTATTTCCTGCAGAGAGATTGGAAGGTCAAGTTCGGCAGCTTTTGTCAATTCTATAGATGGGATCTCCAATTTATTAATAAAAGATTGCATTCTAGATTAGAGCCCTCAGAGGTATATAGAGAGGAATAATACGTTTCAAAAACTTAAAAGAAAAAAAAAAAAGCTTTAGCATTGGTGACCAGATTACCTGTATCATCCTTAATTTGGTGAATCAGTCTCGATGCAGCCTGTCTACGGATTTGGTGTGCCAATAATTGGCTATTCTTATCTCCGTATTCATAAAAAAGCCCCCGAGACTGTCGAATAAGGGTTTCTGCTTTTTTTGTGGACAGTAAATTATATTCAGATTGAAGGTCCAGACGGCGTTTATAAAGTTCAGAGGAGGGATTTGAAGCCATTTGCCTGTCTAAAGTTGAAATTGATGAAGATAGTTCCTCCATCTTTTTTAGTCTGGATCTTTTCTCAAATGCCGAATAAGCTATAATCTCCCCTCTTAAAACCGCCTTCAAAGCCTCCCATAGAGTAGAAGTAGAAATTGAGTCAGATCTATTGTTAGATAGAAAAAAAATCAATAGAATTTGAAATTGTAGTACAAAATTCTTCACTCGACAGGAGCTGAGGGTTAAAACGCCAAGGAATACTTCCTCTCTCAGAAGATTTGAGTTTGAGGACCATTTGTATAGGCCCATGATCAGATATAATAATAGGTAAGTACTCAATGATTTTAACGGAGTCCAAAAGTAGTTGGTCTATGAAAAAATAATCTATGCGTGAGAAGGAAGGGTGGGAAAAAAACGAAAACGATTCCTCCCTACCTCTCGAAGGGGAACCCTCACGCTCCATGTCCGACTTATTACCTGGTGTAGCTACTTTCGTCGGGAACATTCGATCGATGGTGGGGTTGTGCGTGGCGGAGCTTGTCTTAGCAGTCGATTTTTCTCGTAAATTGCAAGACATTTCGTTTATAGTCAGATCGGGGAATCACGTATCCTCCACTTAATTGTCACAATATTGTTAATAAAGGCTTAAACAAAGTTATTTATGCGAAGTCTGCAGGAGCGGTGCAACGACACGTCTACTCAGGCTCAAACATAACCTGGAAGTCCCCAGTTTCTTATTTAAATTTTTAGAGAAATTTTTTGTATAATATTAAAGCCTTCATTTGCTTTATCGAGTGGGGAGCTTTATGTTGTGTTTGTTGAGAGTGTTTGTTGAGAGTGTTATGTTGTTTCAAATTATAATGTAAAATATAAATTTTATGAATTTATATGTTCCAGCAGACCTAATTTAAAAAGAAATTTAAAAAGAGTTTTGTATTATTCTATATATCGTAAGTGCACTTGATAATTCAGTTTGACACATATCCATTCAAAGATACAGCTCCTAGATATTGAGATTGAGGGTGCTTTGACATTTTGGCATGAAACCCTATTTTTCCAACCTTCTTTGTGCATGTTTATGATTCACCTACAAGCTAAAAGTGTGAGTGTGTATGTGGGGGAGAGCGAGAGAGAGAGAGAGAGAGAGAGTTTTCCCTTGTTTTGGCTGGCCGCCTGCCCCATGTTATTAATAGGCATTCTAATCATGCTTTAAACCTTCAGCCCCACCCGCACCATTTCCCCCATAATCAGGGACCATATGGCATCAGAAGCTAGAGGGAATGTTACACAGTACAGCATGGGGGCAGAAAATAAATAAATAAAGGTATAACATGCAATGTGTACACGTGTTTCTGTTTAAAGTAATGGAATGATTTTTACTGATCGAACTAATCAAATATGTTCCTTCATGGCCAGAGTCAAGCAGCAGTCAGGTAACAAACATTTCACAACTGATTTGGGATAATGCCCTGCGATAAATGCAAAACCAAAAAGTTTCTATGTCTTCTAATTCCTTAGAAACAAAAAGCTCTGTAAGCACAGTATGACAATTACATTTTAATAGTTTAAAATAGAAAACTGAGGATAATCTGTAAAAATGAGAAAAAACCTACACAAAACACTTAAATGCTGACATAAGTACCTTGCTCACCTTTCCACATTTTGTAGTAGTGGGATAATGATATTAAATTGGATTTTACTATTTGATTTGGTATGCCAATAAGTTACACAATATTATGCATGGTTAATTTGACTAAAAACAGACATAAGTTGGCTGGAAATTTTGCAGAAATGCCCATTAATTGGTATTCATCCTCTGTTCCAATACTTACAGTTGTAAGTGTTCTGGTTTATGTTTCAAGTCAGCTGTGGACATCTGGATAATAGTATTTTTGTCCATTTTCATTCTGCATGCATTTTGCATGCTTAGATTGGATGAAGACCTCTGGTGAACAGTGTTTTCACAATATGTTCCGAAGTTCCTGTTAAAAAAAAAAACAAAAAAAAAACACGATGTTGCCACCACTGTACCTTAATGTGAAAAACATTTTGGCATGCTAGTAAATGTATAGGATTAAACCATGAAAAGTTCTGTGTAATCTCAACCTGATCATATTTATTAGACCAGACAAAATTCAGGATTAAATTTTGAGCGAGCGGCACGGTGGCTTAGTGGTTAGCACGTTTGCCTCTCAGCGCTTGGGATGTTCTGGGTGGTTCTGGGTGTTTCCATGTTCTCCACGTATCCACGTGGGTTTCCTCCGGGTTCTCCAGTTTCCTCCCACAGTCCAAAAACATGAATCAAGTCAATTGAGTTCTCCAAATTCCCCCAAATTCCCCCATATATGGGCATGGGGACATACCTGGTGTACAGTATCTCCTGAATCTTCTCCTCCTGTTCATTCTTTTTCTTTCTTTCAGCTCCTCCTCTAATTCAGAAATTTCAGATCTTATCTACAAATCTAAGCCATCCACCTGTCACTAACGGCCTCCTCATGGCAGCTGATTCTGGTCTACTCTCCATACTGATCCTCCTTGACCTAAGTGCAGCTTTTGACACCATCTGTCACACCACACTCCTCAATAGATTAGTCTCTACTGGTATCACTCAGACTCCTTTAAACTGGTTCAAATCATACCTCACAGTCAGTTCATTCAGTTCATTCAGCTCAAAACTTTTTCTTCTCAGCCTTCCTCTGTCACCCCGGGTGTGCCCCAGGGCTCTGTCCTGGGACCCCTCTTATTCATCATTTATCTCCTTCCCCTTGGTAATATCTTCCGCAAATACAACATTTATTTCCACTGTTTTCAATCACACATCAACAATATCACCCGGTCTGCCTACTTCCACCTTCGCAACATTAACCTTCTTCGCCTCTCTTGTCACCGGTAATAATGGTTAAGGGCGTAAATTGGGTGCCTTTCACTAAAGGGAAAACTGGTATATGAGGGGCAGCTGGATCTCGTAATTAGGGGAGCGCCGCGAATTAATTAAAGAGAGTCGGAAACTGGTTGGAGCGGAGAGACACAGAGGGAAGGGAAGCAGCAGACGTTGCGTGGTTTAAGGAGCAGCAGGTTGAATTCGTTCGGGGAGCGAAGGACTTCAACTTGAATGGACTGCCGTTGGACATGCGAAGGAATGGACTGATGAACGACTGCCTTGATCGCGGGACAACGAGTCGGCTCTGAAAGGCTTCATAATCTGGTGGAGGGGTGAGGAGTTGACTCACTCTTCTCTAGTATCATGTGGTTCTTCCCAACTGTGTGAAGTGAGTCACCTCTGCTTATGAGAGTTTGTCCCCGTATATATACAGCGGTGTTGTGACTGGACCAGAGACGAGGCTGCGTGAAGACTGAGAATCGTTTGGTGCAGCGGAGTCGTTTGGTTGTGCGAGGCGTGCATCGGATGAGGGAGTGTGAGAACGCTCACCCTTCCAAAAGTTAAGTGCAGTTCTATCTCTCTCGTGGAAAGCGTTAAATTGTGTCCAGAGTCAGTGGCCGATATTTACCCCAATGCTTAAATAGTAGCCGTTTAAATTATAATCCGATTATTGGTTAATTGTAGTTTAATTTTTCTTGCTCTGCCCTGTGTGGTGGGTTTTGTGGTTTATTCTAATTTATATAGGTATATTTGAAGTGCGGTGTTTTGGAGTACAGTGATTTTTTTTGTTTGTTTGCTATTAACCAATACCGGGTGGAGCTAAAAGTTACGCTGTTCGGGGTATAATTCTTTAGAGGGGATCTAGTCATTATTTAGTAATTGGTTGTAGTAATTTGTTTTGCGTTTTATATTTGCTTATTCATTTTTGTGGTGTAATAGTGATTGCATGTTTTCTTTTGTATTCTTTTTTGTTGCCTTTTTGTTAGAAATGATGAGATCCCCACTGTGGACCATATAATAACTTGGACCTTGGACAAATTTTCTTCCCTCCGTTTTGAACTGGACCTTGATACTGAAAGACATGGACTTGTGAACCTGAGCATGGACTTCTTTTAAATGGGGGTTTAATCTTGTGTGACTAAATAAATTGTGGTAAATTTTGACTCCTCTCCAGTGTCTTATTGTCAACTCAGCTGATCCCCAAGAGTGTGTATTCTCCTTGAATAAAGGGGGTTTGCCCCTAGTCGAACTGGGTCGTGACACTCTCTTACCCCTCTTGCTGCCGCCATTCTTATTCATAGCCTCATTACCTCGCAATTAGACTACTGCAACTCTCTTCTTTTTGGTCTCACCCACAATTCTCTCCATAAGCTTCAACTGGTCCAGAATTCAGCTGCTCGTATCATTACCAAAACCCCCAGTTTCCACCACATCACTCCCGTTCTCCAACAGCTTCACTGGCTCCTGGTCAAGTTCCACATCAATTACAAAATCCTTCTGCTCACTTTTAAGAAACAATCTTTTTAATTCACAATCTTTCTCCACCATATCTCTCCTCTGTAATTCCATCTCACTCCCTCCGATCATCCTCCTGACAGTTCCCACTGCTCACCTTACCACCATGGGGTACAGAGCTTTCAGCCGCTCTGCTCCCCAACTTTGGAACTCTTTACCACCTGACATAAGACACATTACCTCACTTTCCCAATTCAAATCTGCACTCAAAACTCACCTGTTCAAACTGGCATTCTCCATCATTGTATTTTCTTATTTTAACACACTTTTAATATTGTGTATTTGTATCTTGTTTTTATTTTATGATTATTTGCACTTTTGTAAGGTGTCCTTGAGTGACAGAAAGGCACCTATAAAATGTATTATTATTATTTGTTAGGGATTGCTAAGATCCCAAAAATTACTTGGAACCCTACTCAGAAAATCAAATTGAGACGGATCGGGAAGAACCCTTTATTCCAACACAAACAAATAAACATAAACCCACAGTAGCAAAACACAAAATATGTTATGATTCTGTGGTGTGAGAGTCCAAAGGGAACGAGCCAAGTAAGTAGGTGTCCAGGGAACCGTTCCCGATAGTCCAACGGTAAATGGAACAGTCAAAGTTCAACAAATGATGAACAGGGGCAGACCCTGTAACACTCCTGTAACAAAAGAGAACAAACACCAGCAAGGTGCAGCTACACAGGCAGGAGGAATAGACCTCCTAACCAGACAACTGTCTAGCAGGGTAGCAAAATACCCAGAGTATAGCTACCAGGACTCCCTACCGATCTCTCAATAGAGGAGACCAACTGGCAACAGGCTAACGCTCCTCGCTCTATAAATAGAGTGCTGCCTGATTGCCAATTAAGCTCCAGCACCAGAAAGGGCGTGCTGGAGTAGGTGTGGCCCAACCCACCTACACTTCCCCATAACATTATTACAAATGGATTGTATAAAGAACCTTGTGCATATAAAAGCATGGTGGGTTATTGATCTTAATTAAAATGAAAACATTTTTATGTTTGATTTTATAGGTGGAATGTCTGGGTCTTTTCTTTGTAAAATGTACTTCTTTCATTATGATTGACTGGTGACTTGTTAATGATATTTAATGCCATTTGATCCAGCATCCTCGCATGACTTAGATTGGATCAGAATATTTAAATTTAATTATGATGAATGATTGTTAGTCATGAAAAGTCTTTGGAAGACAACAAGTAGTGGACAACAGTAGTTTGTCAGTCCTGATGTATTTAGTAAAGAACTATGCGTTTGCATTTATCTTGCTACCCTACAATTGACTAAAAGTTGTTGC
Source organism: Corydoras sp. C115 (assembly GCA_019802505.1). NCBI lineage: Eukaryota > Metazoa > Chordata > Actinopteri > Siluriformes > Callichthyidae > Corydoras > Corydoras sp. C115. The sequence goes on along the minus strand of JAFMOC010000111.1, from coordinate 2,257,213 downwards.
TGTTTATTCCACTTAATGTTTATGATAAGAGAGGCATAGCCAACTTTAATTTTATACTGTGTTGCAACTATTGAATTTACAGTATAGTTGGTTTTCTCCATAACTTCTGACTTGTCATGTTCTCATTTGTAAGTCGCTTTGGATAAAAGCATCTGCTAAATGACTAAATGTAAATGTAACTATTGTAAACTAATTATAATTCCCTATTGGTATTCAATTACCTTGATTTAAGTCACTACCCAGGGCACATTGCTGATATTTCAGTTTGACTGTTTGTAGCAAGTTTGATGGTATTTTATGAAGAGATTTGTGATTTGTGTGTTTACTGGAGACCCTGTTAAACCACATTAAAATCAACATGGCAATAAGGTTTAATTGCATTTGCATTTGGTCATTTAGCAGATGCTTTTATCCAAAGCGACTTACAAGGTGAAGACAGAGTTAATCACAACACCCCTGGAGCAATGAGGGTTAAGGGCCTTGCTCAAGGACCCACAATGGTAACTTCAGTGGATCTGGGATTTGAACCCCCAACCTTCAGATTGAAAGCCCAACACCTTAACCACTGAGCTACCATGCCCTCTAATTAGTAGAAAAGAATGTACTAAAAAGAAGGCAAGTAGGCCACAGGTGTGTTTGAGTTGTTGTGCCCACACAATTACATACCTTTGTTGGGACTACATAATAACATAGTTCAACATAGTTTAAATTTTGGATACATATTAAATATTTAGCAATGCACACACAACATATAGGATTAAAAAAAACTATCCCACCTTTTTGTTATACGTAAGATTAACACGAGAGGGCAGCAACGCTCCAAGAAAAAACATAACGTAAGCCGAAACCAGAGGTCCAGTCCTGTACTTCTCAGTGGCACTTGGTTTTATCCCTCTTCTCTCCTTAACACCCCAGTTCCATGTTATTAAGATAAATCAGTCTTATGCACCATATAACAGTTGTTCTGATTGCATTATTAAAGCAGATGTTTTTTTTTCACAGCAATTATTACCTTAATTAAAATTCTTAAATAATTATTTCAAAATTCCGTGTTTCTCTGTAACAGCCCATCATAAAAGTGCGAATTTAGTGTGAATTAGTTATTGTGAATTACCTCATATGGTTCCATACATTCTCTTATTGATTTATTTTTAGTCTTTTTGCTTCTATAATGTACCTAAAAGCATAGAAGTACTGGACCTTCTACATAAAATTGTTCCTAAGTGAGTAAGCATGGATGATTGAGTAAGTGTGATTCCCTGCATTGGCCCAACACATTATAAAGAAAAAAATAACTATGACTACAAACTAAAGATTTTACTTCAATTTGAAGTGATGTAACATTTTCTCTAGTGGTATCAGCATAAATTCAGTTTATTTAAATTTTAGTTGTCTTTATTGCTATATAAATCTATTTTTAAATTACATCAGATGACAAAAGGACAATGGTAATTAATTTATGTGGATTATGAAAATGATCCAATATTACATTACAAAGTGCTGCAAAAATATGTAAACATTTTCACAATGACAATTAATTTTTAGATTACGAGTCATGTGTTTTTAGTCAACAGAGTAACAGGTCATCAAATCCTACTGTCCACTCTATTTATAACTAGGTTTCTCTGGTACGACCCTTGAATGGTTTCAATCCTATATAACAGGAAAGACCTTCAAAGTGGAATGGGGAAATGTCTAACTCTCTCCATGACCTCACAGGCATTCCTCAGGTCTCTGTACTTGGTCCCCTTCTCTTTTCATTGTACATGACATCACTGGGCACCATCATTCAGGCACATGGTTTCTCTTACTACTGCTATGCTGATGACACCCAGCTTCATTTGTCTTTTGCCCCGATGACACCACTATCTCAAATCAGATATCTGCCTGCCTCACCAACATATATGTTTGGATGAAGGCACATCATCTTAAATTAAATTTGGTTTCTTATAATCCCAGCTAAACCCTCAATCCATCATGACTTGACCTTCCAAATTAATGGCTCCACAATCTCTCCAACCGATTCTGTCCATAACCTTGGTTTCATAATTGACTCACATGTTAAACTATTTGATCAGGTCACTAAAATGATCCGTTCCTGCAGATTCCTTCTTTACAACATCAGGAAGATTAGACCTTTCCTGACTTAATATGCTACTCAAATGTTATTCCAAGCCCTCATTCTATCCCAGTTAAGTACACAGACATAACAAGGCTTGTTCGAAGAGCAAGAATAAAAAAAGTATTTTTCAAACATACATTCAATTTAAATGACACTGAATACTAACACATATGTACAGATCAATTTCTAAAAAATAAAAAATATTTAGAAATAGAATTTCATGGGTTATTAATAGTACATATTTAAAACAGGCAGATGTTACAAATTACTATTGTTGTTTTATAAGATTTAAGAAATATTTTATTAAAAACATACTATCGTGGGCGGCACGGTGGCTTAGTCGTTAGCATGTTTGCCTCTCAGCGCTAGGGTTCGAATCCCAATCTGGGTGGAGTTTCCATGTTCTTCCTGTGTCCACGTGGGTTTCCTCTGGGTTCTCCGGTTTCATCCCACAGTTCAAAAACATGGATCAAGGTGAATTGAATTCTCAAACTTGCCCCATATAGAGTGTGTTTGTATGTGTGTCTGTGTGAGTGAGTGTGTGCCCAGGAATAGATTGGCACACTGTCCTGGGTGTATCTGCCCATCGCCCGAAACATTATCAGCTGGATGGGCAATTCTCCCCCTCGAGACCCTAGCACAGGATAAAGCGGAAGATAATGGATGGATGGACATACTATCGTTCATTACAAATTATTATAATAGCAGGTTGTATAGCATGACCAGCCATTATTTCATTTCCTAAATTCTAGTATACAACTGAATTTTTAAAAACAGCGTTGTATTCCTATCTTGATATTTTTTCTGTAAACTGAAACACAAAATGTTTGGTAATGTTTTATAAACACTATTGAAATCTTCCAACATAAAGACTATAACAAATCTTTAACAAATTAAACAAGACCAATTTCTGAAAATTTGTAAACCTAAAGTATCTGGGTTCTTGACTAAAATGAAAAGAACATGGCTCTTTTTATTTGTACATTTGTCTGAATCGGGCGGCACGGTGGCTTAGTGGTTAGCACGTTCACCTCTCAGCACTAGGGATTCCCGGTTCAAATGTTCTCCATGTTTCCATGTTCTCCCCGTGTCCGCGTGGGTTTCCTCCAGGTTCTCCTATGTCCTCCTACAGTCCAAAAACATGGATCAAGTCAATTGAGTTCTCCAAATTGCCCCATATAGAGTGTTTATGTGTGCATGTCTGTGTGAGTGAGTGTGTGCCCAGCGATAGTTTGGCCCCTGTCCTGGGTGTATCTGCCCAGCGCCCGAAACGTTCTCCCATGGATGGGCATGGGGAACCTTCCCCGCACCCCTAATATAGGATAAAGCGGAAGATAATGGATGGATGGAATTTGTCTGAAACAGTTACATTTAAGTGTACCTGTGTTTATAGAAAACCGTGTATTTGGTTCCATTAAAGGTGTAAAAAATATTTTTTAAAAACTTTGGAAAGTGTCTTTAAACTTTATGTTCTCCCCATGTCTGTGGGTTTTCTTCAGGTTGTCTGCTTTCCTCTCACAATCCAAAAACATGGATTCATGGTAAATTGGCTGCTCTAAAAGTTTTGTGATGTGAAGTGATGGATTGGCACCCTGTCCTGAGTGTATTTGCCCAGAATATATATATATATATATATATATATATATATATATATATATATATATATATATATATATATATATATATATATATATTCCTTCCTCACTTACAATTTTAGGTTGTACTTCTTGCAATGACAGCACTTACATCATACTGGGGCAAAAGACTAAACTGTTACACAGGTTTATTAACAGTTTCCTTTCTTGGTACATACATATTCTCTAACTTCCTGTATTGTTTCATTTGTTTTTATGACACTATAAGGTTAGGAACAATTTAGAGTAGCCAGTTTACCTTGAATCCATGTTTTTGGATTGTAAGAGAAAACCAGAGAACCTGAACCTGTAAACACAGGGAGAACATGGAAACTTCTCCCAGAATTGTTTAAACCTGGATCTCCAGTGCTAAGATGCAGACATACTAACCACCATGCCACCATGTTAACCATAAGGTTTAATTTAAGAAACTGTGTCCTTTAGTTTGTAAATGTACTGTAGGTTGAAATGGAGTTCATAAAGTAATTAACATGACTGCCAGCGATACTTTATGCCATTTTGCTATTGCTTTAGATTAGAACAAGTACACGTTTAAAGAAAAAGCCCTATGTACCTATAACCTTTTTTTTCTTCCCATGTTCAGTAATGTACTATTAATATCTACAGCAAATATTTTCTTATAGCAAACATGACTAGTGTCTGAGCAAGTCATTGCCCTATGAGGAGCATTTCCAAATGTCATGTGATCTTTTTTTTTTTTTTAACAAACTTTTACAAAAATTTTTACATTTTACAAAAGACCAGCTCAACTTCAGCTTCATTCACAGGCAGAGATAGTAAAATCTGCATTAACAGTACGAAACAATGTGCACTGACAGAACATCCACCATTATTGCATTGTATTTGTGTATCAAGTAAGTTGTAAAAATGGCCTTGTAACTAGTAGTTACAAGGCCCTGTAACTAGTAGTGCCATACACATATTTTCTCTCCTTTCTCAGTATTACAATGTAATTTCTCCCATTGACAGCTCTCATGTTGAAATATTTTTTGAAACAACAAATTTAGCCTTTACACATAAACCCAAGGCTAACTAAGAGTGGATATTCACCTACTGTTTAAAAATTCAAACAGAACACATCTATATGAAAACATGGCTTGTTGTAAAAGAAGCAGATAGATGAGCAGTGGGAGGGTTGACATGGTAAACTTCTATGTCAATATAAATGTATTAAAAATGAATGAACAAAAACAATATAGTACCATCTACACTTTTACCAGTTTTAGCTGTTATTAAAACAACTGAGATTTAAAGTCATCATTATAAGATGTGATCTTTAAAGTTAATAATTGCATGGCATGTGTGTATGTGTGGGTAATGTTTGCAAGTCCAATCTAAACACATTGTTCTCCTGTTAAGAGATGCTGAAAGGTGATAATAAATGCTTACAATATCAATACCACATATATTGAGTGAGAGATGGCAGTGAAGAACAGAAGCATTTAAACATTACTAAAGAAACAGCCTACAAACACATACACACATGCAGACAATCATGACCACCCACTTCATTCTATGTCTGATGATCTCCCCCTTAATTCCCAGTGTCAGCACTCACTGGTGTTTTTCGAGCCGCACTCTCAATCTGCTACCAATTCACTGGTTCCCTAATGCTATAATTCACTGTGTAAATGGGTCGAAGAGACGAGTTGGCAGCATTCAACAGCACGAAGTGCAGCAACACACAGTCTCAGCTTTAACTGAACATGATGTGCTGTTGCACAACAAGAAATTTTGGTTAGATTTGGGGCAAGGAAGATGAACAATTTTGTACAAATGTCAACAACAGGTTAACGGTGTCAAACCCATTTTGAGCCAAAAGACAAATGACTGAAGGTCATTAGAGTGTCACAATACTTTCCCTCTCCCCATCATTTTATTTATAAGTTTTTAGGTTACAAAACAGAAAGAAAAAGCAAACAAAACCAACATGTTAACCCACCCACCTAAGGGCCTCATAGATAAACAGAAAATACACACAAATATACTCATGTACTGTACATTTAAAAAAAAAAATAATTACGCATGTACATACATACAAGATATATGTCTGCCCTATGACATAAATGAATAGAAGCACTGTTCTAGCTGGTGCATCACCAAGTGCAGCTGGTCCATACCTGTAGAGAGATTCAATTGTGTTGTATTAAATATCAGAGGAATATACTATCAACAAATTCAATGAAAGGAGCCCATGTGTGAATATACTTATTATGGTTTCCAGTGTGGTTATATCTCATTTGTTCCAGAAGGATCATGGCAAGTACCTCCTGAACCAAATGTTTAAATGAAGGAGGTTTTACTGATTTCCATTCCTCGAGATGTAGCCTCCGGGCCCCAATAATTTGTTTAGTGATGCTGTATGATGGTTACACTCTGTCAAATTCCTAAAAAAAATGTCTGTACAACAGTACAGTGTATACAATTGTTCTTTTCACTGGCTCAAGGCTAAGGTGCCGCAGAAACTGTTGGACACACAGGAGTCAAACTAGAGTATTCTTTCTCCTAGCCAAATGCTAAAATATCCATTAGCATTCAAGCCCCAAGTCAGCTTCTTACCCATCAGACATGACCATTTGTGTGTTTGGCAAACATAAGGGCAAATGAGTGGCATTATTAACAGACTAACTTGATGACCTAATAAAAACATCAACATTTAAACATGCCTATTGTAATATGCATTTTAAAGGAATATTTTTTAAGATCCCTTCTTCTTGAAGCTGCTAAAATTATAGGCTTTATAAAACACACACACACACACACACACACACACACACACACACACAATAGTTGTTTTATAATATAATGTTTATCAGCTTTTAAACTTACAACACTTAATCAGATGTATTAATATAAATAAATACTTTTGCCATATTGGTATGTCACAATGTCACAAGCAGTCTTATGGTTTAATACCAGGTGGGCAAAGAAGCTAGCTACCTGTTTTTTGTTTATGTTAATGTAATTTATATGAAACCTTGAATATAAATTTGTGAATAAAAAATTGCACTGATGTCACACAGTAATACAATACATGATTGTACCCAAAAGCATCATTATTCATTTATTTGACATATACTCTGTGCTCAATAATTAGGCAAGTATTTTCACCATACTATTATTTTATGCATATTTTTCTAATTTTATATTGCCAAAAATATGGCTTTCAATCTCCACTCTAATTCATCCCAAAGGTTTTCTATGAGGTGCATGCCAGTAACGTTCTTCCATACCCAACTTGCATATCCATGTCTTTATGGACCTTTCTTTGTGTGCTGATGTGTGGTAATGTTAGAATATGAAGTGACCATTCCCAAACAGCTCTAGAGCCAAATGGGAGCGCACTTTACACAGATGCAACCAAAGCTTTACACTTTAAACTCTGAATAATGGCTACTATCATAAAATACACACGTTTTAGCCCAAAAAAGTTGGGCTTGTAATGATGAGTTTGGCATATATTTAATGTATTTTCAGCACAATTTAAAAAAGCTTTTCATTCAGTACTTAAAAAACTAATGTTAAATTAATTTCAATTTGGCATGTAACTGCCATCTCAGCTTCTACTTTTGTTTTGATAACCATTGTGGTTCATTTCAGCCAATGAAATATGGTGTATGATGTCAGGAATAAAAATGTAGGGGACATGGGAGATTCAGGTCAAATATACAATACTCTTTGAAATTAAAAACATTTCCAAATGTCTCTTTGCATAGACTGGTAGCAGGACTAACTTTGTTTTATTCGTTTGATTTGATTTGGCTTGTTTCCAAAGCAGCCATTAGTCATCAAGGAGTCCTTTTTAAACTTAGATTTAGAGCTCTTAGCCTAGGTGATGTTAATAATTCAGCTGCAGAAAGCATCTTGATTCCCAATTCTTTCTGTAAATTGATTACGTTCCAGAATAAAGTGTGAAAAACCCCAGCAGTGAGTAAAAATCACACCCTGTAAATGATCATACATACTGTGCTTGCCCTTAGACTTCAGATATCACTGCTCTAAAGCTTTTCATCAGTGTAATTACCACACTTCACACTCAATTCTCAGATCTCTGACATGTTTTTGATGTGCCGCTGGTTTGTGTACCCTAGATAGAAGGGGCCCCAGGGGACATTTCACACTTTTAAGTCCTAAAGCACACTCTGACCATGAGTGTAACCCCAGTGACAGAAGAGTGTGTATATTTGTATGTGTGTGTGTGTGTGTGTGTGTGTGGTAAAATGAAATACCACATAAAGATAAAGTGAGCGGGCTTTAATAGAGTCGATTGTCAATTCATCACAAGGCACAGGCTTCTTATAAACCTAAGGTAGTGTGGAAAGATATATTGAGGTGGTACGATATGTGAGTTTTACATTTCTAATTGTTAGTTCCTAAATCTATTTGTGGGTGTTATGTTGTGTGGCATGCTGGTAAAATGTGGGCATGTTGAACCCAACCACAAGAGGCAAGTAAAGTTTATATTAACTTTATATATCATATTAACATAAAATTGATAATGTACAAAACCCCAGGACAGCTTAAAATCCTACATACCATGTGATAGCATTAGACGATATGATGCAAATGTGACCACTAAAAAAATACAAGTGCATGACAGAGAAATGATCAAGGCAAAAAAATACTTGAGGTAGGGGCACTTTAAATGTGCAAATACACAACGTTCCAGCATCTACACTCTCTACAAATACAACTGCTCTGTGCTAGGATCACTGGATTAATATGCATCTGCAGATGTCATGAGTGTATCAATCACCTAATCACTGCGGCCTGGGCCCAAAACCCCTCTAGCCACAGTGCTGTTACAGTGAAGCATAAAGTCTGGAATGACATAATGGAAAATTTAGAGCAAAAAAACAATACAAACTACCACTCAAAAAAATGCAAGACCCTTTTTTTAAAATGCAGTAAACACTAAATTAGTGATTTGTTCATTCACCTAAATTGATAAGGGTGGAACAGAGGCAAAATAAGACTGAATTGGAAGTGTCTAAATTTAATAAATAAATTTTAAAAATGTGCAGGCACAAATGAGCTGGTATAAAATACATACAAAAATAAATAAAAGGCTGAAAATAGTGTTTTTAAACATTATTTAAAAACTCTATCATTGAACTGTGGCCTAGGACACCCTAGGCCACAGTTCAATGATTGAATTTGTAGTGTCATTGGACTTCTGGCCATGTGTCTTGGACACTCAGGTGAAAAGAGCTGTCAACTGATGCTGGTCAGGCCAGGCAGACCCAAATGTATGGTGACGGTTTGCTGGGAACGTCAGGCAGAAGAATCCTCAGACCTGTCAGAGCTTCAACCACATTCCGGGGAGGTAGGAGACATTGAGTCTGAATAGGCCATGTTGCATTCCTCTATTTTTGAGGCGGCGGACAGGAGCTGTGGTCGCAAGGTAGTTGGTGGCTGTCATGGTGGTAACCTTAGAACATGGTGGTAGTCACCCACCCCGTGTGAGGGATGCCGTCAAGCTGAAGACAGAGTCATATCAGGCATGGTTGGCCTGTGGGACTCCATAAGCAGCTGACCGATACCAACAGGCCAGGCGATTTGTGGCGTCATGCGTTGTGGAGGCAAAAACCCGGGCTTGGGAGGAGTGAGGCCTTGGAAATTGACCTTTGTGAAGGAAAATATGATTTTACTATGTATGAGTGATTCATCTTAACCATTTGTGTTTGCATATAACTATGAAGAAACTTCTACAGTTATTATGATATCTTATTATGATGATATGATTACACTAAGTCATGTTGACATTTAGTAGGGTCAATGCAGGTACATCCTCCAGCTTGTCAGCAATGCAGAAAAGGACGGCGCAAACCACAGATCACAGCTGATACTGTTTATTAAATAAACAGTACAAAGAGTTCTCCAAAAGAACAAAAGGATAAACAAAACACAAACACGGAGCAGCGTAACTGCGATGAAGACAATCGCAACGCTGCACGAAATCAAAACAATCTGCGTAACCGCGATGAGGACGATCGCTAATGCAGATAATCACTGAGAAATCAAACTGAAGCAGAGGTAACCCTGAAGGTACAAAACATGACAGGTGAGCGTGATACAACGCAACGAAACAACCCGGAAACAACGCTTATAAACAAGTGAACCGGAAACACAAAACAAGTGCTCAAAATTCAGGTGATTGACAACGGTCTGATGTTGATCTGAGTGATGACGACTATAAAATAGAGGATCTAGATTATCTATGTTTTTTTTCCTATCCAAACAGTAGATTCTGGAGAAACATCTTTTGAGTCAATAGATGATGATGACATAGTCTCAACAAGTTCATCTTCTAAACCGCCACCCCATAAGAAAAAGATGAAAGAGGAAAAACTCCCTAAAAATAATTTCCCTAGAGGAGCCAGAGGACCCAAGTAACCCTACTTCACCCATAGGCCTAAACAAAGTCAGGGAGGAAATCTAGAAACATGAAGACATTGGGACATTCCAGGTTCCTGATTCAAGATGTGAGCCCCCCGATGCTGTGAAGACACCATTCCAGTGCTTCAAAACACTCTTCATTGACAATATGATTGAACATATTGCACAACAGACAAATCTGTATTCTGCTCAGGAGTTAAGGGAACCAATCAAAACTAGTCCACAAGAGATTGAAAAGCATTTGGCAAAGCTAATTGCAAACCAGCAATGCTTCATAGCATACCACAAGAAATAAACTGGGTCCAACGCTGAAAAACCATTAGTGCTGTTGTACATCACACAAGAGTATTTCAAAAAAGGCACAAAAGTTAACAGTTAGCATGATATTGCACTTTATTATTGCTTTTTATTGTTGTTGCTACTATTTGTTAATGTTTTATTATTATTGTTATTAAAATTTTCAGATTTTGGGGTGACACAGTGGCTTAGTGGTTTAGCATGTTCTCCTTTCAGTGTTAGGGATTCCTGGTTCAAATCCCAATCTGGGTGGAGTTTCCATGTTCTCCCCGTGTCCACGTGGGTTTCCTCCAGGTTCTGCAGTTTCCTCCCAGAGTCCAAAAACATGGATCAAGGTCAATTGAATTCTCCAAATTGTGTTTGTATATATGTCTGTGTGAGTGAGTGTGTGCCCAGCGATAGATTGGTGCCCTGTCCTGGGTGTATCTGCTCAGTGCCCGAAACATTCTCCCCTGCATGGGCATGGGCATGGGCATGGGCATGGGGAACCCCCCCCCGCCGTGACCCTAATACAGGATAAATAGGAAGATAATGGATGGATGGATGTTCTGATTTTACTACAAATATGTCTCAGAAGGAACATTAAATCCCAAAGCTTTCACAGCTAGATAATATATGACAACCTTGGACACATCCCACTTGTCTAAAAAGTATAAAAAGTAAAATAAAACAAAGAGTTAACATGTCTTTGCCCTTTGTTTAAATTTTTTTTGTATTTCTGGTCCTTGTTCTTAGTTTTACCATAGACTGCCATCTCAACCGTTTGGTAGAGGTGTGTATTTTGAAAACTGGGGGGTCCGTTTTAAAAAAAAACACCAATTGTTTTTATTAATGCCCCAAACATATAAAAAAAAGAAATAAATAATTTTTCCTTTGCTTTTTTCTTGGTGAGGACATTAAAGGGCTACGAATCGGGGATTAAGTTTACACTTTGTAACGAGCACCTGCTGCACCTGTCCCTCGTTTTCGGTTTCTCATTATCTCACTTGGGTGATTGGTTGGTTTTGTCACGTGTTTAGTTGGGGTTCCTATTTAGCTTGTTTTATCCCGTAATTCTGAGCACGTCTTTGGTTTGTGGTTATTCTACCCAACGTTACGTTTTGTTCATTTATCCCCGTTATGTTGGTGCTTCGGGACCGCTTTTTAATAAATTCAGTTTTGGTTTTTATCCCGGTGTTCCAGTTGCCTCCTTCCCGCATTTCTGCCACGGTGTGTCGCTGCGCGGGCGTTCCGCGCAGGTCACATTCGTGGGAGCGTCTCCCTCCGTCTAGACCGGCGGACGCTGTGGTCCACGCGTTGCCGGATCCCGGGAGACGCTCATTATGCGCGAGCGGCGTCCGCGTTTTCCCAGCGGAGCCGCTCACCTTTGGGGGACTATGGACATCCGTGACACACGTACCGGAACGACAACGAAAATCTCGAGAACTCCAAACTTTGTCTCCAGGAGAATACACTTGAGCTACACTTCTGCGACGGTCAGCAAAAGATTTATTGCGATTAAGAACTGTCTCTACCCGCTGGTGAACCTGCTCCCAGACCCTCTCACTACGTCTAAACCATTCATCAACAGCTGGAGAATTGGTGGGTTCAGGGTCCCATTACGCAAAAGACACATTGAAAGGGTGTCAAGCAGAGTGGCGAAGGGAGTTCTGGGCAATCTCAGCCCACGGGAGAAAAAGTGCCCAATCCGTAGCATTGTTAAAAGCAAAAATACGCAGAAACTTGCCGAGGTAATGGTTAGCTCTCTTGCACTGGCCGTTACTTTCTGGATGATAACCCGAGGTTAAGCTTACCGAAGTTCCCAATTTTTCAAAAAATTACCTCCAAACTGCGGATGTGAATTGGGGCCCACGGTCAGAGAGAATATCCTCCGGGATACCAAAAACAGGAAATATATTCCTAAAAAGAAGTTCCGCAGCTTGCAAAGCTGAAGGAAAAGAGACCAAAGGGAAAAAAACGCACGGTGCGTGAAAAACGGTCAATGAGCGTAACCACAGTGGTAAAACCATCAGAACAAGGTAAATCAGAAACAAAGTCGATAGCCAAATGAGACCAGGGATGCGTAGGAACAGGAAGTAGTTTACCCGCAGGCAAAAATTTAGGTGTCTTACAGACAGCACATATGGAACAAGATTTTACAAAATGTTGTACATCTGAATTTAAAGTCTCCCACCAATATTTACGGCGGAGAAGATGAATTGTACATTCCACTCCCGGATGACCAGAACAAAGGGATGAATGAGCCCAAGTAATAAGTTTAGTGCGAAAAAACTCAGGTACATACAAAAGGCCCTGAGGACAAGTGGGAGGAGCAGGCACAGACCGAAGAGACCTCTCAATCTCAAAATCAAATTCCCAATGTAATGAGTTAATGAAGTCCTCCTCGGAACTAGGATGAAGGCTAGAGAGAGCATCCACTGGAGCATTACACTGCCCTGGACGAAATGAGATGGTAAAATTAAAGCTGTTGAAGAACATTGACCATCTCGATTGACGAGCATTCAATCGCTTAGCTCCCTTAAGATATTCCAAATTCTTATGGTCGGTAATGACCACAAAGGGATGATTAGCACCCATGAGCCAATGGTGCCACTCCTCTAAAGCCATATTAATGGCAAGCAATTCACGATCCCCAATGCTGTAATTCCTCTCTGCCTGAGACAACTTACGGGACAAGAAAGCTACTGGTCATCGACCCAAGTTCAGCCCTGACCCCTGGGACAACACAGCTCCCACCCCAGTAGCAGAAGCATCTACCTCATCAAAAAATGGTTGATCGGGGTCGGGGTGAGCCAAGACTGGAGCAGAAGTGAATTTAGACTTCAGGTTATGAAACGCCTGATTAGCCACAGAATTCCACACCAGACGACGTGGTCCACTCTTAAGTAAGTTGGTAAGCGGAACTGCAAGGGTACTAAAGGAATGGATGAACTTCCGATAAAAGTTAGCAAACCCCCCCCAAAAAAAGCTGCAATTCCTTAATGGTGGTAGGAACTGGCCAATCCACAATAGCACTAACCTTACTAGGGTCCATTTGTAACCCCTCCGCAGACAAGACATAACCCAAAAAGGAAATACACTGCCGATGAAACTCACATTTCTCTGTGTGAGCAAAAAAAGATTGTGATGTAAAAGCCGTTGAAGAGGGCCGTTGAAGAGGGGGGGGCGCTAACGAACAGAATGGAGTAACATGCTTCCCGGACTGCTCCGCGTTTTATTTTACTTAAAAAGTTTTTTGCAGCCATCCAGCTCAATTATTTTATCACCACTGTTAGGATCTTTTGATTTTGAAAAAGGCAGAAAGAACGAGCTGATGCAAAATGGTCGCCTCCAGTAACTCACGCTGGCCAGCGGTCTTCCTCCTCAGCTTTCTGATGCTCTCCCTCCGCGTCTGAGTGAAAGAGTCCCCCCTTGTGTTTACCTCGGGGTATATGCGTTACGTCTAGATCCCGCCCCTTAACTGCTTTAAGCCAATCACAAACTACCGCCCCAGGTTTTAAATCAGCCAATCCCAGTCCAGTAACTCCTAGTGGCGGGAAATCCAAGGTTCTTTGTTTGGCTTCCGGCCATATTGGAATTCTCATAATGTATAAGGAATTTAAAATTCCTGACAATCCCCCCTATGGGAGCACCTAAATGCTCCCATAAATAAATTTTAAATTAAAAATTCTACGGCCATAAATTTTAAGCCAAACTGTACACATTACCATTTCTAAAATTTGCATGTTGTGATAAATCAATTAACCCAAATCTAAACGCAATTAACTTCCAGTACGACTTTCACAAGTTCACACAACTGAATGCTGAGGAGGCAGAGCGCTAATTTAACTACCCCCCTCTAACTAAAACCCTTCTTGAAGGTGCCCAACACATTACATGGCCATATAGGCTGAAAACACAATTCTAAAACAAACATCTATCAATTATACTAATAGAGACCGCGCCTAACGAGACAGTCTCCATCCCTACACTCACAAACCCAAAATAACACCCCCCTTGCACCACTGTTGCAGAAACTTTAATACCACCCCCCTTGCAGCACTGTTAAAGAAATTTTCCCAGAAGGTTCTTAAAGGTTCTGTTCTCCTGGTCAGCATCTGCTTTAGTCTTTTGGTTCTGTAGTCCAAGCATTCCCTCGTCGGTTCTTGAAGCTCCTTCTATCGTTGTCGTCCTCCTGTTGTCATCCTCGTTGTCATCAATGGCAGCTCCCTTGTTGTCAGCGTCTCTCCGTCATCATCGGCAGTACCCTCGTCGTCATCACTTTTCTAAAAGCAGAGTTAGCAGCCACCTCTATACCACCCTGAATTGGTCTGTTGACACCTCCAGCGAGGCATCCTCTTCTTCCTCCAGGGACTGGTCTCCATTGCCCCGAGGATCAGCATCCTCACCGCAGATCCATCCTGATCACCACTTACTCTGTTCCTGGAACTCCACTTCCTAGAGAATCTAGTTCCACACCTACATCCAGCCGCATTTAATCTGAAACACATCGATCATCTAGAGAACAGGTTTAGGACTGAATTTCTGTATGAATGTCTGTTGGAAATGGGAACTCCAGCAGCTCAAGAATAATGTGCTCTGTTTTAAAGACAAAATAAATCATCCAAACAAGCATGTTTAAGGCCAAACAAGGAATGATAAGTTAATCTCAACCAAAATGCTTCTGAAATACAAAAGGTTTAGCAAAAGCTAAATGTGGTAGGTTAATTAAACCAGTAGGTTGATGTTTAAAAGATCATCACTGTGTAGAAATTAAAGCTAAGCTGAGTGAAAGAGTGCACCAATAACCAACCTAGTTTACACTTAAGGAACAGTAAAACCACGAGACCTTAAAACTAAAACTAACAAAACCAAAATCGACCCATACAAACACTGTATAAAATAAAAATATGCTTAACATTTTTCCCATATATTTTCATTATGAATAATTTTACCTAAATAAATTGGTCAGATGCCTTATAATATACATTATACAAACCCCAATAAATAAATAAAACACTAGAGGGTAACATGGTGGGCACATCTATCAGAAATGTCCAGCACTGCTTTGGTCACACTGCCACAGTCGCACAATGGATGGGTCACTTTCTCTATTCTTAATAAACTCGTCCAGAGACAGCTTACCATACAAAGCTATATAAAAAAATGCAACAATTACAGGGCTTTGTTCAACAAATAATTGTGCAATACATATATATACACACAATACTGTCTCTATATATTTGGCACCTGTCCGCATAAAATATCTATAATGAAAAATGTGACATTCCAAAAGGAAAATGTATTTAGTGAATTGATGCAACTGCGATTCACCAAACATTTTCCCACGCTACTTAAAACAGTAGTTAAAATGAAATTGTAAACGGATATTAGATGATCTATTGGAGGTCGTTTCAATACAGTAAGGGTAAAAATAGTTAAAGCGCAGGGAATGTTGATAACCACAAATATTTTATGGATCCTAATCCTGATGTATATAACACCCAATAATATGCAGTGAGGAAGTATGACAATTCCTAATATAAAAATATAGATATTTCTAGTTGCTATGAAAATTAAAGCAAAAATGTGGACATGCTGCCACAAAATTTAAACTTGATAATAATAGTCTTTTTTATTATTCTGAGACTCTCATCTCATTACCTTTATTCTCTACTAATGTTGCATGGGGTTCTTTCTGCCCATCACAGGGAGAAAGTTTCAGGCGCTGGGCAGATACACCCAGGACAGAGCGCCAACCCATCGCTGGGCACACACCCACTCTCTCATACACACACACTCTACACGGGGCAGACTGAAAACCATCTAATTTTACTTCTATTTACTATTTAAGTAAGCCTTTAGTCTATTATTTTATATATTTTCTTTATTATGTTATTCTTTATTTTGTATATCTTTATTGTATACTACATGACTTATGTAATCAGACCTATGGTCAGCAGCAGTGTTAAAAGGGCAAAGCAAAGATCAAAACGTGAAAATCAACCCAGTCAAATTATTTCTGACCAAATAACAATTAGTGGAACCCAGAGAAACTTTCTAAATTTTCATAACAATTCAGAATTTACAAATTATGTGGCGAAATACTAAGCTTGACAAAGCACTAAATTCAGCCACCTGTTAAATCAGACAGTAAATCTGTAGGTGAGGGATGGACCGAAGGGAAACACAACACCTCGTTCTGCAATTTTAAACCTCATTAAGGACTCCAGAAGACAACCCGATACCAAATATTCTGCCATTAAAACTGCATCTAATACAATACTAGCAAAGGTGCCAATAACTGAAATGTAATTATCATTTTTGTCACTAATAAATTTTTTTTTTCTACTACTCCCCCCTTTCTGGAAAAGAACAGCATTAACAATGCCTTCTTTTACAGAAACATCTGGTTTTCAGCGTGTGCTAAACTTTGTTCAACCTCAGTAAAGCATTTCTCTAATATTGGGTCCCATTGTTTATGTGGCAAACTACAAATTTCCACATCAGCTAACTGCCCTTCACATGCGTTCCCTACCTGCTATCTCCATTAATTCCTGTTGCTTCCAGCCATAAGTCACCACACTTTCTAAAAGTTTCACCATGTCTATATCTACTCTTATCAGCTCTCTTAAGAGCTGGCAAGGATGTTAAACTATAAGTTACGGGGTATATCCTTAAGAATATCCCATACATACTATTTTATGCTTAAAAATGGTGTTTTCGGTCCTTCCTTTCAAATCTCTTCCAATATTTCAATCAATATTCACCTCCTTTTACCTTCTAATCTAGTTATTACCCCTACTTCACCCAAACACAGCATCTTACCTGCTGTGTATCATTCTACTTAACACCCACACTTAACTCCCTTCAGTTAATGGTGGCAATTTAGACAGTATGCCCTCTTTTATGGCTTCATGGCTGGTAAACTCTTTGCCCAATCTGTATACTAATTGCATGCTATTGACCATTTATCCCCTACTGTCCAGTGTACATGTATTATTATTAACCAATTTGCTTTAATATATGTTAACTAATTGCTTTCAACAGCTTTACCCCGTCCAACATGGAGTTCAAGTCCACACTTGCAGTACCTTAATTGATATAATTTATCAGTCAAGCTTCTACCTTCTCAGGCGGACTGAAAACTATATCAATGGTAACTTTCAACTGTGTCCTTCTGATAAACTCCTCTATCCCAAATATACTACTCAACTCTAGGTTCTAGCAACCAAATATATTACCATGTGGGGTCGTAGCATGAGTATCAATCACATGGCTCTATATTAGAGCTGAGGATTCATATAATTATATACTTTAACGACTATTCTATACCACTTACCAAAATATCTGATCCAGTGTACAAATGTCGTCACATTTGTCTGAATCAGCAGTAATATAGGCTTAATATATTATCTGGGATCCCAACATTAAAATACCTAAAAATAATAAAAATAAACCTCATTTCTGGTTACATAATTATTGCTGGCATGCACTTCCTCTGACACACATAGCACAAAGTATTAAGTGTGTGGAGGAGAGGTGTCACTCCAAACCCTATAAACCCAACGCTCAATGTAAACTTGTGTCCAGTGTGTTGTGATGACGAATCTGGCTGCTGAACCACTCAAGCACCTGTGTGAGAAATTAAAATATGGCATGACTACATTTTGAAATTTAAATAAGCGCAATACAAAGGCTTTTAATATTTTATGGAAAACAGCAATTTTAATTACAAAGATGTGCTGCTACAAATAATCATTTAATCACTTAAATCAAATCAAAATAGTCGTTATCTTAAAGGTGGTATTTTCTGATGTTTGATTATTGGTACAAGAGCTGAACTCAGAGCCATATGCAAAAACTTTTGGAAGGAAAGATGATGGTAACCAGAAGTAAGATTTGGCCCAGGCACTGCTGCATTAACTTATAATAAGTTATGGGTCATTTATAAAAAACAAATCTTATCATTAACTGAAAATTCACCAAAACTAAATTTTACTTTTAATTTTACTAAAGCACTTAATTTTATAATAATTCACTTAACACTTGTACAAGTCTCACTATTTGGTTTTAGTTGTACAGGTACAGAAGTGTGAACTGCAAACTTAAATTTATACAGGGTGGATGGCAAAGTAAGAATTACATTGCTCCAAGAAAAACATTTCTATATGTGCATATGACAATGAGCTTTGAGTTCTTGTAATTAAAACATCACGACCTAAGAAATTAGTTGGACAATTTGGAGAATATAGAAAGTAATGGATTAATTGCACTGTGTTCCCTGAAGCAGTGGCCCAGTGTTAATTAAAAATCAAATTGTTCACCACCTGCACCACTGGTAACAATTGGTGCTTGGATAATTTCTCAACCTGTGGAGGACACATGGCTAATTTGGAAGGCGAGTTGGAGGTGCTTCATTAAAACCTATTGATTGGGCACAGACTGTGTACTGGGATATGGCACAGTGGTCTATTGGCGCCATCTACTGGTGTACCTTGTAATAACACCCAACAGGTAACTTAAGGTGGGTGAAGGGTTGCAAGCATTGTATTGACCATATGCTAGGTGTGAGGAGCTATACGTGAGGTTGTGGCGGCCATTTTAAATCCTTTGTTCCAACTCAACTCTACCATGCTGCCAAAATATTAGCCTTAGGCTAGGTGTGTGCTAGTTGTCCTGAAGTAAGTCAGCCATTTTAATTAAGTCAATTTAGGTTGTGTAACACACAAGCAGAACACAACTATTACTTACCGAGCTAAATTACTTACCACAAAATGAACTCTCCCCAGCCATTTCTCAAATAAAACATCAAGCACAAAACAGAACTTTACCTTTTGAGCTGATTTCCACCCCCAGCGTGCACACACGTGTTGCTGCTCCACACAAGACAAGACAAACACAAGACAAACACACATACAAGGTTCCCTGATATTTGCACCGGAGAAATTTTGAATTTAGACACAATTTGGAAATTTAACCTGCTATTCAGGAACAATAGGGACCCCAGGCCTCTCTCTATCGTGCTGATCAATAATCAGTTATTTTTCCAACCATTGGACCAGCGCCCCGTTGGAAAACTTCCCGATCCTTATTATATAATTACTGGTCTGAAACCCTGTTTCACGCACCCAGTTATTCCTAAAAAAGCGCCTAGAACCCTCTATTTATAAAACGCTTACTACCCCGGATGCAGGTATGGGCTCTCTCACCAACTTTACCACACATTCGTACGTTCCCATATACCGGTTCTATCCCAAAACAAAAACGCTTAGTACCCAAATGTAGGACATGGGCCCTCTCACCAACTTTGCCCCACTTTTCGCGCGTTCCTCTTAAATATAACTCAAACTACGGTTTTATACTCGAGCATAAACTTCGGTGCCGATATCAGGAATGGTACCAAATAAATCTACCTTCCAGTGTCCATGAAGAATTCTGATTACTGTAACAATTTATAACACTTACGGACCCGGCATTCACACATACTCATTAAAACTAAATATTGAATGCAGCTAAATATGCAGTAAGTCTGCTTACCTTCGGCGCGCCTATAATGAGTATGCATGAAATCAGGAGTCCAGGTCCAGTAACGAAATTAATGTTCCTCTGCCCATTTTCAAAACCATCACCTCTGCTACCATTTGTTAGGATCTTTTGATTTTGAAAAAGGCAGAAAGAACGAGCTGATGCAAAATGGTCGCCTCAACTCATTTATTTAGGACAACGAGAATACTTCATGGACACCTCCAGTAACTCACGCTGGCCAGCGGTCTTCCTCCTCAGCTTTCTGATGCTCTCCCTCCGCGTCTGAGTGAAAGAGTCCCCCCTTGTGTTTACCTCGGGGTATATGCGTTACGTCTAGATCCCGCCCCTTAACTGCTTTAAGCCAATCACAAACTACCGCCCCAGGTTTTAAATCAGCCAATCCCAGTCCAGTAACTCCTAGTGGCGGGAAATCCAAGGTTCTTTGTTTGGCTTCCGGCCATATTGGAATTCTCATAATGTATAAGGAATTTAAAATTCCTGACACCACCTAATTGCTAACAAGCATAGTCAAAGTCTGGTAGTGTTTTTGGGTGCTTGAGTGTCCACAGAATGCCACCAAAGTTGTCAAAACAGAAACCTGCTGATGCTCCGACCGCGGTTACGGATACAACTGATTCGACGTCTGCCAGCAACTCTGGTGAGAGACATGGAGCATGTGAGACGCCACCAGATTGGGCAAACGTACTAATAGAAGGACAACAAAGTATTTTGACACGTCTAGCGAACTTTGAACAGTTGTTTCAGACGTCACAAGCAAACCAGAGAGAGATGGCGGAGAGATTAGACGTATTTGCAGAGTGTTTAGTAGAGCAAGAAGCCCGTGTGAATGGATCGCAGCAAAAACTCGGCCAATTGGAAAAGTTGTGCGAATCATTGACTTCTAAATTTGAGGATCTAGAAAACAGATCTCGTTGCAACAATATTAGAATTTTTGGTCTCCCTGAAGGTGTGGAAAATGGACGGCCCACGGAGTTTGTCGCAAATCTGCTGCCGCAATTGTTAGGCAGCGATAACTTTGAGTCACCCATCGTAATCGACCAAGCTCACAGAACTCTGCGCCCTAGTCTGGCGATAAACCGCGAGCTATCATCGCTCGGATTCATCTTTTTCATGTTAAAGACAAAATCCTTCGTCTGAGAAGACTGAGAGATTCCAGGGTCACACCATACTGATCTTCCCAGACTATTCGGAGGCGGTAGCCCGTAAGCGCAAACAGTTTTCCAGCCTACTGAGGGAGCTCAGAGAGCGAAAGATTCAACATTCATTCTAATTCCCTGCCAGATTGCATCTCGGAACTGGTGACATTCATAAGACTTTCACGGATGTTGAAGAGGCAAAACGATTCTTGCAAGCAGAGGAGAAAGGATTTACTGGGCCTGGAAACCAAAATAAATGACCTGACTGATCCTGTTTGTAGACACGAAGCATCGGGTAAAAGTGAGTGGAGTTTGAATGACCGCTTGAGGTCACATGCATTTATACAAATGTGATGGCTGTTACATAACTGTATGTGATATTTAGAGCGGAGCAGATATGCCGGGGTTTAAAATGGATATTTCGCTAAATTAGTTTATGAGAGACATAAGTGTTCTGTTTAGCTGTTTATGGGTAGTTATGGCGCTTAATGAGGAAAGCTTGCCAGTTGTGGGACAGCGGGGAGAGGTGGGAAATTGTGTTCAGGGTTTAAATGTTCTTGTACATTTTGTTCCTATTTTTTATTTTTATTTACTTTTATTTTTTTTTCCCCCTTGGTCTTCTATCTCAGTGTAGAACTGATTGCGGATGGAAACGGCACAGGTTTGTCCCATTTCTGTAGTTTCGTGGAACGTGAAGGGTCTGGGACACCCTATTAAGCAGGGGCGAGTATTTACACACCTTAAATCTACTAAAGCTGATGTGATCTTTTTACAAGAGACGCATATGTCACCTCATTACCATTCAAAATTAAGAACTAATTGGATAGGTCAGGTTTATCCTTTACTTCCAAAGCAAGAGGAGTAGCAATCCTTTTTAAAAATTCATTTCATTTAGAAACAATGAAGGCTGACATCAATGGTAGATTTATAAAGATCACCGGATTATTCATCACATACCAATGACCCTGATCAATATTTATGCCCCAAATTTTGATGACCCCACTTTTTTCCAAAAAGTATTTAATTTAATCCCAGACACACATGCAAATGTATAGGATAGCAGGAATCAATTTGGTATGAAGCCTGTCTGATCAGGATGAATTATTTTAGAGATATGTTTAGCCAATCTGAGCGCCAAAATTTTTGATCATTATTTAACAGGGAAATGGGTCTATAGGAGGCTGGGTCTGAAGCATAGATATAGGCTAATACAGTTCAAAGTGCTACATCGGCTACACTTTTCCAAAACCAGACTAAACAAAATTCATCCATCAATTTCTCCAACTTGTGACAAATGTAAGATTGAAGAAGGTACTTTAGCGCACTTATTTCGGTTCTGTCCCAAGCTGTACAAATTCTGGACTGACATATTTCTCTTCTTGTCCAAGGTACTGGGGGTACGTTTTTATCCAAATATCACCTTAGCACTTTTTGGATATTGTGACATTATAAATTCTTTTTCAATAATAGAACAGCAACTTTTGATGACAAGCATGGTCGCAGCTAAAAAGATTATTCTTCTTTGCTGGAAATCCCCCCAACCCCCTAGCTTTGGAAGATGGCTATCAGAGATGTCTGGGATTGCACAGATAGAAAGACTGAGGTGTTCCAGTGCTGCCGCATGTGGGCGTACCGATATACTATGGAAAACCTTTATGGATGAACTTGGGAGACCTTAGGGGAAACTTAACCGTTTTATTTATTTATTTACTGACTTTCACTTTTAATTTTATCTATCTATTTATTTATTTATTTATTTAAATTTTATTTATTTATTTATTTATTTTTTTATTACTATCAGTACTACTATTATTCAAATCCTTTAATATTGTTCAAGACCTTTAAGGATATTTTACTTTATTACTGTACTGTTTATTTTTCTTCTCACCAAGTGTTGATTTTTTCTTTACATGTTCATTATAAAACTTAAATAAAATATTAATAAAATAAAAAAAGCCATTGAAGAACAGCAGACACATGTCTGCGATGCATCTCTAGATCGGAAGAAAAAGTGAGTATGTCATCAATATAAACTAAGACAAAATCCTCCAGAAAATCCCTAAGAACATCATTGATAAAAGACTGGAAAATGCCAGGAGCATTAGTGAGGCCAAAAGGCATAACCAGATACTCATACTGACCCGACGTGGTGACAAAAGAGGTCTTCCATTCATCCCCCTCCCTAATGCATACCAAATTGTAAGCGTTATGAAGTCTACTTTCGAGAATATGGTAGCAGCCTTGAGCCTCTCCAAGGCGGAAGGAACGAGGGGAAGAGGGGAAGCGATCTTATGGGTAGCCTGATTAAGCATACGATAATCTATACAAGGCCTTAGTGATGAATCCTTCTTGGGGACAAAAAAACCCCCAGAAGACACCGGAGATTTAGAGGGCCGAATAATACCCTTAGCCAGTGATTCTGAAATGTAATCCCGCATGGCCCGGCTTTCCGTGGCAGTTAAAGGATATGGACTTACCCTAGGTAGCTTGACACCCTCAATGAGATCAATAGCGCAATAGAAATTTTGGTGAGGCGGTAGTGAAAAGGAATTAGAGGAACTAAATACCAGAGCGAACTTGGCATACTCCTCAGGAACTCCCTCAGGTAAACCTCAGAGCTAGGCAGGCAAACAGGGTACTGTAGGCAGTGAGCATAACAAAATGGAGACCAATGGATAATATCCTGAGATGACTGGGTCGTGCCGCTGAAGCCAAGGCAAACCTAAAATAAGGGGGAAAGAGGGAGAAGAAATAAGAAGGAAAGACAGGGTTTCGTTATGCAATGCGCCGATTGAGAGTGTACATGAGATATTAGAGTGTGTGATGCAACCCGGGTGTAAGGGACGACCATCTGCTGAACTGACATGAATGGGCCTTTGTAAGGTGCTTGTAAGAATGCCCCACCGTTCAGCCAGCGTGGAGTCTAAAAAATTACCTTCAGCAGCAGAATCAATGAATGCCAACGTGCTTACAGACTGATCAGCAAAAGAAATCCACACAGAAAATAACATAGGTTTATGCGTAAAGAAATAAGACGTGCTTACCACTATGGAGTCCTGAGCAGGTGTGATAGCTCTAACCCACGTGGTAGACACACAATCCCGATTAGAGGGACAAGTGGGGCAAGCATTAACAATGTGTTTATTGGCCGCACAATACCAGCACAAACGTACCCTGATGCGACGGCCTCTCTATCTCTTGTCTGAGAGGTGGATATAATCCACCTGCATGGGTGTCTCTGTCCAGTCCAGAGAGGAGGAGCGAGGAGTAGTAGTAGAATTAGCAGGCCTGGACACAATAGACCGAGATGTCGAGTTCTTATGTGTCTGCCAGGGTTGATCCAGCTTGATGGAGATGGTAATCAGCTCAGACAGGAACATCACAGCATCCTTGCTCTGCTGAAATTTCTCTTCGTAGACCAGAACGATATGCCACAATGAGAGCAGGTTCATTCTATCCACTGTGCGCAGCCAATGTTTGAAACTTCATAGCATAATCTGCCATGGAGCGAGAACCCTGCTGAAGTTCATAAAGCAGTTCTCCCACAGTATGCCCTTGACACGGGTGAAAAAACTTGCTCTTAAACCGCTCCATAAATAATGAAAAAAATCACGATTCGGCACCATTGCCGCTCCATACAGCAGAGCCCCAATTGCCCACGCATCCCCGCAAGAGCGAGATTATAAACGAAATTTTTTGTATGTCGGTAGCGGGCGGGCGATTGTGCGAAATACATGGAACTTTGTAGAAGAAAGAGCTCACAGTAATCTGGATCGGCTCTGTATTGCTCAGGCTCGGCAATTGAAAGCGGGGATGCCGCTGAACCAGCGGTGGTCGAAGACCCAGAAGCATCGGAAGACACCGTATCAGCAGCGCCGGTGGGATGATGAAAACCGCGTTCCAGCCGGTCCTGATGCTCCAAAACGGATCCCATGGCCCTTGAAAGCTCCATCATCTCCTGCCGAAATTCCCTGAGAAACCGTCCTTACTCCCCAAGTGCATGAAGCTGATCGGTGGGATGAGAGGCGTCCATAGTTCTTGGCATTGGATCTGTACGCAACGCAGTAAAGGACGGCGCAAACCACAGATCACAGCTGATACTGTTTATTAAATAAACAGTACAAAGAGTTCTCCAAAAGAACAAAAGGATAAACAAACCAAAAACACGGAGCAGACTGCGATGAAAACAATCGCAACACTGCACGAAATCAAAACAATCTGCGTAACCGCAATGAGGACGATCACTAATGCAGATAATCACTGAGAAATCGAACTGAAGCAGAGGTAATCCTGAAGGTACAAGACACGACAGGTGAGCGTGATCCAACGCAACGAAACAACCCGGAAGCAATGCTTATAAACAAGTGAACCGGAAATGAACGGAAACACAAAACAGGTGCTCAAAATTCAGGTGATTGACAACGGCTAATAGGAACACATATCCTCACCCAAGTGCACAACAGAGGGAGCAGGTGTGACACAGCTAGACTTCAGTGTGCTGTTTAACCATTACAATAAATCCACATAGAACTGCACTATTCAGACATTGTTGTTTGTAAAACAAGCTACTGAAGTTTGCAGAGAAGATTTCAGCAAATGCTCTGCACACATGATATAAATAGTGGGGCTCTCTGAGAACTAGTCAGAGAGTGGAGTAGGGTTTTCCTTACGCTCTATCATTTTCTTTTGCTTTGTCTATTATCTTTCTTATATAAATATCACTTCTTTTAATATGCATTGTCTCACGAGAATATTATTGGGGACGTCATTACGCGGTGGAAAGAATACTTCAAGGACCTTCTCAATCTCACCAATATTCCCTTCGGAGAGGCTGAAGTTGCTAAGGTAGTTAGAGAGCCACTTTGTGGCATGGCTTCAGGAGTGGATGAAATCCATCCAAAGTTCCTCAAAGCTCTGGATGTTGTGGGGCAGTCTTGGCTAACACACCTTTTCAACATTACATGGTCATCGGGGGCAGTGCCTCTGGAGGGTGTGTTCCAAATACAGGGTAATTACACTCCACAGCGTCCCTGGCAAAGTCTATGCAGGGGTACTGGAGAAGAGAGTCCGACTGATAGTTGAACCTCGGATTTAGGAGGAGCAGTGCGGGTTTCATCCTGGTCGTGGAATACTGTCTCTTTACTCTCTCCAGGATCCTCTAGGGTTCATGGGAGTTTGTCCAACCAGTCTATATGTGTTTTGTGAATCTGGAGAAGGCTTTCGAATGTAGTCCTTGGGTTTTTTTCTGTGAGGTGCTTCGCAAATATTGGGTACATGGCTCCCTACTATGGACCATTCAGTCCCTGTAAGTGTGAAGCAGGAGCTTGTTTCGCATGGCTGGCAGTCTGACTTGTTTCCAGTGGGGGTTGGACTCCATCAAGGCTGTCCTTTGTCACCGATACTGTTTATAATTTATATGGAAAAATTTCATCAGGCTGAGAACTTCAGCTCATACTGGATCGGTTTGCAGCCGAGTGTGAAGCAGCCGGGATGAGAATCAGCACCTCTAAATCGGAGGCCATGGTTCTCAATCGGAAAAGGGTAGAGAGTCCTTTCTGGATAAGGGATGAGCTCTTGTCTCAAGTGGAGGAAGTTAAGTATCTCGGGGTCTTGTTTACGAGTGATGGTAAGATGTAGAGTGAGATTGACAGACGGATTGGCCTGGGGTCAGCAGTGATGCGGACCCTATACCAGTCTGTCGTGGTGGAAAAGGAGATAAGCCATAAGGCAAGGCTTTACCAGTTGATCTGCATTCCAACCCTCACCTATGGTCATGAGCTTTGGGTAATGACTGAAAGAACAATATTACGAATACAAGAGGCCGAATTTTGTTTTCTCCGCAGGGTGGCTGGGCTCTCCCTTAGAGATTCGGAGTAGAGCCGCTACTCCTCTGCATCAAAAGGAACCAGTTTAGGTGGTTTGGACATCTGGTATGGATGCTTCCTGGGTGCCTCTCTAGGGAGGTGTTTCAGGCAAGTCCAGCTGGGAGGAGACCCCAGAGAAAATCCAGGACACGCTGAAGGGATTTGATCTCCCAGCTGGTCTGGGAATGCCTTGGGGTTACCCCAGTTGAGCTGGTGGATGTGGCTGGGGCGAGAGAGGTCTGGGTCTCCCTAATTCTGGACAAGCGGCAGATAATGGATGAATTTAACTGGTAACAGGTCCACCAGGTCATTAAAACTATAATTAAAAACTATTACATAAAACTTACAAAAGTTTTAAGCTTCTGTAATTAAAAAATAATCATGGTCAAACATGCATCAATGATAATAGTCATTTAGTTCAGACACAGTGTTTCTCGGTGCTAAAAACAATGCCTGATTCTTTCATATTTATAGTTCATAAATATGTGGACAGATGAAGATAACGGCTCAGCATATAGTTTATATATAGTTTTTTGTGTCAGTGTGATAGTCATTTTGGGTACTGGGCAGACACACCCAAGACAGGGCACCAATCTATCACTGAGCGAACATTTATTCAAACACACCAAATAGGGGATATTTAAAGCAGCTTATTTACTTTGAATCATTGTTTTTGGACTGTGGGGGGAAACCGGAGACCCCAAAGGAAACCCACATGGACAGGAAGAACATGGAGATGTAGAACCCAGATCAGGAGTCGAACCTCCCCAGTGCTGAGAGGTGAATGTGCAAACCACTGTGCCACCATTCCACCCTGTTTAACAAATTAAATAACATATTTAAAATAAAAAACGTGTTTTCATCCTTCCATCATGGTTCCCCATGCCCATCCAGGGGAGAAAGTTTTGGGCACTGGGCAGATAAACCCAGGGCAGGGTGCCAATCTATCGCTGGGCAGGCACTCACTCACACAGACACGCACACAAACACACTATATGGGGCAATTTGGAGAACTCAATTGATTTGATCCATGTTTTTGGACTGTGGGAGGAAACCGGAGAGGAAAACTAGTGCTGAGAGGAGAACGTGCTAACCACTAAGCTACCGTGCTGCCATATAATATATATATATATTACATATAATTATATACATATAATATATATATATATATATATATATATATATATATATAGTATATATATTTTTTTTTTTTTTTTTTTTGGAAAATAAATGTTTTATGTTGAAATACTTTGGTTATTTTTTTAAACACTGTTCTATTGGCATGGTGTACTCTTAACAAAATCCTTCAAATGTTTATTAATTTAGATTGTATTATTTCAGAAAAAAATTAAGCAATCACACATTGTTCTCTAATTTTGATATATATATATTTATATATATATATATATATATATATATATATATATATATATATATATATATATATACAGGTATATACATACATACACACATATATATATATATATATATATATATATATATATATATATATATATATATATATATATGTCAGGTTGGGCCCCTCCTACCTGCCTCCCATTGTTCGGGTTTTGGCCGTTCTAGGCTTCCGTAGGTAGGACCCACCCCCTTGAGCAGGGATTGGGTCCTACCTGATCACGTGCGACCTACTGACTGCTCAGCCGGAATGCCTCAAATGCCGTCAGCATTATATTGAGCTTTGACTTCAAGGTTCACTCGGCATTCAGCGGCTTCTCCGCGTTTGCATTATCCCGACATATTTTGGTACGTGTCACGTTTATCGTGTCCGCAGCGGCGTTCCCGCTGCACCGGTTTCTTTATTGTAATTTGCTCTCGGCTCCTTCTTGCGGCCTTCCCGCGTTAAGCCATTAAAGAGCTTTTGTGTTTGCTTACCTGGTCGCCTGGCTCAGTGTCTCTACACCGCACCGCGCTGCACCGCCATTTTCCGGTCAGCGCGCCCCGTTCGCTGACAGAATACTGACCTCCAACAACGGTTACCGAGTCCAGGATTCCTCCTCCGGGTAAGCGATCACTTTTATTATATTTTTGCGCGACTGCGTCCCCCGGCTTTCGTCCCGGGCTTGTTATTTATTAGCGCTAGTAGCGTTAGCGCCTGTGCTAACCTCGTTTAGCCGCGTTTCCCGGCTTTCATCCCGGGCTTGTTATTTATTAGTGCTAGCAACATTAGCGTCCGTGCTAACCGCGTTCCCCGGCTTTCATCCCGGGTTTGTTTTTATATATATATATATATATATATATATATATTTATTTACACTATCGGCATCCGGCTGTTCGCGGTCTTAGCTCCGGCGCTGGCCCGCTTCGGTAGTGCTTTTTCTGCAGCAGCATTTCGGCTATTTAAATCGCGTTTTCAACTGCAGCATTCGGCTATTTAGATCCACTAGCCACGATTTTCGTTGCTGCGTTTGGCTATTTAGATCGGCATTAGCCACGGCATTAGCCGCGGTTTCTGCTGCAGCATTTGGCTCTTTAACTCGGCACTAGCCACGCCGTTAGCCAGATCCTCCAGCTGCAGCACCGGCTCTCTTTTTTCGGCGTTAGTACCACCACTAGTAGAGTCCCGGGCTGCAGCATTTAGGCTCATTAACCCGGCACTAGCCATGCCAGTACACACCCTATCTGTGGCGATTAGTTCTCGCCGCAGTACCCGCTCCTCGGAGGTTGGAGCGAGGAGGGGTATCGATCGGGTCCCGGAGTATGGGGAGATTGTTCTCCCTCTCTCGGCTTCGTTCAAGCTCCCGGCACCCTGCGACGGGCGCTCCTTCGTGCGAGTCTCTGGACTCCATGGAGGACCCTTTCAGTGAGCTAGGGCTGGCCGCTCGGATCCCGTCTTCCGTTCCTCCGTCGGAGCCTTTCTCCACGGAGGACCCGTTCGGCGAGTTCTCCCTCGTCTCTCGGACCCCGTCTTCGGCTTCTCCGTTGGACCCTTTCTCCACAGAGGACCCTTTCAGCGAGCTCTCTCTCGCCACCCGGGTCCCGCCTCACGCTCCTCCGTGCGAGTCTCCTGACTCCACGGAGGACCTGTTCGTCGAGCGTCCCCTCGCCGACCGGTCCGCGCTGCGTGCCCCTCCGTGCGAGTCTCTTTACTCCACGGAGCCCCCGTTCAGCGAGTTCTCCCTCACTGCTCGGGTTCTGCCTCGCGCCGCACCTCGCGCTGTGCCGCCTTGCGCTGCGCCTCTCGCTGTGCTGCCTTTCTCCTCGCACGGCTTCTCGTGCTGCTTCTCGCTGCGCTCAGGGTGACACGCTGTAGGCGCCTCAACGCGTTTTTTCCCGCGTTGCTCCTGGCACTGTCCCTCTCGTTGCCCCTCGCGGTTCTTCCCGGGTTGCTCCTCGCGATTCCGCTCGCGATTCGCACCGCACCATATCCAAGGTGACATTCAGCATGCGTCCCAACGCGCCTCTCATGGTTCACTTCAACATGTGTTTTCTCGCTGCTCTCCCCGCAATTCCCCTCGCGTCGCTTCCTGCGTTGCCCCGTGCGCTGCCCCTCGCACTGCGCCTCGCGAGGCTCAGAGTGACACTCCGCATCCGCCTCCACGCATTTTTTCTCGCGTGGCTCCTAGTGGAGCCCCTCGTATTTCGCCTCGAGATGCGTTCGGCACTTCACCTTGCGATGCCCCGCATAGTACTCCCCGGGGTTCTCCACAGGGCATGCCGTCCGGGGTCAGTTTAGTCCGCGGTCGGGGTTCAGACTCCGTCTCGGTAATCCAGGACCATATTATGCATAGTGTGGACAAAGTACTGGCTCTCCCTCTGTGTTTACAGGTGGCGGAGCGAGAGGAGACTGGAAGTCGAGGCGTGGGGCTCTGCGTATTCCCTAGAGGGCAGTCCAGTGGCCTGGTGAGGAGGCAGTGGAGTCCTGTGGTCCCCGCACAGGATAGGTTGACCCCTGCTTCTGACGATAAGACCGCCACGCTGGATTATATGCCCCGTAATGTGGACGACCCGTTCTTAGTCCAGGACGATTGGCCACCTGCTTCGGACAAAGCATCCGCCGGACCAAGGACTTTGGGGGCGGTTGAATTCGCGTGGGACCCTGGCACGGCTGCCAGGTTCATGGACCTACTCAGACTCACCATTGCGCCCACTCGGGTCACTAGTGCGTCCACTCGGGTAAATGCTGCGGTCACTCGGGTCACATCTGCGTTCACTCGGGTCACTTGTGCGTTCACTCGGGTCACCTGTGCGTCCACTCGGGTCTGTCCTGTGTCCTCCCGTTCCTCTTCTGCGGTCGCGTGTACCCCGGTTCCTGCTGCGTCCGTGCCTTTCCCTCCTGTCTCTCTGGTTTCTCGTTTTCCTAAGGGGTTCGGTCGCCCTTGCGTCCCCAAGGGGCCTCAGCGCCATTGCACACTTATGGGGTTACTTCGTCCTCGGGTTCTCAAAGGGTTAGGGCATTCCCGCACCCCTAGTGCTCTCAGAGGGTCACGGCGCTCCCGTACCCTCAAAGATTTTGGCCCCTCTCGTGCTCACCTGGGTCCAGGTCCTCCTAGCACGCACCCTGGGTCACGGCGTCCCCGCGCCCTCAAGGGGTTCCGTCACCCTCGTGCCCACATGAAGGCTCGGCACCGCACACACAAGGGGTTACTTCCCCCGCACTTCCACATGGGGTCACAGTGCTTTCACACCTTTTGGGCCTCACAACAGCCTCGGATCCTCAAGGGGTCTCGTGCCCCACGTCAGTCCACGAGGGCACGACGTCCACACCCTCATACAGGACACGGTGCCGCCGCACTCTCTAGGGTTCTCTGCGCTGCCCTCGAGCCCCCTTTTCGGGTGTTTTTCGGTTGTTTTGGTGGGGCGATATGTCAGGTTGGGAGGGTTGGGCCCCTCCTACCTGCCTCCCGTGGTTCGGGTTTTGGCCGTTCTAGGCTTCCGTAGGTAGGACCCTACCTGATCACGTGCGACCTACTGACTGCATTTGAGGCATCACGGCTGAGCAGTCAGTAGGTCAGCATTAGATTGAGCTTCGACTCAAGCGTCACGTCGGGTGTTCCATGTGGTGTTTATTTTCTGTGGTTCGCTCGGCATTCAGCGGCTTCTCCGCGTTTGAATTATCTCGACATATTTCGGTACGTGTCACGTGTTATCGTGTCCGCAGCGGCATTCCCGCTGCACCGGTTTCTTTATTGTAATTTGCTCTCGGCTCCTTCTTGCGGCGTTCCCGCGTTAAGCCATTAAAGAGCTTTTGTGTTTGCTTACCTGGTCGCCTGGCTCAGTGTCTCTACACCGCACCGCGCTGACCGGAAAATGGCGGTGCGTTCGCTGACAATATATATATTCATTCATTCATTATCTCCCGCTTTATCCTCTATTAGGGTCGCGGTGGGGTTCCCCATGCCCATCCAGGGGAGAACGTCTCGGGCGCTGGGCAGATACACCCAGGACGGCGCCAATCCATCGCTGGGCACACACCCACTCAAGCACACTCTATATGGGGCAATTTGGAGAACTCAATTATCCTGATCCATGTTTTTGGACTGTGGGAGGAAACTGGAGAACCCGGAGGAAACCCACGCAGACACGGGGAGAACATGGAAACTCCACCCAGATGGGGATTCGAACCGGGAATCCCTAGCGCTGAGAGGTGAACGTGCTAACCACTAAGCCACCGTGCCGCCTATATATATATTTTCCATGTACTCCCCGTGTCCGCGTGGGTTTCCTCCCAGTTCTCCGGTTTCCTCCCACCATCTCCATCCATCCATTATCTTCCGCTGGATATATATATATATATATATATATATATATATATATATATATATATATATATATATATATATGGATATATATATATATATATATAAAAATACACACATATGCATGCATACATACATACATACACACACAAATGCATGCATACATACATACACACACATATATGCATGCATACATATATACATACACACACATGCATGCATACATACATACATACACACACACACACACACACACACATATGCATGCATATATACATACATACACACACATATGCACACATACATATCTACATACACACACACACACACACATATGCATGCATACATACATACGCACACACACACACATACACACATTCTCTCTCTCTCTAGCCTCAATGGTTAAGTGTCCAGGTTAGTAAATTACTGGGGTGTCCTATTTTTTTTTAATTCCTTAACACTTTTATTCATTGCTTGAACAAGGGTCCTCCACTACTACATATGTACAGTCTTCCATCGCTATACTGCAGCCCTTATTGTATCACAGGTTTTTTTTTTTTGTATGTATCTTACACTGTAGCATGTTCTTTTTCATATTTTACGCTATACATGTTGTTAAAATTCCATAGTTTTAAGAGGATAGAAAGTGTTTAAGAGCATATGAAGTGTTTCTCAAAGTGTGGGATCATTAAAAGTGTGGGTTCATAAATAAATATATATGGTGAAAAATTATTGTACATGTCCATTCAGTAATGGTTTTGGATCTTCACAAACATACCACACATCTGTTGCACAATGCCCACAAACCATCCCCGCTCGATCTAACACCCACGCTCCACAGCTGTTGTAATTCACAGAGATTCACCTAGCATGGCAGGCTTAGTAGCATGTAAACTAAGGTGCAACCCGCAACTCGGCTCATAAGTACAACTTGCATTTTAACTTTAGTTTCACTTAATTACAATAATTTTTTGGAAGAAAAACTACATACAACAGTTTTTTTCAGTAGTAGAGTTTTGGACATAGTTCATTTTTGTCAGAATTGTTCTTGGAAACCACAAATACACATAAAATGTAGTGACTTAACAATTATTGTATTATGTACAAAGTAACACATGTCTGAATGCTACTTCACAACTGAAGTATACCCGCTTTAGCGTATATGGTGCCATGTCAAAACCATAATTAGCTACGTAGGGTAAGTGGGCAATTATATTGAGCATTTCTTGATTAAATTGTAAGAGGAACATTTAAATGTTTTAATGATTTTAAAACCTTAGTTAGCCTTGTCTCTGAATGTAAAATCGTGAAATTTTAAAAGCTGAATTTACACATCCGCTAACAGTCACCAGTCAGTACTGATAATATTGTTCCCTTCCTATTTAATATGATTAATAATATTGTTTATTGCAGCACAATATGTAACATTATTTATAATATTATTTTCTAATGTGCAATTCTGTATTCTGGGCTTTTTACAGTAATTTCATTTCACTATTACAATTCCGGGCGGCACAGTGGCTTAGTGGTTAGCACGTTCGCCTCTCAGCGCTAGGGATTTGAATCCCCATCTGGGTGGAGTTTCCATGTTCTCCCCGTGTCTGCATGGGTTTTTTCAGGGTTCTCTGGTTTCCTCCCACAGTCCAAAAACCAGTGTGTGTCTGTGTGAGTGAGTGTGCCCAGCGATAGATCAGGTGTCCTGGGTGTATCTGCCCAGCGCCTGAGACGTTCTCCCCTGGATGGGCAAGGGGGGGAACACCCCCTTCCCCCGCGCAACCCTAATAGAGGATAAAGCGGAAGAAAGTGGATGGATGGATGGATATTACAATTCCCATTATTTGTATAACACCTAAATATTTTCTTTTTGTCCATTTTCATTCATATTTACTTACGTAAATGTATGTATGTATGTATATAGTGTTTCAGAAACTGTGCACCCTGTCTTTATCTCCAAATTTGATACTCAACAACTTGGAGGCTGAAGCCAAAGGATAAATTGGCAGCATGCAGCACAACAACAATAGGACATGGGAAGTGTCTACCTTTACAATTTTAGTGCTTTTGATTTTGTGAAAAATTATTCAGCACTGCAAGTGTGACTAAAGGAAGATAATGATATCACAAAGGGCGCGCAGCGCCGCCTTTGGACGGACTGCGCGCCCTTTGTGACATCATGATCTTCCTTTAGTCACACTTGCAGTGCTGAATAATTTTTCACACTGTCTTACGTCGTGCTACGTCGGGTGAGGTGGAAGCGGTGCGAATAAGCAAGCCAGGCAACCAGGTAAGCAGCAGGGAGGTGTTTAATCAAAAAGCGCGAGAGTGAAAACCCAGAGCACGGGCGGAACGTGCCGGGACATACAAAAATACAAAACAAATCCGAAAGTAAATGCTACAAAAACGAACATAACACGAATGCACCAAAAGTACAGACAAATGTAATGCTGGCCTGCTGACTCAGGGAGCACGTGTTCTTTAAATGTATTCAGCAGGCTGCATGTGATTAGGTAGGACCCAATCCCAAGCCTCGGGGATGGGCCCTACCTACGGGAATGCCGAACGGCCAAAACTGAAAGCAAAAAACCCGGGGGGAGTGGCCTCGCATTCCAACATATCGCCTGACATATTGCCCCCCCAATTTTATGCGCGAAAAAAAGAAAAAAACACAAAACAATGGGGGCCTGGGGGCGGAGGCAACGTGGCCTTTTCAGGGTGATACCTGCGGGCGCAGGAGAGACTACCGCAGACTCCGCCGCTGGCAGGGGCGCAACCGCAGGGGCAACCGGGGTAGACACGACCGCAGAGGCAACTGTGGGACCTTATATAGACAGGTGTGTGCCTTTCCAAATCATGTCCAATCAACTGGATTTACCACAGGTGGACGTCATTTAAGCTGTAGAAACATCTCAAGGATGATCAGTGGAAACAGGATGCACCTGAGCTCAATTTTCAGCTTCATGGCGAAGGCTGTGAACACTTATTTAAATTTGATTTCTTAGTTTTTTATTTTTAATAAATTTTCAAAACTCTCAAGAAAACTTTTTTCACATGGTCATAATGGTATATTTTGTGTAGAATTTTGAGGAAAGATATTAATGTAATACAATTTGGAATAAGGCTGTAATGTAAGAAAATATCGAAAAAGTGAAGCGCTGTGTAACAGGTGCCTAGGGCACCTGTCACCTGTTTTGTGTTTCGCACCATTTGTTTGAGTTAATTAACGTTCAGTGTTCATTAGTTTAGTTAATAAACTCTTTTCTGTAATTGGTTTGTCTTGTGCATGTGATCGGGTGTCTTTTTGTATTTATGTCCATTGTTTCGTGTCTTTGGTGCTGGTTGTTGTTTTATGTCACGTAGTCATTTTCGTACCTCATGTTTTGTGGGGCACTGCACCTTTAAATAAACCTGTTTTCGGCTACCTGCGTGCCTGGCTCCCTTCAGCGCGTGTATACGTGGCGGCTTGCGCTCCCTATGTGCAACCGCTTCTTCCCGAGGTAGACTATCGTGACAGAACAACCAGCCAGGAAATTTGGGGAGTTCAGTGCCCAGGTAAGCGCATTTTTAAATTTTTCTTTGCGGGGGCCGTGTAGCCTCGTACTCGTGGCGCGTTCCGCCGTGTCCGCGAGTGCGCCGCTATGCGCAGCTCGCCGTCCAAGAGCCGTAAGGACGGCTCGAACAGAGAGATGTGGGATTATGATTCCGATGATGAGTGGTTATGGAGGTACGGGTACGAAGCGCTCTGCGCTGAGGAGGGTCTGGACCTGGTCCCGATCTCCGATGATGAGACGGGCGAGTCGTACCTGTATGGGCATATTCTGCCCATACGAACCCTCCTCAACTCTGAGGAGTTCTGGACGGACGCTCTGGTCCAGCTTGTTAAACCCCCCGCGGCGAAATCCAGGCGCAGAACGCGCCGGCGCGGTGCTAAGACACAGCGTGCGCGCGCAGCTGCTGAGCGCGGTACGTGTGCTGCAGGGCAGTCACGTGACGCATCCGCGCCGGACCTCGCTGTGTCTGGATCGCGCTGCGGGGGGGCGGTACCGGAGCCAACACTCGGGGGGGTAGATGTGGATCCATGTGGCGTGAGCGTGGTGTGTCCCCCTGTCTCGTGTGTCCAGTCCGTCTTCCCCATGTCTGAGATGTCTGTGTGTTTTGGCATTGCAGTGGGGGTGTATATGTTTTGTGTGCAGGATGGCGAGCCCGAGGTGCCCGGCGAGGTCCGCCCAGCGTGCGTACCCGCCAACGCCCTGCCAGCGTGCATGCCCGCCAAAGTCCGCCCAGCGTGCGTGCCCACCGAGGTCCTGCCAGCATGCGTGCCCGCCAAGGTCCTGCCAGCGTGCGAACCCGCTGAGGTCCAGCCAGCATGCGTGCCCGCCGAGGTCCTGCCAGCGTGCGAACCCGCTGAGGTCCAGCCAGCGCGCGTGCCCATCCCGAAGTCCAAGGGCGTCACGCCGCCCATCCCGAAGTCCAGGGGCGTCACGCCGCCCATCCCAAAGTCCAGGGGCGTCACGCCGCCCATCCCGAAGTCCAGGGGCGTCACGCCGCCCATCCCGAAGTCCAGGGGCGTCACGCCGCCCAACCCGAAGCCCAGGGGCGTCACGCCGCCAAGCCCGAGCAGCAGGGGCCGCACGCCGCCCAGCCCGAGGTCCAGGGGCCGCACGCCGCACGCCCCGAGCAGCAGGGCCCGCACGCCGCACGCCCCGCCGCCAGGGGGCGTCCGCCTCGCCCCGCCGCCAGGGGGCGTCCGCCCCGCCACGCCGTCAGGGGGAGCCCGTCTCGCCACGCCGCCAGGGGGCGTCCGCCCCGCCACGCCGTCAGGGGGAGCCCGCCTCCCTGCTACAGGGAGGAGGTTAATCTGCCATTAACAGTGAGAAACAACATTCCACAGTAATCAGAGAGAGAATGTGTATTTGTATATGAGTCTCCGCCACGCCGTCAGGGGGAGCCCGTCTCGCCACGCCGCCAGGGGGCGTCCGCCCCGCCACGCCGTCAGGGGGAGCCCGCCTCGCCACGCCTCCAGGGGGCGTCCGCCTCGCCACGCCGCCAGGGGGCGTCCACCGGACCACGCCGCCAGAGGGCGTGGCCCACTCCTCGTCCGACATGGGCGTCCACCGGACCACACAGCCAGAGGTCTGCTCTGGTTTTCTTCTCTTGGTCACGTCCCCCCGTTGCGCGACCGCAGGGGCGGGGGTAATGTAACAGGTGCCTAGGGCACCTGTCACCTGTTTTGTGTTTCGCACCATTTGTTTGAGTTAATTAACGTTCAGTGTTCATTAGTTTAGTTAATTAACTCTTTTCTGTAATTGGTTTGTCTTGTGCACGTGATCGGGTGTCTTTTTGTATTTATGTCCATTGTTTCGTGTCTTTGGTGCTGGTTGTTGTTTTATGTCACATAGTCATTTTCGTACCTCATGTTTTGTGGTGCACTGCACCTTTAAATAAACCTGTTTTCGGCTACCTGCGTTCCTGGCTCCCTTCAGCGCGTGTATACGCGGCGGCTTGCGCTCCCTATGTGCAACCGCTTCTTCCCGAGGTAGACTATCGTGACACGCTGTGAATACTTTCCGGATGCATTGTTTATATATATATATATATATATATATATATATATATATATATATATGTCACACATTTTAGATTCTTGCCAGTATCAGGGAGCTGCTATGTATTTATTGGAGAGTTCCGAGCTGTCGATTTACTAAGCAGTACTACCTATAGTACAATGTAATAAAAATATTAAAACTGTGCACAATAAAATACTTATCATCAATAAATTATTGAATTGACTATTAAAAAAAATTAATTTAATGACTTTGGGCATTACCCATAATGTAATTGTAACCATTAATGTTAATGGTTTTAGTTGTAGCTTGTTTAGAATTGACCTTGATATAGCTACTATTGTTAGCTAGTCCATTTATGATTTAAAAAAAAATCAAACATACAGGATCTCCAGAAGTAATCTTTATTTTTATATGATAATAAAGGATAAACAAAAAGGGGGTCCCACTCCTCTGTAATCACAGCATTTTGTACGAGTCATTAAAGCCATTAAAAGTACTCACTATTTCTGCAATTTTCTTTAAAACAAAAACAAACAGCCTTAAGCTAGTGTTCAAGACCTCCCTGTTTTAGAATATTCTGAAGAACGTTTGGGAAATGGGGGTCGTTCTTTTATTTAATTTCTTTGGCAAGTCTAAAATGGAGATGAAAGCAGGTGGGGAAATGTTAAGGGAGAAATGCTACAGGGAGGAGGTTAATCTGCCATTAACAGTGAGAAACAACATTCCACAGTAATCAGAGAGAGAATGTGTATTTGTATATGAGTCTGCATATGTGCGAGTGTGTATGGAGACAGTTATAAGGTCAATTATTAACTGTCATCTTGGGTAATTAGAGTTTCAGTGACTTTAGTTTGCTTTGGCAATGCAACATGAGTTTAACAATACCAAAAAGGTGAAAGCAAAAGAATATTAAGTAGTTAATTTTCAGAATGCTTTCTGTGTGATTGTTTCCTCATGATGTAGGTCTACTTTAATACTGCCTTGTGTGAAGTCCAATCTAAAACTTTTTATTTTATTTTGCTTATAGCACAAAAACAATAATTACTTTTACATTCTAATTAGTATTTTTTAAATTTCATTTTCACTTTTATTTAACATACATATGATGAGTGTTTTCAATGATAAATGTAATTTTATTTGGTTGAATATTAACTGATTATCTAAGAGAATAATACCTGTTACATAGTTGTTGGTGGAACAAAATAATTTTATAATTATACTGCTCTGGAAGGTTCCATAATTAGCAGACTAACAAGTGAAGATAAGATATTATATCAAGATATTTGTTATGTTATTGTCACGTGGTGTGGGTTGGTCTGGGTGTCCACGCCCCCATAATCATGCGCACCTGGGTTTAATCACGATTCCCTATTTAAGTCCAGCACTCCCTTCCGTCCCCGCCAGTTAGTCTTGTGCTAAGCCCTTGCTACGCCCGACTACACTAGCTCCCTTCACTGCCTCGCCTCGCCTTGCCCTGCCTTGGTTTGCCTCGCTTTGTGTGTACACGTTCTCGTCTGTGCTGTGTTCTATGTGTGTGCAGCTCACCGTCAGCCGCCACTACCTCACTCAAGCTCCCTTCACGCCAGTCACACCGGATTGGGACACGACGCCGGCTGACGCAGGCTTTGCCATACGCCGCGTCTCCGTGTCACTACGCCACTTCCTCGTGTTACCTCCAGTGTGTTGTTGTTGTTCCCAGTACTGTTGCCCTGTGTGTCTGGAAATAAACCCTGTTTTTTCATTTTCGCTTCCATTCTGAATTCGTCTCCGAGTAGAGGATCCACCCCGCCGGTCATTAGACCGTAACAATATTAATATAAAAGGTGCATCCAACAATTTTTTTAGTCCTTATCTTTCACTTAATCTCTACTAGGGACGCAGGGGTGTTTCAGGTGCTAGGCAAATACACCCAGGGCTATCTCTCACACACTAAAACTATACTATACTATACTATAGTTTGACTATACAGGAGCAATTTAGAGCAGTCAATATGAATCCATGTTTTTGGACTGTGGGAGGAGGAACCCGGAGGAAACCCACGTGAACATGGGGAGAACATGGAAACTCCACCCAGATCAGGATTCAAACCTGGTCACAGTGCCTCCCATATCCAACAATTTACTGCTTATAAGACTTAATTCTGAACAGTTACAATAATGTGGCTTCATAAGCATAA
This sequence comes from Corydoras sp. C115, assembly GCA_019802505.1. NCBI lineage: Eukaryota > Metazoa > Chordata > Actinopteri > Siluriformes > Callichthyidae > Corydoras > Corydoras sp. C115. The sequence goes on along the minus strand of JAFMOC010000111.1, from coordinate 2,216,755 downwards.
AGTGCATATGTTGATTGGCCTTTCTGCATTCCTAATCTTCTAATTAAAATGTATGGCATCCTGAGGAGGTTATCAGACATTCGCAACCAGACTGTTGAGCAGCTTAAGTCTTGAATACAGCAAAAACAAACAAACAAATCTCACAAAAAATCTCACCTCTCAGTCTTTTCCTGTTACTTCAGGGGTCCCCCAGGGTTCTGTCCTGGGACCCCTCCTCTTTATTATATATCTTCTACCCCTCTGCAATATTTTCCGTAAATATGGCATAAATTTTCACTGCTACGCGGATGACACCCAGCTCTATATTGCTTCAAAACCCACCTCTACCTTCCCACCTCCTAACCTTACTGACTGCCTGGCAGAAATCAAACACTGGTTCACGTCTAACTCACTTAAATTGAATGGAGATAAAACTGAGGTTCTCCTTACTGGTACTAAATCATCACTATCCAAAATTGACAGTTTCTCTATAAACATTGACAACTCCTCTGTTGCACCCTCTGTACAGGTCAAGAGTCTGGGTGTCATCCTCGACAGTACTCTATCATTCCAATCACACATTAACAACGTCACTCGCTCTGCTTACTTTCATCTCCGAAATATCAACCGCCTCCGCCCCTCCCTCACCCCTCACACCACAGCCATCCTTGTCCATAGCCTGGTGACATCCCGTCTTGATTACTGTAATTCTCTTCTCTCTGGTCTTCCCCAAAAATCCCTTCATAAGCTTCAACTGGTCCAGAATTCAGCTGCCCGCATCATCACAAGAACCCCGTTTACTAACCATATCTCCCCTGTCCTGCAACAGCTTCACTGGCTTCCCATAAAATACCGCATTGACTATAAAATCCTGATGCTCACTTTTAAGGCCATTCACAATCTCTCTCCTCCATATCTCTCAGACCTCATTAATATCGCTACTCCCTCCCGCTCTCTCAGATCCTCCTCTTCCATCCACCTGACTGTTCCCGTTGCTCGTCTCTCCACCATGGTGGGTAGAGCCTTTAGCCATTCAGCACCTCCTCTCTGGAATTCTCTACCACCACACATTCGGAACATAGACTCACCCTCACTATTCATGTCCTCATTGAAAACCCATCTTTTTAAAACTGCATATGCCCTATAATTGTTTTATTCTGTCTTCTTTTGTTAAATTGTTTTAATGTTGTCATAATTTATTATTTTATTTATTATTATTATTATTATTTTTTTTATATCCAATTGTAAACTGTAAGGTGTCCTTGAGTGTCAGAAAGGCGCCTATGAAATAAAATGTATTATTATTATTATTATTATTATTATTAAAATTACAATGGTACAACTTGTAACAATTATAATATCCCTAACTCCAACAATGTTAAGTGTATTGAAATACTTTAATTGTATAATTTAATAATGGTAAACTTTAGCTAAATTCTTATAAAAATTAACATACAAATTAATGTCGCTAATACTTTTACATTTTAATGACCCAATTCACCTGTTAATATTGTATAATTTAGAATAGCTGACCTCTTATCAAGCATATTAGCAGTATTGCTAGAATTACATTTTCCAACTTAATAAAATATCACAAAGTTAAGAAACATGCACTTCTTTCAAAACTAATTCAGACAAACTAATTCACACTTTCATAACCTCTTGGTTAGATTATTGTAATTCACTTTCTATAACATTTTAATAAATCATTACATGAACTACAAATTGGTTCGAAATGCTGAAAAAACAATTTTAATAAAATATAAGAAGTACTACATCATCAAGCTTCTTTATATCTGAGTGAACTTAGAACTTAAATTTTAAAAGAAAATAAAACATAAATTAAGATACAACTATGATATTGATATGTAAAATATAATATACACTATACAACTATAAATATATAAAATATACAACTATATATATATATATATATATATATATTTGTGTGTGTGTGTATGTGTGTGTGTGTGTGTGTCATGACGTCCCGAGCCCAGAGATTAGGCCAAATCTCGTGGTGAGAAAATAGGTGCTTTATTCAGCAGTTTCGTTTCACAACAAAAGCGAGAAAACGAAATCCAACTTCTTAAAACGAAAAAACAAACACTGGAGCGTCACCAGGCGAAAAGCCAGGAGTAGGCCTCAGGATCCGAGGTGCGTCTCCGGAGCAGCGACAAGAGCGTAGCGGGACGCAGACTTCGACAAAATAGCTAGGGCTAGAAAACATTGACAAGGGTGACCATAAACTCACACAGAGTAGCGTGCTAACTGCGACGATCCAACGCGCCGACTCCCCGTACCTGCGCACCTTAAATAAATAGAGGCGTCAATTAAAACGCAGGTGACATCCCACGCCCTCCTTCCGGTGAGAGGCGTGGTGAACGCGAGCTTGTAGACGCGAGAGAGACTCTATTATCGCTATTATCACAGTACAACACAGAGCTAGGCGGCTTAGTGGTTAGCACGTTCGCCTCTCAGCGCTAGGGATTCCCGGTTCGAATCCCCATCTGGGTGGAGTTTCCATGTTCTCCCCGTGTCCGCGTGGGTTTCCTCCGGGTTCTCCGGTTTCCTCCCACAGTCCAAAAACATGGATCAAGTCAATTGAATTCTCAAAATTGCCCCATATAGAGTGTGTCTGTCTGTGTGAGTGAGTGTGTGCCCAGCGATGGATTGGCGCCCTGTCCTGGGTCTATCTGCCCAGCGCCCGAAACGTTCTCCCCTGGATGGGCATGGGGAACCCAATCACGACCCTAATATAGGATAAAGCGGGAGATAATGAATGAATGAATGAACACAGAGCTACACAACCTCCTGGATAAACTTGCCCCATTAAAGTCACGACCTGTTTCATTTGCTCGTAGTGCACCTTGGTACACTACTGAACTTCGTCACTTAAAATCTAGGGGACGACAGCTTGAATGCCTGCTCAGGAATAGTGGACTTACAGAACACAGGGAAATGTACAACAGCCACTTATCTCACTACAAGAAAGCTTTTTCTGCTACCAAAGCTACATACTACCGTTCATTATTTTTGGCCACTGAGGGCAACACCCGTGCTCTTTTCTCTACTGTAAACAATATGCTGCAACCACCGGATCCGTTATCTACCCATATGCTCTCTGTTGAACTGTGTGACATGTTTATGTCATTTTTTAACCCAAAATATCCATCAACTTCTTCACACACTATTGATGCTAATTATAAGTGTCCTCCTGCTCTTGTACAATGTTTTACTTCTCTATCCACTTTTATACTCCCTACAACTACTGAAATAGCTCTTTTCATGAAGAAAGCTAAGTCCACAACTTGTATCCTCGACCCACTTCCAACTAATCTTGTTAAAGTCTGCACTTCCTCATTATGCGCACCTATTACTGCTATCGTTCAGATGTCCCTTTCTACCAGTTTCGTCCCTGCCCCCCTTAAACAGGCTATGATTACACCCTTACTTAAAAAACCTTGCTTGAATCCGACTTATCTTAATAACTTTCGGCCTATTTCAAGCCTACCTTTTATTTAAAAAATGTTAGAGAATGCCGTCTTTACTCAGATTCATGCTTTCCTAAATGACAATAATCTATATGAGACCTTTCAATCCGGCTTTCGTCCTCTTCACAGCACAGAAACCGCTCTTCAGAAAATAACAAATGATCTCCTGGTGGCAGCTGATTCAGGTCTGCTTACCATTCTTATTCTTCTGGATCTTAAGGCTGCATTTGATAGTATCTCACATCCAATATTATTTTATCGCCTGAAATCAATTGGGCTTACCGGCACTGTGCTTGAGTGGTTTTCCTCCTATATTAACGATTGTTCACAGTTCGTTCGCCTCAATAATTATCAATCTTTCCAGTCCAAAGTTGTCTGTGGCATCCCACATGGCTCTGTTCTGGGACCACTTCTGTTTATTATTTATCTACTACCAGTTGGCCAAATATTTAGACAATTTAATATACAGTTTCACTGCTACTCTGATGACACCCAGCTTTACCTCTCCACCAAACCCAATGATACTCTCCCACCTTCTGCTCTATCAGACTGTTTAGAACAAACAAAAATGGTTCTCTGATAACTTCATACAGCTCAACACTAAAAAAACAGAAATTCTCCTCGTAGGAACTAAGGCCATCCTCTCCAAAACTCAAACGTTTACTCTTAATCTTGATAATTCAGTTGTAATGTCACTCAGGTTAAAATTTTGGGAGTCATTCTCGACAGCCATCTCTCTTTTAAAGCACACATTTCCAGCATCACACGATCTGCCCACTTTCACCTGAGAAACATTAACCTGCTCCGTCTATTTCTCAGTCAGTCCCAGCACAGTTATCCTAGTCCATGCATTGGTAACATCCAGACTAGATTACTGTAATTCTATTCTTTTCGCCTTACCACAGAAACTTTTGCACAAACTCCAGTTGGTTCAAAATTCTGCCACAAGAGTCATCTACAGGTCTTCATCAATAGAACACATCACCCCAGTTCTCAAAGAACTCCACTGGCTCCCTGTCAACACCGAATCCAGTTTAAAATATTACTAGTGACTTCAGAGCCTTACATGGTCTCGCCCCATCATATATTTCTGATTTAATTACACCATACAGTCCTGCTCGTACCCTCCGATCCTCTTCAGCCGGTCAGCTCACTGTCCCTCCAGTCCGCCTGTCCACTATGGGGGCAAGAGCATTTAGCCACTCTACTCCATCTCTCTGGAACAACCTCCCTATCCAAATTCACAATATTGACTGTCTATCAACCTATAAATCCCGGCTCAAAACCCACTTTTTTGTAAGGTGTCCTTGAGTGCCCTGAAAGGCACCATTTATGAATAAAATGCATTATTATTTATTATTATTATTATTTACACTAGTGTTACCATTTTAACAATAAATCTGAGTAACTGTAACTCTTCATATAGTGAAGGAAAAGAAACAGAACACCAGCTCATAGTTCAGTAAATATTGGTGCGTGGTGATTGGGGGTAGGCGAGGATTGCAAAATAGACGAATGATGGTTAAAGTCAGGTTGTCAGCCTGACCTGACCCACACATACGCTTCTATAATGTGCACGTTCAGCACGTCCATTCCAGGAATTGAGACATCAGACCTGGTAAATGAGGCTCATAGGCGCCAAATTGTCAACAGCCCCCCTAGAAGAAAGGGCAGTATGATCACCTTTCAGATGCCCTCGACCTAGCTGCTCTAGCAGAAAAGCAGAACGAAGGGGTGGGTTTTTAGGATAAATAGGGGCCGAAACTTCTGGACTCTGGCTGGGAGAGGTTTGCTGTTGTGCGAAAGTCAGAGTCGACCGCGGCCTTGGGCTTGTCTTGAAAGAACACACTGCTTTAGCTTGGTTTGTCTTAAAAAGACCATCGTGGTTTTTCGACTCCTCCAGAAAAAGGTTCATCGTGGAAATTGAGATTTCCTAACAATAGTCAAAAATCAACACTACTGTCTATAGTTGAATTTACTCTACACTGGTGTTAGTGTTAAAATAAATAGCTCTGTCCAGCTTAAGTCCATTTTCAACACTTTCAAGAGTAAACAGAAAAAAATACACTAGAGTAGAATTTAAACAATTATTTCATTCTAGTATTTCATCAATTTCTGGATTTTACACAAAAAACCCTCAAAAACTAAGTACATTAACATTTTAATTAAAATGTCAACACTTCTTATATCACAATTATGAACTGCACTGTTGTGCTGAACTCACATGACAAAGTTGCAGTAAGGTACAATATACATATGGTCATCCATGTTATAGGAAAATTGGACATCATAAGGTCTGTAGTAATTTAATGCATCAATACAAATCACTGTGAACATATCTGTTATCTCTTCAATACAGAAGGCATTCATCTAGTCATCAAAGCACACTGTAGTGACATTTGTTGATAGAATAAAAGCTTGCTCATTTTTCACAATTATATTGACAATCCTATTAAGACAGGCATTTCCTTTTTGACATCACTGCAAATCGGATACCCTGTTCCATAATCTTTCACCCAGCAAGTAGTGGAGACGTAACCAGACACATTTAATACATCACTTAAAACTTTGCTGCCCTGTAAATTGTCAATAAATACGCTTTTAATTGGACCAAACTGAAATCTTTTAAAACCAAATTTTCCCCAGTGAAAAGCCAGCTGACTCTGATGTTTCTTAGCAAGTGATTTTGTGATGTTTTTGAAGTTTTTAACAGATTTTTTAAAAATGTTGTGCTTTCCTTCAAATCTCATGCACCACATTTGTATGAGTGGTCCAATTCTCCTAATGCATCTTGGATAGTGAATCATTAAATGATGCTTTGGAATTAGGTTTTGTTCTGGATATAAAGACATAAACAATTTATGACGGTCAGATATTAAATGCTTTAAGTAGCACGTCATACCACTGGTTATGATTGCAATTGGAACTTGCTTCTCTATTTGATTCAGATTGTACAGTGGGTTGCAAAAGTATTCATACCCCTTGAACTTTTCCATATTTTGTCACATTACAACCACAAACATAAATATATTTCACTGGAATTTAATGTGAAAGACCAACACAAAATGGTATACAATTGTGAAGTGGAAGGAAAATTATACATGAATCAACATTTTTTTTACAAATAAAAAACTGAAAAGTGCGACGTGCAAAAGTATTCAGCCCCCTTTTCCCTGAGTGCAACCAATTGCATTCAGAAGTTGCCTGATGAGTGCTAATGAGTCAAAAGGGTCCACCTGTGTGTAATCTAATCTCAGTACAAATACAGCTGCTCCGCGACGGCCTCAGATGTTGGTTAAGAGAATATTGGGGAGCAAACAGCATCATGAAGTCCAAAGAACACACCAGACAGGTTAGGAATATGGTTTTGGAGAAGTTTAAAGCAGGCTTAGGTTATAAAAAGATTTCCAAAGCTTTGAACATCTCACGGAGCACTGTTCAATCCATCATCCGGAAATGGAAAGAGTATGGCACCACAGTAAACCTGCCAAGACAAGGCCGTCCACCTAAACTTACAGGCCGAACAAGGAGATCACTGATCAGAGAGGCAGCCAAGAGGCCCATGGTGACTCTGGATGAAATGCAGAGAGCCACAGCTCAGGTGGGGGAAACTGTCCACAGGACAACAATTAGTCGTGCACTACACAAATGTGGTCTTTATGGAAGAGTGGCAAGGAGAAAGCCATTGTTAAAAGAAATCCATAAGAAGTCCCGTTTGCAGTTTGCCAGAAGCCATGTTGAGGACACAGCAAACATGTTGAAGAAGGTGCTTTGGTCAGACGAGACCAAAATTGAACTTTTTGGTCACAATGCAAAACGCTATGTGTGGCGGAGAAATAACACTGCACATCAGTCTGAAAACACCATCCCCACTGTCAAATATGGTGGTGGCAGCATCATGCTCTGGGGGTGCTTCTCTTCAGCAGGGACCGGGAAGTTGGTCAAAGTTGATGGGAAGATGGATGGAGCCAAATACAGGGCAATCTTGGAAGAAAACCTGTTGGAGTCAGCAAAAGATTTGAGACTGGGGCGGAGGTTCACCTTCCAGCAGGACAACGACCCTAAACATAAAGCCAGAGCTACAATGGAGTGGTTTAAAAAAAAGAATATTCATGTGTTAGAATGGCCCAGTCAAAGTCCAGACCTAAACCCAATTGAGAATTTGTGGCAAGATCTCAAAACTGCTGTTCACAAACGCTCTCCATCCAATCTGACTGAGCTTGAGCTGTTTTGCAAGGAGGAATGGGCAAGAATTTCAGTCACTAGATGTGCAAAGCTGGTGGAGACATACCCTAAAAGACTTGTAGCTGTAATTGCAGCAAAAGGTGGCTCCACAAAGTATTGACTCAGGGGGGCTGAATACTTTTGCACGTCGCACTTTTCAGTTTTTTATTTGTAAAAAAAATGTTGATTCATGTATAATTTTCCTTCCACTTCACAATTGTATACCACTTTGTGTTGGTCTTTCACATTAAATTCCAGTGAAATATATTTATGTTTGTGGTTGTAATGTGACAAAATATGGAAAAGTTCAAGGGGTATGAATACTTTTGCAACCCACTGTACATCTAGTATTTTCACCAATCATTTCTGTTAATTAAATCTCCAAATATTTAGGGAGAGTTGAGCAAAAGGCACCATGTTTGAACAGCATTGACACCATGTTTGAACAGCATTGATTTTTGCGACCATCATCCATTTTTAACAAGCTTGGTCTATTTTTTCTTTCCAAGTATCCATAATTGAAACTCTGAATCCTTTCAGATAAATTGTTTGAGTTATGAAATTCTTTACCAAGTACTGAAATACAAGCTTCTAGTAAATCATGCATTATGTCTACAGCGTAATTATCAGACACATAAAAAAACTGCAATGAATTTAGCAAACATGTCCTTTTGACACCAAATATTGATGCTACAGGTGGATTTTGTAGAATGGTATTACAATGTTCTAAATAAAGTTCTTTTGTACGAAATACCAAACCCGTATGTTCTTCAATGAAGACTGACTGCAATTCTGTCTTATCAGTTAAACAAAACCGGAAGGAATAAGCTGCACTTAAAGACTCTACAAATACAAATATATGCCAAATTATCACCAGTAACCTGAATAACAGAACCTTTCAATGGTGCAGTTAAAAACGGCACCAGGACTCCCTTCAGTCTCCAAAATTCTCAAATCATCAACAAGTGGTTTTAGAATTGGATCAAACCCATATTTCTTCAAGTCTTCTGAGTGAAAGAGGCTAACAAGATGAATATTCATCAACACTGAATTGAGTTTGGGTGGCAAGTTTCTTAAAATTAAATAAATGCACCAAGTTTGTGTATTCCATTCTTTGAGCCTAACGGATTAGCCGTTTCAAAGTCATCGCAATATAGCTGGATCTGAAGAGCATGTTCTTGCTGTGAAAATAAACAATGTTTTTTAAAGTATGACCCATCATTGATATCTTTATTGATACCCTCTTCTTGACATTTTACTTGCTGAAAACTTGCATTTCTCCTTATTAACAAACATTGACGTAAGAGTTCCTAATATGGGTACATATGTAAATGTATCATTGACTGGAACTTGGCTGTATGAACCTGTTGTTCTGTCTTTACGTATATCAAAACGTACACCAAGAACATGCTCTACAGGTTCCACAATATTCCACTTTTGGTCAAAGTACCTCTGTCTCTTAGTTTCTGTGTTCATGAATGAGAATGGATTTTCAAGCTGACCAAAACAAGCCTCAACTTTATCAAGGGATTGTGTAGGTAAATTAACAGAAATACATTTAATTACAGCTTCCTTTGCCTGTGCATGGATGTCATTTACAAGATGCTCCATTAAACCAACCAAACATTGTACAGTGCTTTCTGGAACCCCAGATGATTGCACCCGAGCAACAACCGAGCTACACATATCCAACAAGTGCTTATTTTCAACAGCGGGCTGGATTGTGACAGGATGCACCACATTTACTGACTGTGAACTACAAGCTACAGCATTGCCATCTGTCTCATGAACTTCTAAATGGTCAAATGTATCAGAAACAAGCTCCCCATGTACTCGTAACTAATGCTTCTTAAAACCATAAGTACAAAAAATAGACGAGCACCCAGGTTCTCCGCATTTTAAACGTAATGAACGTCCAGGATACAAGCCATGATCAAACTTCAAATGGCGAAGTAACAATGAACAGTTTTTGTGATGTACTCTGCAGACAGAACAGGTCCACATTTTTCAGCACACTATATGCTTTCAAAGATCACGGCGAAGAAGTCTTACTCTAATTTTTTTGACCCTTGGACTCTCCTTAGCCTTACCCACATCAACGGCATACACTGTAGTTTGGATGAATGTGAAAAAGTTGTACAAGGCTTCATCATAGGACACCGCAAACACAAAGTGTGCCTGAAGAGTTCGTCAAAGGCTGCAACAGCTGTCTTGGCCTCACAAGGAATTGCTTTCTGGTCCAGGATGATGTAGTAGTTGTGGACACTGTTCTTCTTTTCCCCAACACAAGAAGATACGGCTGTGCTGATCCACTTTTATCAAGAAATGTCACCATGCTCATTCCTACCTAAAAGAAAATTAAAGACAGAAAAACAGTACTAACTTTAATCTCAATTTTCCCTCCAATTTAGTCATGCCAATTCCACTCATTAGGGACTCCCACACACTCTTTCAACACTAGAATGATGACAAGCACATGCCTCCTCCAATACATGCCTCCTCCAATACATGACAAGCACATGCCTCCTCCAATACAATCTGAAATCACTTTTTTTTCAAATGCAGTCTCTTTACACATTTCTTCAAGTTAATAAGTTCCTAAACCTGTCTCATTCAAAGAATTGTCAAAAAGAAACATTAACTGAATTGCTGATAGTGAATTGCTGAAGTGTTGAAATGCTTTCAATATACTGGGCAACACAAATGCAAACAAACAAAAAAATAAATAAAAATAATTATATAATACTTACTCTCATGAACTTCACCAGGCGGTCCTCGGCTTCAGATGCACTGATTTTTGGATGTTGGAGGTAAGAGATGAAGAAGCAACAGAATAGATGCCAGGTCACTGTGCCATCCTAGTTAAAAAAAATAAATAACAGCAAACGATTTCATTTCAGCACACATTTACACACAATTATAAAAATTATGAATGAGAATATTACCATAATCAGATTCTTGGAGTGCTAATGCAAGAAGATCATCCACATGTGAATAAGATAAGGGTTAATAAGGGTTTTGCAGTCTGTAATTATCTTAGGCTTCAATATTGTTGGCCACTTAGCAAGAAATTTGCCTCATACTTCCTCTCCAAACAGCACCGTGAAATCCTGGTCAACCTGAAATCAACAAGGTTATAAGACCATTATTATGTCTATGAATTTAATGTGATGGAATTTAAAAATGTACAAATTTTACCAAGCCTGGCGTATCAGGAAATCGAGGGAATAGGTATAGGGTGACAGAAGACGTCTTTAGATCATGAATAAGTTTTTGTCTGTGCTTAAACGTTGCTTTCGTTTTGACCTTAACCAGCGTTTTGTCAGCTGAATGGTTCATCAGGGACATTGCCTCTTTGCATTCATCACCAGATAACTGCTCTCCACAAACATGTATCTTACGATGGATCTTTGGGCCACCATTGTATTTGGATGTACTTCCACTCTTCACTTCACTTGCTGAGTTGCGCTGAACTGTTTTTAATCTCCAGGCTAGGTACCCTGACCCACTTTGAGGATCATAGTAGTGCTCCTATAAAGCAAAGGTTCTTTTATTTTAAGATGGAATAAATCAAAACACGAGTACTAGCTACACATGTATATTTATTCACTAATATTTACGTAGCCATTTACTGAACCTGAATCCTTCAAGTGAGGGAAAAGTGTTACTATTCCAAGGGCATACGCAATGTGGATATTCACAGGTGGGATCCTCCTTCATTAAAACCAGACAAGTAATATCAAGAGTGGCCGGGATAAAATGTTGACCAACATAAAATAATGCAGTTAAAATGAATTATTTGCTGTTTACTCACCCATGGCCTTCCACCATATCTGCTACAAGTGTGTTCACCATCTTTCTTCTACAAAGGCCACTCGTTGTGTGATATTCCTGGAATATCTGGTCACCACCTGGCTTTGAGTGAAGTGCTACTTTGACCATCTGAAACACCAACAGATACATATGCATTTAAACTGCGATTCACATTGTTCACAAAGGACATGTCCCCTCACAAAAAAAAAAAAAAAAACAGCCACTGATAAATAGGAATATTTTTGCAAAACCCACTACAATTTACAGCACTTTTGAAAGTTTGCCATTTTTTATACTTTTGATGCACGTATCCTTTAAAATTTTTTTTTTTTTTTGCATACTGACATTTGGTCTAAAGTGTTGCACATATGTTTAGCTATAGTCTGGGTGATGCACTATTTAACGAGAAAACACTATCTGGATGTTAAAGCCACAGTTTTAAGATTGTAGGTTGCAGGGAGCAAACTGAAAAAAAGTCTATTCTGCTGTGGCCTTTACTAAAAGTGGACATTTACCACAGATAAACAAAAATCTGAATCCCAAAATAAAAACTCAATACCTACCCAACAAATAACCAAATCCACAAAAACTTGGTCCAGACCTTCAAATCTAACATTGATTTCATGTTTACATGAATCAATTTTGTATATACGAAAATCGATTTAAAAAAAATAAAACTTAAAAAAAAAAATTAAACCCACCCCTACTGAATACCACAATATGGTAAACTTCAAACTCACATCTCTTGCTTTATTGGGGTCAATTGGTCCATCAATCAGCTGCCTTCGCCGTACCTTCGTAGATTCCAGAATTACAGTTGAGCTTGATGAAGTGGAGTCCTCAGAGCAGAATGAGGTTTCAGAAGAGGATTCTTTCTCATCTGAAAAGATGTATAAAACTGTTGAAAGAAAGAAGAAAGCTTCCAGAAATAATTTAATTTTAAATTTATTTTAAGTGAGATCTTTCCACATTCAGATGCAAAAGGACTCAGAAGTTGTGAAAAGGTAGTACAGTGCAGTTAATGTCTCTTTCAATATGCGGAAAAGGTGTTGCAGAGCTGATGTTAATGATTGATAAAAAAGGAGTGATTGTATTTGGCTGTGCCAAAGACCATAGTGTCATAGTGTGAAGGAAGCAGCTGAATTTCCAGGTGTATCAAAACATAGTCATACAGGCCTACCAGCAGTGGCAACAATCCCAGTCTACAGGATGTTCATCAGTATAGTAATTGTGAGACTTTCACCACGTATTCAAACTTTTAAAAAACTATTTAAAAAACTTGCCCCAATGTTTTATTTAAACTAATGAATTTGCAGTGAAGTGTTTCTTCCAGTTTTTTACCAGCGCTCTCTTCAGTGGAGACCACAAAAGACACTTGAGATGAGTTCAAAAGCTCATCAAAGATGTCTGAATCAACATCAACACCAGAAGAGTCCTTCAAATCCACATGTGTTTTCTCTGGTAGCCTGAACTTGGTTAAAACTGCAAAATACAAAAGCTAAAGTTATAAATGTACAAATTTAGACACTTTAGAAAATGAAAAATTAATACTATGTAAAAAAGGAAAATATGGGTATTATTAACTACACTGACTTTCTTTAATGAACACTGAGTAATCGTTGACATCCTCCTTCTTTGACACCCTAACCCATTTGAGGACTTCCTTACACTCCTCAGGAACAAGCATCTTTAAACTGAAAAAATACATAAAGCTGTACTTCAGTCTACAATTGCTCCTGAAAACCTTTACATTTCATATAGTCATTTAGCAGATGCTTTTATCCAAAGCGACATACAAATGAAAACAATCACATGAGCAATGTAAGCCCAGTACAGAGATGAAAGTTTAAATAATCATCAAATCAGAAGTCACTGAACAGTCTATTTTAATAATAGGAGTCTAAGCTGTACAAATGATGGATGGGGAGAAAAATTTAAAACGTTGTTGACTGTTATTCCCCCCCCCCCCCCCCCCCCCCCCAAAAAAAAAAAAAAAAAAAAAAAAAAACAACCAAGGAGTAAGCCATATTACAAACATGCATGCTTAATCCATAAAACTGGCAACAGGCATGATCAAATTAACATAAGCTGATGTGAGCGTTCACAAAAAAATGTGTTACTCATCCACACGCTCTTTGCGTAGCATCTGTATAGCACGTTCAACTCTCCGTGATAGCCAGTGTAGTAGTTCAAGTACACACAGACTACATAGTTATTAATAAAATAGTTTGTCTCTGGTCTACACACTTGTAATTAAATAATTAATGTGAACGACACAAAATCCTGTAGCTCCATTTGGTGCCAGAATGGCTCAATCTCAAATTGATCCCTCTTCCAAACATAGCGCACTAAATGAAAAAAAAAAAATTACAAAACAGTGACTTAATGTAAAACCGGTAGTTCTGTACTTCAACACGTCTAAACAAATCTAAAATGACTTCATATAGAACACGTAGGGTTAAGTATTTGGTCAGAAACCCTCAGTACAAGAGCTACACAGCATAGTACACTATGAAGAAAACTACAATTTAGGTGTAGTGGATGTTAAACGATAATTTTTCTTTAATTTAGGAGTCAAAATGGTGTACGAAACAATTGTATGGCTTTGTAAAATGTATTTTAGCTAATACATTTACCTAAAATGTATTTTCCAGCTGAAAGTTAAAACACGTCCTAATCACACAACAGGCGGGAAAGTTAGTTTTGAGGTGAGACGCATTAACCATTTACACACTCGTAACGAAAAAGCGTAACTAATGCATCTTTCCACCTCAAATAGTACAGAAAAGTCCCTCTCTAAAACACTATCTATATCTACTACATAAACTGTGTTTATATTTCTCTTACCTTGGATGAAAATTGTAGCTTGAAGAAAATGGCGCCGGTCGAGTTTGAAGAAAAACTAAAAAATTAGGCTTGGGGGCGTGGCTCCGTTCTACACTGTAGATAGCTAATTCGTCATTACGTCTGAATCTTTCACAAACTCTAAATCAAACTAATGACGGACAGTGTGCTTTTGTTTGTACAGAGTTAAAACACCACCACCACTAGTAATTTAACTCCAACACTAATATTTTAACACTCTGGATTTTGCTTTATATATATGTATTTATATTTATATCTATATCTATATCTATATCTATATATATATATATATATATATATATATATATATTTATATTTATATCTATATATATATCTATATATATATATATATATATATATATATATATATATAGGCGGCACGGTGGCTTAGTGGTTAGCACATTCGCCTCAGAGAGCCCATATATATATATATATATATATATATATATATATATATATATATATATATATATATATATATATTTTTTTTTTTTTTTTTTTCCTCCATGTTCTCTGTGTCCGCGTGGGTTTTCTCCGGGTTCTCTGGTTTCCTCCCACAGTACGAAAACATGGATCTAGGTCAAATTACCTAATATATAGTGTGTGTGTGTGTATGTATATATATGTTTGTGTGTGCGTGTGTGTAAAAATATATAAAATGTAGTATAAAATGGAAATATGAAATATAAATATAGCACCATATGCAATGTGAAAGTTAGCAGAAACTATGTATATTGTATAAATAGTGTAAAATTTGTGTAAAATGAGGTAGATGATAGATTAGGAAAGTGTTGTGGTGTGAAGTGTCCATGAACGTCTGTTTTGTTAAGTGGAGTTTGTGAGTCTCACTGCTTCTTCCATGAAGCTGTTCCTCAGTCTATTTGTTCTACACTTAATGTTCCGCAATTTCCTGTCTGAGGGGAGCGGAACAAAAACTGGGTGTGCTGGGTGAGTGGGGTCCTTCATGATGCAGTAGGCCTTTTTCCTGCATCTGGAGGTATAAATGTCTGTGGTGGTGGGGAGGTTGACTCCAACCTCTGTGCAGACTTCACTAGAGCTTTTGTCTGCAGCAGGGCAGCTTCCTTGCCACACATTGATGCTGGAGCACAAGACGCTCTCCACCACACATCTGTGGAAGGAGGTGAGGACTGAGCTCCAGAGTCTAGCTCTCCTCAGCCCTTCTGAGGAAGTAGAGCCACTGATGTGCCTTCCTGACTAAACTGGAAGTGTTGGTGCTCCAGGTGAGGTTGTTACTTAGGTGCACACTCAAGTACTTGTAGCTGGAGACCACTTTCACCGCAAATCCCCCGACTTGTAGTAGTGTGTGGGCATGTCTGCCCCTTCTGAAGTCCACAGTCATCTCCTTTGTTTTCTTAACGTTGATGCAGAGGTTGTTCTTTCTACACCAACCTTCGAGGTGTTCTACCTCCTGTCTGTAAACGGACTCATCATTATCTGTGATGCATCCAACCACTGTTGTGTCGTCCGCAAATTTCTCAATTTGACAGCTCGGATGGATAGGTGAGCAGTCATACACACGTGGACAAAATTGTTGGTACCCCTTGGTTAATGACAGAAAAACCCACAATGATAACAGAAATAACTTTAATCTGATAAAAGTAATAATAAATAAAAATTCTGTACTGTAATGAAAATGTACAAATGAAAGTCAGACATTGCTTTTCCACCATGCTTTAACACAATTATTTAAAAAAATAAACTCATGAAACAGGCCTGGACAGAAATTATGGTACCCTTAACTTAATATTTTGTTGCACAACCTTTTGAGGCAATCACTGCAATCAAACGATTCCTGTATCTGTCAGTGAGACTTCTGCACCTCTCAGCAGGTATTTTGGCCCACTCTTCATGTGCAAATTGCTCCAGTTGTCTCAGGTTTGAAGGGTGCCTTTTCCAGACGGCATGTTTCAGCTCCTTCCAAAGATGCTCAATAGGATTTAGGTCAGGGCTCATAGGCCACTTTAGAATAGTCCAGTGTTTTCCTCTTAGCCATTCTTGAGTGTTTTTAGATGTGTGTTTTGGGTCATTATCCTGTTGTAAGACCCACGACCTACGACTGAGACCAAGCTTTCTGACACTGGGCAGCACATTTCTCTCTAGAATCCCTTGATAGTGTTGAGATTTCATTATACCCTGCACAGATTCAAAACACCCTGTGCCAGATGCAGCAAAGCAGCCCCAGAACATAACAGAGCCTCCTCCATGTTTCACAGTAGGGACAGTGTTCTTTTCTTGATATGCTTCATTTTTCCGTCTGTGAACATAGAGCTGATGTGCCTTGCCAAAAAGTTCAATTTTTTCTCATCTGTCCATAGGACATTCTCCCAGAAGCTTTGTGGCTTGTCAACATGAAGTTTGGCAAAATCCAGTCTGGCTTTTTTATGTTTTGTTTTCAACAATGGTGTCCTCCTTGGTCGTCTCCCATGAAGTCCACTTTGGCTCAAACATTGACGGATAGTTCGATCTGAGACTGATGTTCCTTGAGCTTGAAGTTCACCTTGAATCTCTTTAGATGTTTTTCTTGACTCTTTTGTTACCGTTCGTGTTATCCATCTCTTTGATTTGTCATCAATTTTCCTCCTGCGTCCACGTCCAGGGAGGTTGGCTACAGTCCCATGGATCTTAAATTTCTGAATCACATGTGCAACTGTAGTCACAGGAACATCAAGCTGCTTGGAGATGGTCTTATAACCTTTACCTTTAACATGCTTGTCTTATTTTCTTTCTAATGTCCTGAGACAACTCTTTTCTTTGCTTCCTCTGGTTCATATTGAGTACATACACACCTTGTCACCAAACAGCACAGTGACTACCTGTAGCCCTATAGTCCCACTGACTGATTACAATATTGTAGACACCTGTGATACTAATTAGTGAACACACCTTGATTTAACATGTCCATTTGGTCACATTATTTTCAGGGGTACCATCATTTCTGTCCAGGCTTGTTTCATGAGTTTATTTTTTTTAATAATTGTGTTAAAGCATGTTTAAAAAGCAATGTCTGACTTTCATTTGTAAATTTTCATAGAATTTTTATTTATTATTACTTTTATCAGATTAAAGATATTTCTGTTACAATTGTGGGTTTTTCTGTCATTAACAAAGGGGTACCAACTATTTTGTCCACGTGTGTATGTCAGCAGTGTAAACAGGATGGCTCAATACACAGCCCTGACGGGAACCAATGCTGAGGGTTTTCGTGGAAGAGGATGTGTTGTGGATCTTCACAAACTGCGTCCTGCTGGTCAGGAAGTCCAGGACCCAGTTGCAGAGGGAGGAGCTCAGTCCAAGTAGTGACAGTTTATTGGTCAGAGTTTGAGGGATCATCATGTTAAATGCAGATGAGAAGTCCACAAAGAGCATGCGGACATAGGAATCCTTCTGCTGCTCTGTGGATCAGTTGTTCCTGTAGGCATACTGTTGTGAGTCCACAGTGACGTCGATGTTGGATTTGATGTGGGTCATGACCAGTCTCTCAAAGCATTTAGTGATTATCGGCGTGAGGGCTATTGGCCGGTAGTCATTCAGACCCGTCAATGTGGAGCTTTTGGGGACCGGAAAAGATATTGAGTATCTTCAAGAAACAACTCAAAGCACATCTCTTCTGGAAGCACATCCTCATCCGCTAAATGTAAATAAATAAGGTTGTGTAAATAAACTCAAAGTTCTTTAATAGGAGGCAGAGACAAGAGTGGCAATTGTTGACCCCGCTCTCTCTGCTGTGGTGACAGGAATGTGACATCAGCTAAATAAGCCTGCACAGTACTGTATGCATTTTAATCTGGGAATAATGCCGATTCCTGTGCTTTTTAACTTGTCTCTTGTTCTTGTGTCCCAACATGTTATTGAACAATCATTATAGGATGAGTTGGATTGTGGGTGCATCTTTATGCTGGCTCAAGGTGAGACACAAACCCAAAGCATCAAACCCAAAGAGGGATCAAAAGATCTGTCTTGTCAAATGCTATTTACCTAAACAGGTAACTTTACTATAGAAAAGCTATTATGTTAAACCCCAAAAAAATAAGTAAGTAGTGTTTCAATAATGTCTTGGAACACAGCAAGCTGATTTTTAATATGTGCATGTTTTAATAAGTGCTACAAAGGTAGATTTTGACAGTGGTATGGACAATAAGGTGTGGCCTGTCAAAAGATTGAGATTAGGGACTAAGTCATGCCAAACCACTAGAGTACGTTCGTAAGAAGATATTAGCTGATTATAGTTCAGAATTAGAAATGTGACCCAACAAACATTCCATACATATGAGAGAAACCGTGCACTTAGAAGCTTCTGCATTCCGCCTCAAGACTATCCATGAGAGCAGCTAAGAAGATTGTTGGCACCTTTCTATTCCTGTTTATAGGCTTATTGTACATTTTATCTATTTAACTCCCATTTATGCACTTTGCAGTCATTCAAATACAGATTATAGTCCATTTGCTTCTTTTATCTTTTTATGCTTCTATCTTTTGTTAGTCTCCTTAACAAAGTTAAAGAAATAATTATCCAGACCCCCACAGAACCACTACTTATAGAAGGCTTTATTTTAGGGAGCATATGACTCTCAGCGATGCATTGATACTGACATGACCGTAGTGTCGTTAACAATGCTGTTGAAGATTTTAAATATTGTCCCTTCGGGACTGAGAAAGACTAGATGCTTAAAAGTGTAGCAACAGAAATCCATCGCCTCTGATTTTGCAGCTAAAATGTGAAGCAATGTGTGTGAACATAGTGTTAAAAAACTCCACCAGCACCGCTGTGAATGACCAGAATGAAACTTGCCATAGTTCATAGCTAGACTACTACATATGACTGTCAAATGCCATACTAATTCAGATTATTGGACTCTATGAGTGTATAATGCCAAGAGTTTATCTACAACAATGTATTCACTAAGAAAGGTAAAAGGGACCTCAGAGAGTTTGGTAAGTGCATTTTCTTTTTTTAGATAGTGATGCCCACCATCACCTCACTGATGTCCCACAGCTTTTTAGCCACCTCTTCATCAGTGGCCTTTGAGAGCAGCTTCTCTTCTTGGCAGTTAGCAAAGCACTTCCCTTGAACCTCTTCCACATGTGGAGAGCATGCAAGGTAAACCGAAGTCTTGGCGCCCTCCTCAGGCGATTTGAACAGTGCCCGGGAGGCTAAACTAAAAAGAGGTTTTGCCAGCAGAGGTACATGAATATGCCGACCCAGGTTAGTCCTGACAATGCCAGGTGTTAGTGCGTTCACTATGACTCCAGTTCCTTGAAGTCTCTGACTGAGTTCTAATGTAAAAAGCAGGTTGGCTAGTTTACTCCGGCTGTAGGCGAAAGCTTTGTCATAGTTGTGCTCGCTGTTTAGATCATCAAAGTTGATCTCGCCGTGCTTGTAAAGCTTAGAAGAGACAACAATCACACGGCTAGGAGCTGAGTGTTTCAGAAGGTCCAGTAGCAGATGTGTAAGCAAGAAGTGGCCCAAGTGATTCACGCCAAACTGCATCTCAAATCCATCCTCCGTTTTGGTGTACGGGCACTGGAAGATCCCTGCATTATTGATCAACACGTCAAGCCTGGGTTCCTCCTATTATTAAAGAGAATATCAATATTAAAATAGAAGGTATTTAAGATAAATGCATTTAATACATCATGCTTACATACGCTTGCCTTATTTGACCTCTTTTTGCCCCTTTAAATTTTGTAGTGCTACAAATAGCAACTGGACCATATAGTACACTGCAAATAGCAATCTCATCTCACAGTAAAAATTAAGAGGAAACACCTGTATGCAATTTGTTCATGCATGCATCTCCGGTTTCTACTAATATTTGTAGGTAAATTCACTTTATGTATTTGTTTGAGTGTCTGTGCTGCAATATATTGGCATCTGGGATATTTCCATGGCTAATGCCTAATTGAAATACACTCTTCTGTAATACTCTGGTTTGGTTTCAGTTTTGTATATTTTTGTTTCCATCTTTTAAATTATTTGTGAAAAGAGTTGCAATTATAAGAGTTGCAAAAGGTGCAATTATAACTGCAGTTTTACAGAATAGTGTTGAATCTATTATACTGTGGCAAGTTATCAAAGAAAAAAGTAAACCAAGATGTGTACTAAAAGGTCCAGAATGTAATTCTGTAAATACATTTTGGCTGAAAGTCTTAAATGTATTAAATCTACCAAAAATGGGCAGAGAGCAGCACAAGTCTGTAAATACCATAGTAAATTCACTGAAAGAAAACAAGGGTGTTATTTGGTTCCAGTAATTCAATAGTTAAAACAAACAATTCTATGAAATCAAATGACTATTAAGATTAACAAACTAATCTACAGAAGTTTGTAAAGCAATAAGTACTTAACATTAGTCAAATGCATTCTTTAACTTATTGGTCATCTTTAGTAATGCTGTAAATGTAATAATTAATTTAGATGTCTCTTTTAATCTGCATTAGCATATTTTAAGAACTCTATAATATCACCAAGTTAAGAAATACATTTCCCTATACTTCTGACAGGATGTCCTAATAAATCTCTGCAAACACCCGTTGTAAAAAGGTGTAAACACCAGTTGTACAGAATTTAGCAGCTTGAGTATTGAAAAGAAGCACAAAATTTAGTCTACATTAGAACAGTTTTATTGAACACAAAATACTCTTGACAGTAAAAGAGCATTTAATACTCAAACACTAGATTATCCGAGTGATCAAAATTTACAATCTGTCATGTCAGCTTTTTTTGTTCTTAGAGCTAACAAAATCTATGCTTTGGATAAGAAAAACATCATGTTAACAAAAAATTTAAATGTGAAAAATAATTAACTGCATAATTAAATATGTTGTTGGTATAATCCATTTGGTCTTTTCCTTATGAACAATATTATTTATTCATTATCTTTCACTTAATCCTCTACTAAAGTCACACGGGAGGGTTCCCCATGACCATCCAGAGGAGAGCTTTCAGGTGCTGGGCAGACACTCCCAAGACAGGGTGCCAATCTACTGCTGGGTACATGCACTCGCACAATCACTATATAGTGGCAATTTAGAGCATTACATTTTATTCAACTACTACAAAACAATTTTTTTAATTATTTTTTTTCGTGACACATCTCTTAATTTTTGAATTCATGTGATTTACACAGTCTTCTTGCCACAGATGCACAACATCAAGTACCTAACCATGCATTGTGAACCATTGGGAACAGCTTGGAGTATGTCATTTTCTTTCTGGGCCTTAGTGCATAAAGCAAGGTTCATAAAGAGATAGTTAACTATAAAGATTTATTTAAAAAAAGATTCAAAATTAATTTGAGGAAATCCACAATATAAAACTTATAAATTTGCAGTGCATACTCTCAAAACAAAAAGATTTGACCACAACTAACAACACAAAAAAAGACAGATCAGATGTCACTTTGTATGTTGATGAATTCATTGACTGAAGTGTGATGTTCTGTGCAGCTGCTGTTGACTTAGGCGTTTTTTCTTTCATGTGGCTGGCGAGAGGATTCGTCCATATTTCAGATATCGATTGTGTTAGTGCAGTTTAAATTTAGCATGTCTTGGATTGGTGCCTTTTTTCCCGGCCAAAACTGGTACTAAACTTGAAAACTTTTTGAAAATAAAATTTCAAAAGTTTACCAGGGCCTGGAAATTTAATTTAAAAATTCCATGACTTTTCCTGATATAGGTGTTCAATATGAGTAAAGGGGCAATGTCTATTGATTAGAGAAATGTAACCATAAACAAAGTGGCATTGCATACAAATTAGATTTGTGGTTAAAGTAATAAAGTCCTGTGGTGTTAAGTTATTTGCTACTGTACATGTTGCAGCATACAGTAATGTCCCGGCACAATGCTGTTGGTAAATGATCTCTTCTACTGCAGTGGAACTTAATAAGTCTGTTACTGAAAGAGATCAGCCATATAAAGTGATCCATTTTAATTATGCTCACACACAAAGGAATTGCTGCTCCGCAATTAACCCATCTGTGCAGCGAAACACATATACACAAAGTGGTGAAGTAAGCAAGCACATGTGCCTGGAGCAATGGGTAGCCCTGTACATGGTGCCGGGGAGCAATTGTGGTTAGGTCAGTGCTTCTCAAATAGTGGGGCGCGCCCCCCTGGGGGGACGCAGTGCGGTGCCTGGGGGGGAGCATAACAAGATATCACAGAGCAAGCGATATTAAGTGTACTGAACAAACCCTCAAGAGACAACATGGAGAAATATTTAACAGGAATGACAGAGAGAAAGGCGGAGAGAGACGAAGATAACGAGACCAACAAAACTAAAACGAGGAAAGTGTATGTAGCGCTTGGTTTCACGGTAACTAAAGGTGGGAGACGAAGAAAGACCGGTGTGTCTGCTGTGTCTTTAAATGTTGGCAGCGGACAGCGTGAAGCCAAATAAATGAAGGCGTCACTTAAAGACATTACACCCCGATCAATTAAAGACATTAAATTCCAATCACGCTGATAAGCCGTTTGAGTTTTTAATCGTAAACGTGACGCGTATAGTCAGCAATCAAAATGCTTTATGAAAGCTACTTCAGAAAAGCTGTGCGCTGCAAAACGGACGCGTTGTAGACATTAGTTCTGACTTCCTCATTTTGATAATTTTTTAAAAAACAGCACAAATTGTTGTATTCATTTTTGTTTTGTAGGTTAAAGTGTTAATAGATTGTGCTCCTGAATTAATGATGCTGATGAATTTGAATTTATTATTATTTTTTATTTATTATACATTTTTCAGTATCAAATGCCAGTCAGTTCAAAAATGTTTCTAGTTGAAATAAGGATTTCATTCGTTTCTGTTACAAACTAAAAAACAAAGTTAATAAAATTATTCTGTTCTAAGTTGATCTATATTTCTTTCTATTTGGTTTCTTGACTCACTGTCTTTTTTTGTGGGTTACTCTTAGTTTAGTAGTCACATTGATCTGTTTCTAAATTACAGCTTTATTGCCATGTCTGATCTATTTTTACCAAAACAACACACACTGACACAACATGACATTAGTGTCACTGCAATGTTGAGAAGCATTCACCCCCAGATAAAACTGTGGTTAACCTGTGGGGGTCTTGACCACAAGATAATCAACATTTGAAAAGAAAAGGATGGGGGGGGGTGAGTGTGCGTGCGTGTGTGTGTGTGGGTGGGGGGGGGGGCGCAAAAAGTTTTCTTCTTCCTAGGGGGGGCTTAACAAAAAATAATTGAGAAGCACTGGGTTAGGTGCATTGCCCAAGACAACTTTAGCCATAGTAAAAGTGATCTAGTGATTTATTTAGCCTACTGCGTGTAGGAATATATCCTCCACATTTAACCCATCTCTGCAGTGAAACACACACATATACACATACTGGTGAAGTGAGCACACGTGCCCAGAGCGGTGGGCAGCCTTGAATATGGCGCCCAGGAATCATGGCACTTGATGGGACCAGGATCCCCAGGACCAGGTCACGAGGCTGGCTCCTTAACCATAAGCCTACGACTGCCCCATATGTCATGGAGGGAGTGAAACTTGTTGTCCATAACAGCAAAAAGTTTATAATGATAATCATAAAAATAATAGTAATAATAAACAATGCAGCAAGATGGCTTAGTGGTTAGTACATTCACCTCTCAGCTGTGGATCCAGGTTCAAATCCCAATCTGGGTGGAGTGTTCATGCGCTCCACGTGTCCACGTGGGTTTCTTCCCACAGTCCAACAACATGGATATAAGGTAAACTAAATGCTCTAAATTGCCAGATAATGTGTATGTTTGCGCATGTCTGTGTAAGTGAGTGTACCCAGCGATAGACTGCCACCCTGTCGTGGGTGGGTCAGCACATCGTTATGTCGTTCTGCAGCGTAGCAGATTTAATTGTTTAATGTCATGAATACGATTCCATGAAAAGCAGAAGTAATCAAGCTATTTACTAGAATATGTTTTAAAGTTCCAGAATTCGACGGGAACGCTAATAAATAACCATGTACGCACGGGAGTTAGACGCTACCTGGGTAATTTGAGTGCAGAACGAGCGAACTGAAGTTAAACTGGCCAAATCCACTAGTCTGACCAGCAGTTCTCCTCGCGCAGGTCCGACTTCACGCCGGATCTCGTGGGCGACATGTTCCGCTCTTTCGCAGCTCCTACAGGCCATAATCACCCGCGCATCCCGGCGCAGCAACTCCGCCGCAGTAGCTCTACCGATCCCGCTGTTCGCCCCAGTAACGATCACCGTCTTTCCACGCATCATTGTCACCTTCAGCGCTCGCCTGAACGTCACTGCATCAGACATGGCGAAGTAAACTAACCGACGTCATCATGTCGTCATCGATGTTGCCAAACGTCTCTTGATATTTTTTTTACAGGAACTTAACATGTTATAAAAAACAGCACTATTTTACTCACGCAGCGTATTGTTTTTAAACGCAAACTGTATTTACACTATATTTTCCGAACTGTTAGCGAATGTTTAAAATATAAACTACATAACCCATACTGCAATGCGGTGAGCAAACGGGCAAACCCATGGTCTTTTTTATTGAAATATTTATTATTTGCAAATAATGTAGGGAAATGTATTTTAAATACGCACCAACGATAAGCACTGTAAGAATTTGTTTTACGTTTTGTACGTTTTGTATTACAACAATAATTAAAATTAAAACATTTCAATATTCGATCGACCATTCGATAGTTTTTTTTTTACACAATTAAAAAAGCAAATAAACACAAAATAACATGCAACGTTTGTGGATTCTGAAATAAAACTATATTGGCCATTGGATTTAATTTTTAATCCTGCATTAATAAAGCTATATTAGTTTTTTATTAATTAAATTGTAGTTTTTTATGACACAAATGCATAGTCATAATATTAAAAATTCTGTTTTTATTGTCTTTGTTTGCTGTATTTGATCCAAATTGTGGGTGCCCACACTTTTATGGCCCAAGATCTACTTTACCATTGGACAGGTCATCGAGATTTACCAGGGTTAATCTTTTTTTAGGCTTTTATATTGAACCCTGTTTACACACATCATGTGAGTATAAACTTGGTTTTAGTACACCCAAACCACCAAACACATTGGAAGTCCAATGGTTACTTGGCAAATAAAGCAAATGTATTTGGAGTTTGGCATTGTAAAAAAAATAAATAAATCATCCTCCCACTTTAAATGAAAGTGATACATTTTAGTTATTTTTGAGCAAAGTCCTTCACTCCTCTTGTCAGTCAAATAAAGTGCAAAAACACAAACATAAACTATCTAATGTATATAATACACGAGGCAGTGCTTTGGATTTAGGCACGGAGGCGTGGCCACATGCCGGTTTTGGGAACAACGTTTGGCAAAGCAGACTCTCATGCACAGGGATAGAGATCGCACGCATGTGTCGCACGTGAAAATGTACGCACGCATGTGTATAAGTGCTTCCGATACCGTGCTGATACCGTGGAGGTTTTTTTCAAACCTCCATCTCTATCTACATAACACCCCTCTGCGATCGACGCATTAGACACCCCTGACCTAAAGCTTTGCAACAATTGCAATGGCATTTTAAAGTACATTTATATTTAATAATGCATTATGTTACTAATGTAGTTGCACATGGTTCCAGGGGAGAACGTTTTGAGCGCTGGGCATATACTGTACACCCAGAACAAGATGCCAGTCTTTCGCTGGGCACAATCACTCACATAGACACACACACACACACAAACACACACTACTGGGCTACTGGGGCAATGGCAATTTAAAGCATTCAATTTACCTTGAATCCGTTTCTCAGGACAAGCAAGAAAATCTGGTTTAGTTTACTGTGGCATTAGTCATATGAACTTAGCATGTTGGAACTTGTCAGTATTGATTTTGAATTCCATTATATAACTCTGTCCATAGGCGGCATGGTGGCTTAGTGGTTAGCACGTTCGCCTCTCAGCGCTAGGGATTTCCGGTTCGAATCCCCATCTGGGTGGAGTTTCCATGTTCTCCCCGTGTCCTCGTGGGTTTCCTCCCGCAGTTCAAAAACATGGATCAAGTCAATTGAATTCTCCAAATTGCCCCATATAGAGTGTATTTGTGTGAGTGAGTGTGTGCCCAGCGATGGATTGGCGCCCTGTCCTGGGTCTATCTGCCCAGCGCCTGAGATGTTCTTCCCTGGATGGGCATGGGGAACCATACCGCGACCCTAATATAGGATAAAGCGGGAGATAATGAATGAATGAACTCTGTCCATAATCAAACCATCCAATTTGTGTACAGTGAAAGAAAGTCATGTTATGACAATTAATGAATTAAAGGCTGAAATCAGTAGTGTCACATACCCAATAAACATAATTGTATTTTCAATGTAACCTCAGCTACTGGACTGGATTGATCTTGTTTTACTTAAGCTTCTCCTACGTTAAGTGTATAACTGTAATTATTGGAGATAAAGTCAGCTTAACCCCTCCCCCTTAATGTGCTACAAGACAAATCAGTGTGAAAAAATCACCTCCAAATTTAAGAACTTGGCTTATTTGTGTTTCCCGTATGGTGTTGTTTCCATCAAGGCTGCAGCTGTAGAGACTTACATTCATTTTCATTTCTCCCTGTCTTTTTGTTTCTTTATCATGCTGTTTTCTCATTATTTTCTTATTTATTTATTTCGTAGAATCCATTTAAAAGGAAACACTTTTG
The DNA here is from genome assembly GCA_019802505.1 of Corydoras sp. C115. Classification (NCBI taxonomy): domain Eukaryota; kingdom Metazoa; phylum Chordata; class Actinopteri; order Siluriformes; family Callichthyidae; genus Corydoras; species Corydoras sp. C115. The sequence goes on along the minus strand of JAFMOC010000111.1, from coordinate 2,189,705 downwards.
CTTGAGCTTATAAAGATAGCTGAACATTACTGGAAAATCATTTGAAAAAAAAACTTCAAAAAGATCCTTAATATTTTTATGGAATTGTGTATTTATATTTTATTAATATATTTTTTTTATAAAATAAAAGTGACACGTACAACAATTTGGGACAAAATCATAATTAATAATGTTTTTTATGACCTCTACTTTAATTAACCATTTTAAATTATTTTAAAACTGAGGATATTAATGAGCATGTGGATTGTTGCCTATGATATATAGCATTAGGGTGACCAGATTCCAATTTACTATATGTGGGACAAAGACTATGTTTGTGTGGGACAATGTAGGACACCAATGCATCAAAGTAGTCTAAAATAAATTAAAACAAAAAAAGAAACATCTCTATCCTGCCCCTTTAGCACATAACAGACTGCAAATAAAAACGTATATACATACATATATATATATATATATATATATATATATATATATATATATATATATATATATATATATATATGAGAACAGACAGTTCTTTCATTTCTCCAAACAGTATATGTATATATAATTTGTATATAAATAGTAAGCACCCAACTGTGTACAATTAAACAGAACAAACAGTTCTTTAATGTGCTTTCCTGTAGTTTCTCATGCCGCTGATGTTCTGATCTGATTTGCATTGTTTGTGTTGGTGGACGCACATTTAATGCATCCGCGTTCCAGATTGGTTGACATTCAAACAGCCTGCCTCTCCCCCGATAACAGACAACACAGCCGTCCAATGGCAGATTATAAAACACGCATTTCAAAAGTGGAGCCTGACTTTCAATAACAATGCGGGACAACGTCTCAATTTGCAGGACGCCTGAAAAGTAACAAAATTGCTTGACTGTCCCGCACAAAGCTGGACATCTGGTCAACCTATATAGCATTTAAAAAAAATAAAAGCAAAATGAGAGATGAAGGGGCATCTGCCAGAACTGACATGGACAAGAGCTGCACTGGCCATACCAAGATGCAATAGGAAACCTTGTCCACTCTAGCCATTTTGGCTATGAGCCACCAGTCATGAAGAGAGAGCACTCTATTCCACTCTATTGAGCAGGAAACTGGTTGAGCACCTCAGTACCTCCTAACATGCTTTACACCAGTGCATCAGTCAGGCTTGCCAATGTGGAGAGCATGGTAGCTCAGTGGTTAGGGTGTTGTGCTATCAATCTGAAGGTTGTGGGTTCACAACCCAAGTCCACTGAAGTTATTGTTCACTGTGGATCCTTGAGCAAGACCCTAATTGCTCCAGGGATGCTGTGGCCAACCCTGTGCTCACTTTGTAAGTCACTTTGGATAAAAGCATCTGCAGAATGAGAAAATATACATGTGGAAGAAAGAAGCCCTGCAAAGACAGATTATGCACATGTAAAAAAAAACTTTGAACACAAAGCTAAAACAAAGATTGGTGTCAGGTATGTCTACACCAGTGAAACCTTAATATTCAAGATTTCGTTTTACTAGTTTTTATATAAAAATGTCGCACGAGGGCGTGATGAGCAGAGTCTGTGGATGGAGACAAGCTTGGAACATGTATCAGCTGGTAACACCTACTGTACCTGGAACTGATGTTACTAATTATCTCTCCTCCTGTGTCATGAGACAAATGTAAATACATGAGAGAGAGAGTGTGATCTAACTGTGATGGTGTACGGCTGACATTGTGTGTAAAATTGTAATACTGATAAAGTTAGTATTCGCTAGAAAACATATTTTGTAATGAAATAAAGCCTTTCTGTTTAAATTTTCCGCCTGTTGCCTAGTGTGCCACACCCCTAAACATATTACAAAAAGCCTTCTGTGAAATACGGGCGGTGCAGTCCGTCCGACGGCCACGCTGCGCGGTGCGGCGTGGTGCAAGTAGCGAGCCAGGCGACCAGGTAAACAAACAAACGGTCCTCTATTGGGTGGATCAGCGGGAACACCGCTGAAGGCCCGGCGGGACGTGCCGGGAGCAAAACCCAAATCAAACAAACCAATCAATAAACGAGATGAACAAAAACACCCGTCGTAACACAAAGATCTTCAAACATACAATGCTGGCCTGCTGACTCAGGGCGCATGCGCGCTTTAAGTGTAGTCAGCAGGCCACATGTGATAAGATAGGTAAAACAAGAAAACAGGGGGGAGTGGCCTAGCACTCCCAACCCTGACACCTTCCATGTCAATCTGACCACTCATTAACCTCAATCATCCTCACCTGCAGGCAATCTCTTGGCAGCATTCATAAACCCCTTGTTTCCTCCCTTCCAGCGCCAGAGAATTGGTTTTCCAAGCCACGCTGAGATTAACATTCCCAGGTCCTCTGTTCGGCTAACACTCTCGGCAAATCAGATAACTCCACTGTCAACTTCGGTCTACTCAACATCCGCTCACTCACGAGTAAGGGACATCTCATCCAGGAGTTCCTCACCGACCGTAAGCTCGACTTCCTCTGTTTAACCGAGACCTAGCAACAACCCAATGACTTTCAAGAACTCAATGAATGCACTCCTCTGGGGTTTGTTCTGCCAGCCTCGTGACACTGGGGGGGGGAGGTCTAGCGATAATTCACCGCGAGAAGTGTAAAGCCTGTTCCCACCTTCTCCTCCTTTGAATCAACAGTATGTCAATTGTCTGGATCTACTCCCATTATCATTACAACTGTTAATCGTCCTCCAAAACAAAACAAAACAACAACTTTCTCAATGACTTTGCTGCTCTGCTCACTCAGCTCTCCACTCTCTCACCAAATAATATAGTGCTGGGAGATTTCTATATTCATATGGACAATATCAATAATCCACTAACCAAAGACTTTACATCTTGCCTTGACAGTTTTGGATTTCAGCAGTATACGGATGTCCCCATTCATGCTAAAGGTCACATTTTGGTCTTAATCTGCTGCTCTGGCGTCTCACCTTCTGACCTTACAATGGATTATCTCCCCATAACTGACCATCTCCTCCTTTCATTTTCCATCAGTCTCCCTCTCTCCATTCCTAAGCCCTCCTTCAGCGGCTCTGTAAGAAAACTGGCATAACTATTCACAAGGACATTTATAAAAACCATCTGTTACACTATAAGGACTGTTTCACCCAAACTAAATCCAACTAGTATACTCTGTTCTAGCGAAGGTAACAACAAGTCACTATTCTCATTATATAAGAATATCACTCAAGCTCCCGACTCTTTGCCATCTCACCTTTGCTCAACTGCCTTCTGCAACTCCCTCATGTAATTTTTTTAATGGAAAAATTCAGTACATACATAACCATCTGTAACGGGTGCCTAGGGCACCCGTTCCTCGGCCGTTGTGTGTGGGTGTTTTTGGTTTCTGTGTTTATGTTCCTGTGTTTTGTTAATTAGCTGTCTCGTGTGAGTATTTTGGGTTAATTAGCGTCACGGGTTCATTGGGTTTTATGTCTTCCGTGCGCGTCTTCGGTGTTTAATGTCACTTTGTCCTTCGTACCTGCATGTTTGGTGTTTTAGCACCTTTAATAAACATTTCCTTTGTTGTTACTACCTGCGTGCCTGGCTCCCTTCTGCGCGTTAGAGCGCCGCGGCTCTGCGCTATATTTGCGCAGCCGCGTTTAAATCCCAGGTGGGCATCGTGACAGTAAGACGCGCCAACGTTTTGGGAGTCCAGAGCCCAGGTAGGCTATTTTTAAATTTTTCTTTGGGGGGGCCGTATAGCCTCATACTCGCGGCGCGCTCCGCCGTTTCCGCGAGTGCGTTGTTATGCGGAGCCCGCCGTCCCGGAGCCGGGGGAGCGGCTCAAACAGCGTCATGGCGGAGTGGAGCGACTCCGATGAGGAATGGATGTGGAGGGTTGGTTTTGAGGCGCTCTGCGCAGAGGAAAATCTGGACATTGTCCAGATTTCCGATGACGAGGCGGGCGAATCTTACCTGTATGGGCACATTCTGCCCGTACACACCCTCCGCAACACTGAGGAGTTCTGGACGGAGGGTCCAGTCCGGTTTGTTAAACCCCCGGTGGCGAGACACAGACGCAGAGCGCGGCGACGGCGTGGGGTGAAGCCGCAGCGGGCGCACAGCGCAGCCGCGGAGCGCGAAGCGTGGACTGCGGGGCAGTCACGTGACGCGACCGCGCCGGTCCGTGCCGCGTCTGGGTCGCGCTGCGAGGGGGCGGTACCGGAGCCGCCGCCTGAGTGCGCGAATGTGTTGTGTCCCCCTTCCTCCTATGTGTTGTGTCCCCCGTCCTCCTATATGTCGTGTGACCAGTCTGTCGTCCCCATGTCCGACATGTTTGTCTCATTGTGTTTGGGCGTTGCGGTGGGGGTTTATGTGTTTTGTGTTCAGGATGGAGAGCCCGAGGTGCCGGCCGAGGTCCGCCCAGCGCGCGTGCCTGCCGAGGTCCGCCCAGCGCGCGTGCCGGCCGAGGTCCGCGCAGCCTGCGTGCCCGCCGAGGTCCGCCCAGCCTGCGTGCCCGCCGAGGTCCGCGCAGCCTGCGTGCCCGCCGAGGTCCGCCCAGCCTGCGTGCCCGCCGAGGTCCGCGCAGCCTGCGTGCCCGCCGAGGTCCGCCCAGCCTGCGTGCCCGCCGAGGTCCGCCCAGCCTGCGTGCCCGCCGAGGTCCGCCCAGCCTGCGTGCCCGCCGAGGTCCGCCCAGCCTGCGTGCCCGCCGAGGTCCGCCCAGCCTGCGTGCCCGCCGAGGTCCGCCCAGCCTGCGTGCCCGCCGAGGTCCAGCCAGCGTGCGTGCCCGCCGAGGTCCAGCCAGCGCGCGAGCCCATCCCGCGGCCCAGGGGCGTCACGCCGCCCATCCCGCGGCCCAGGGGCGTCACGCCGCCCATCCCGCGGCCCAGGGGCGTCACGCCGCCCGTCACGCCACCCATCCCGCGGCCCAGGGGCGCCACGCCGCCCATCCCACGGCCCAGGGGCGCCACGCCGCCCATCCCACGGCCCAGGGGCGCCACGCCGCCCATCCCGCGGCTCAGGGGCGCCACGCCGCCCATCCCGCGGCCCAGGGGCGCCACGCCGCCCATCCCGCGGCCCAGGGGCGCCACGCCGCCCATCCCGCGGCCCAGGGGCGTCACGCCGCCCATCCCGCGGCCCAGGGGCGTCACGCCGCCCATCCCGCGGCCCAGGGGCGTCACGCCGCCCATCCCGCGGCCCAGGGGTCCGAGCGCCGTCCAGCCCGAGGTTTTTGGTTTCTGTGTTTATGTTCCTGTGTTTTGTTAATTAGCTGTCTCGTGTGAGTATTTTGGGTTAATTAGCGTCACGGGTTCATTGGGTGGTTTTATGCACGTGGTGGGTATTTAGTTCCGGGGTTTTATGTCTTCCGTGCGCGTCTTCGGTGTTTAATGTCACTTTGTCCTTCGTACCTGCATGTTTGGTGTTTTAGCACCTTTAATAAACATTTCCTTTGTTGTTACTACCTGCGTGCCTGGCTCCCTTCTGCGCGTTAGAGCGCCGCGGCTCTGCGCTATATTTGCGCAGCCGCGTTTAAATCCCAGGTGGGCATCGTGACACCATCTTACTTCAAACACTATGTCTGGTATATCTTCTGAATCATCTCCTGTTCACTATTTTTTTTTTCTTTTTAGCTCAAATTCAGAAATTTCAGATCTTATCCACAAATTTAAGCCATCCACCTCAGCTGGACCCTCTCCCTCCAGTCTTGGTCAATGCCTGCCTCCCTTCCCTGCACCCTTTAATTTCTGCTATCATCCATTCGCCTCTTTCCATACTGGTTCAAATCATACCTCACCTGCCGCACTCAGTTCATTCAGCTCAAAACCTTTTCTTCTCAGCCTTCCTCTGTCATCTCAGGTGTGGCCCAGGGCTCTGTCCTGGGACCCCTCTTATTCATCATTTATCTCCTTCCCCTTGGTAATATCTTCCACAAATACAACATTCATTTCCACTGTTACGTGGATGACACTCAGCTCTACCTTGCCACCAAACCCACTTCCAATCTTCCACCCTCCTACCTTATTGACTGCTTGGCTGAAATTAAATTCTGGTTCAATTCAAATTTACTAAAGCTTAACAGTGATAAAATAGGTTCTTCTTCTTGGCACAAAATCAATTCTATCCAAAATAGACAGTTTTTATCTTAACATTAACAATTGTTCCGTTTCACCCTCTGCACAGGTAAAGAGTCTTGGAGTCATCCTGGACGGTACCCTTTTATTTCAATCACACATCAACATCACCCGGTCTACTTCCACCTTCGCAACATAAACCGTCTTCGCCTCTCTCTTACCCCTCATGCTGCCGCCATTCTTTTTCATAGCCCCATTACCTCACGATTATACTACTGCTAAACTCTCTTCTTTTTGGTCTCATCCACAAATCTCTCCATAAGCTTCAACTAGTCCAGAATTCAGCTGCTCGTATCATTGCCAAAACTGCCAGTTTCTGCCACATCACTCCTGTTTTCCAACAGCTCCACTGGCTCCCGGTCAAGTTCTGCATCAATTACAAAATCCTTCTGCTCACTTTTAAGGCCATTCACAATCTTTCTCCACCATATCTCTCCTCTATTCTTCAGGTTGTAATTCTATCTAGCTCCCTCCGATCATCGTCCGTCACGGACGATCCTCCTGACCATATCCTCCTGACCGTCACCACCATTGTATCCTCCTGACCGTCACCACCATTTGCCTTACCACCATGGGGAACAGAGCTTTCAGCCGCTCTGCTCCCAAACTTTGGAACTCTTAACCATCTGACATAAGACATTAGCTCACTTTAACAATTCAAATCCGCACTTAACTCACCTGTTCAAACTGGTCTTCTCTATCTGATTGCTGTATTTTAACTTACTTTTAATATTGTGTATTTTGTTTTAATAATTAATGCTTATTTGCACTTTTGTAAGGTGTCCTTGAGTGACAAATGCGCCTATAAAATAAAATGTCTTATTATTATTCTCCTCTGTGTCTCCCAGTTGCTCCTTATTGCTCTCCTGGTCTGGGCTTCTGAACTCGTCTTCTAACTGCCATTGCCTTTTTACTCATATTACTGTCTTACCCTAATAATCAGAATTATTATTATTAATTCCTGGGGGAAATCGCAGAGAGTTGTTGGCAGCTGTGGGATTGTAATCCATGCCTCTGAAGAGACTGGAGCCTAAACCCAGCGCCTTAGACCGCTCAGCCACACTACCTAATGGGCTAAATGTCCTTGCATTTCATCTGGCCTCAGTGTGAATTGTGTTTGAAACCTGTTTCCTACTTGCACTTTCCAGAATTCCCTGGCCAAACATGGAACCATCGAACAACTATTTAGATAATCAGAACCCACTGGAAACTCACCTTAATCAACAGGCCTCCATATTGAGCCAACATGAGTAGCTGCTGATGTCACTGATTGAGATTAATCGGCAGCTGATGATCCAGATGGGACCCAGAACCTTACTATGGTGAGCTCTCTAAGTGCCAGGGTTCCTTGTTCCAGTGTGCCTTGATGTTTCGCCTTCATCCGTCCAAATTTGCGCCTGACTCCAGCAAGGTGTCCTATATCCTGAGCATGTTACATGAAAGAGCCCTAACCCTGGCAGAGGTTTCTCAGATCCTAGTCGATCCTCAGGCTGGTTCATAAGATGATTTATTTCTCCAATTCTGAACCTTCAGTCTTCATTCACCCTTATCACACCGGCAATGCGGCCAATCAACTGCTGGATTTACGACAGGGATCGACAGGGATTTTTTTTGTGAAGCTTAACAGCCTAGCCTCAGACTCAAGTTGTGGGGACTTCGCCCTCCGGACCATGTTTCACAGGGGTCTGAAGGATCGCCTATGTGATGAACTGGCTACACATGCTGAACCCTCCAACCTAAAAGATCTTACAAATCTAGCAACTTCCATCGATGGCAGAATCTGTAAACGCTGCCACGAACATGCCACAAGGTCCGAGAGATCATTTTCCCTTCCCCGCTGCTTTTCCAATCATTCCCAAACCAAATTTCCTCTTTCTCCATTCAGTTCACAATATTGGGACACGCCCCCCCGAGCCTATGCAGCTTGGGCGCATGCACTTATCTTCCAAAGAGCGCACACGGATGCTTTAGTTGGGGCAATGTCCGTACTGCAGTGAATCAGGGCATCAATGATTGGAATGCCGCATTGGACCGAAAGGATCAAGCCCGACAATAGGTCTGAGGTTGCTGTTGGGCTCGAATTCTATATGTCAAAACCTCTGTCCATACCAGTCACTCTCTTTAGTTCTACGCACAAGGAAGTGTCTCTGTCTGCACTTATTGACTTGGGTTCAGAGATGAATCTCATTCATGGGGGTCTTGTTTCCCAATTTCCAGAATGCCCTGGCACTAGATAGCAGTACCCTTACATGCATTACACACCTACCCACACCCATTTCCTTGATAATTTCAGGCAATTATCGTGATGAATTGACAGTTTTCAATCTTTTGTTATCAAATCTCCACAATGCCCCTTGGTACTTGGATTCCCCTGGTTGGCACTCTATAATCCCCAGATCAACTGGCACAAGAGTAGGATCATGTCTTGGAGCAATTATTGTTATGCTCACTGTTTCCGTGCCACCACTCGACCTATTTTCACTGTCACCTCACAATCCTTTAGGCTGCTTAAACAGACTTGGCCCATGGTGTTGCGGGTGTAAGACTTGAGCTGCTTTGTAGCTTCAATCGTTGCCACTAATGACAATAGTTTGTACACCTGAGGAATTGCACTGTCCAACTCCATGTCTTTCAGAAACACCATGTCATCATCTTGAGCAGCCTGCAGACTCTGAGACAACCCCTGAGAGAACCAGATTTAGTCTGTGTGCATAGCAATGCATAAACATTGCAATGGGGGCTATTGGTTTAACTTTGGCCTGCAAACCATTGAGAGCTGAGGCCATGACAGCAGCCCCATCATAGGTTTGCACAACAAGTTTCTCTCTACTCTTAAATTGTAGCCCTGCATGTTCTCTGAATCACTGAAATTGTTTCTCTCTATCTCTGTAATTGTAGTCCTGCATGTTCCCATTCAAGACTTCAAAAACAGATTGAGCATCTCTTCCCCCAGAAACATAAAAAAAATCCAACAAAGCGCTCCTGAATTTTACCTTTACTATCCCCATAGCAAACAATGACAGAGTTGAGCATGGCAAGCTATATCAGTTGTTTCATCCACCTGCCATGCAAAAAAGGGAGCAGCCTGGATTTCATCTTTGAGCTCCTCAGAAACAGTGGCTGAAAGAGCAAAGATCAAGACATTTTGGATTGCATAGGACCAGAAAACACACTTATGACTGGAATTGTGTGACCAGGACAGAGTCATATTTAGCTAATATTTCATTAAACTCCCTGCAATTCCCCTTGTTGGATGATTCAACACTCTCAGCATGCCCCCTAAATGACAGCTCCTGACACCCAAGTTTTTGCACCAAATTTATCTGAAGAGTTGATTTGCCCTGCTGTTTAACTCTAAGTTTTTCTTCGTAAGGAAGACACTATCAAATGGCTTCACCAAAATCCGATACAAAACATTCAAACTGTTTGCCATTTTTTAAAATGTATTTTATTATTATTTTTTTTTATTGAGGAGTAAAATCAGCAATACAATGGAATAAGAATACAACAGTGAATGGCATTATAATATGAGAAAATAAACAGTGTCTATTTCATTAAGACATCCTCAAGAATTTTATATAATTCTTTAATTATAATTTTATAACCCCTAAAATTATTAACAATCACTCACACACCCACAGCACAAACAGACACAGACCAGCACAACAGAAGGGAAAGGAAAAGGAAGGTCAGTCAGCTGGCACTGTATCAAGAGAATTAAAGACTGAGAGGAATGGATCACATTTAAAATGAAATGTGGCAGTGTTACCTTTTAACGTATGCTTTATTTTTTCTAGTCTCAAAAAATATAGGACGTCTTGAATCCACTTTGAGACCGAAGAATGTTTTGTGGATTTCCACAACATTAATATGCGATGTCTAGCCAATAAAGAGGTAAAAGCCAGAACCTCTGATTGAGCCTGAGTAAGTAAACAGCAGGCAGGAGCAAGACCAAATAACGCAACCGAGGGGCAGGGGGAGACAGCAACCCCCAAAACCTCTGAAATAAAGTCAGAATACCCAGACCAGAATTTGAGTTATGACGGACAGAAAAGAAACATAAAACCGACTACAATGACATGGTGAGCCAAAGCATCTGTCACACCGATCCTCACTAGAATTTGGATAAAATTTTGAAAGCTGAAATTTTGATTGATGGACACTATTCAATACTTTAAATTGTATAAGCTGAAGTCTAGCACAAAGTGCACAAAATAGTATTTTATTCACCGCTCTATCCCACCATTCATCAGGAAATAAAGTACGCCTTCTTAACTTTTGTGGGGGATTTTACTTCCCAGGACATAAAATGCATATAAATTTTAGATATAAGGGACTTTTGGGGGTATTTCATAGTCAGATAATCAACCCATGGCTGATTGGTATGGATAATTTGAAAAATGGGATGATACAAAGTGCCTTACTTAAAAATAATGGAACCTGTGTAAAGGAGGCAAATGAAAGTCATCAGATAGTTGCGAAATAATGTGAAAGATGCCATCTTTATATAAATCAGAGACTCATAATGCCTCTGCTGTACCACACTACAAAGGCGGGATCACTTATCACTGGAAGAAACAATTTGTGTTTCAATGTAGGCATTTTTTTGGATGAAGATAAAAAGTTAAAATTTCGTCTAAACTGAAACCATATATGTAAAGTGGAAAATGTCAATGGGTTTCTAGAACTCTTTGAGACCTTTTGAGGCAGGGGAGAAGTGAGCAAAGAGAGAGTAGAAGATGGAGAGCAGGAATGTGTTTCCAGCTTGCACAACTGCATCTCCGGTGTATGAAGCCAGTTAAGTATTTTTTAAACGTGCGCAGCATCAGCGGGATGTTCTGAAACAAAAGTAGAAACCTAGGCAAGACATTCATCTTGATGACATTAATTCTCACCATTAAAGATATAGGAAGGGAATTCCATCTTTGTAGGTCTAGTTTAAGCATACTCAATTATGGGGCAAAATTGCTGTCGAAGAGGGATGGCAAAGTACGTGAAACATGAATTCCCAAATATTTGAATCCCAATGGAGCAAGTTTGTAAGGTAGAGATGATTTTTTAAGTGATAGCGCTAAATGGTTTACTGGATAAAATTCTGTTATGCTCGCCTACCTCGACCAAAAAACGGCTGCACAGATGAAGCGAATTTCTGTAGGACTTTAAATAAGTAGGTCCATTCAACACGGTCAAATGCCTTCTCTGCATCCAAAGAGATCACAACTTCTGGGGAAGTGGAGGAATGTCAAGCAAAAATAACATTAAAAAGTGTACGAACGTTAAAAAAGAGCTGACGCCGTTTAATGAATCCGTTTTGATCTGACAAAATTATGTTTGGAAGTATATTTTCTAAGCGCAATGCAAGAACCTTTGCAAGAATCTTAACATCAACATTTAGAAGGGCCAAAGGTCTATAAGAACCACAGATAGTAGGGTAAGTAAGCCTTGTAAGTGTTAGGAAATCTGAAATTTCCCCGATGAACCAACTTTGAAGGCATCAAAAAGCACAGTACAGATGATTTCAGAGTTATTCAAATCAAGCGGTGTATTTATGACAAACCGAGTCAAAGCAGTGTTCATCCAAGACAAGCCCAAGATCGCGATCCGACTCTGACCTCAGCACCACACCGGTCCCACCAAGACAGAGCCCCGAAGTCCCGTTGCTGACCGTATTTATTGAAACACCCATCCCTCGCTCTTCTTATTCTGAAAAAACTTGTTAAAGGAGTTCTATGGGGGGTTGAACGCGCCGTTCCATCCCTTATCTGGGGGAGCATGAGACAGCTTGGCTGTCCTTGAGCTTTATCCACCAGATGCCAGGTGCATCTAGTTTTCATGAAATATAGGCCTTGGGCAATTGTCAGCCAGATTGCCCCATCGTTATTGAATGCGCTAATTCCCTTGAACACAAAATACTTACAAATCACAAATTTTAAATCCCTTCAATCCCCCTTTGGGCATGCCCATCAACACGCCCATCAAATTTGCCCCATTGTGAATTTGTCCCATTGTGAATTTGTCCCATGAGTGGTGCTGATGTTCAGAGTCAATCGCTTACATTTATTCATCAGAGTTCTCCTACGTCAGTGTGCTGTGCATGTGAGCCCTAAAATCAGTACATGAATCTAAAAAATAAAACACTCAGATTTTTGATACTCTAATAATATACGGTTTCATACTCTACTCGTTATCAGAGTCCTGGGGCTATGGGAGGTCCCACTTCTGTCACCGCATGGGGTGTCTCCTACTCAGGTGCCCCACACCTGCAATGTTGTTGCCTCCGTCCATCACTAGGTGGCCAGACTTCTCTCCGTTTCCCCAGGTCTCCGGTCACGATCTACGAATTTCGGATGCCCTATGTGTACTTTTAATGCTATACTAAAGCATGTGCGTGCAGTGTGTTATCTCCCCTACTGGGTTAATGCCTTAGAGGGAAAAAGAGAGAGATAGGAAAACGAGAAAGAAAATAAATTTATAAATGGAAACAAGATGTGACCTATGCCCGAGTCTATGTAAGTGGATGAGTCCCTATATAAATAAAAGCTACCGACTGCTCACCTTCTCCTTTGGGGCTAGCCCCCCCTTAAACCTGTAAGAGTAAGAGGAGCCAACGGCTTTACCATGGCACATCGGCCGACAGCCAGGGGTGGCATTCTTACCACTAAGGTGTGTTTCCCACAATAATAATATAACCCGATTGGGCCCACGGCCCCACCTCCGTGTCATTGTAGGTGATGTCTGTTCGGCCCCAATCTAATACCACACATTGCTTGACAGTGTAACCCCCTGCCTTTTTGCCGCCCGATCGGCCACCTCGTTTCCCTGCGCCTCCATGTCCCCTTAGTGGAGTGGCCTTTACATTTAATGATGTCCACCTGTTTGGGCAGCTGTACTGCTTCCAGTAGCTTATGTATGTGCGCATAATGTTTAATAGGACCCCCTTGCGTCGTTTTGAATGTTCTCCGCACCCATTGTGGTCCATCTATGTGTACTGCAGAATAGACGTATGCTGAGTCTGTATAAATGTTCACAGCTGTGTTGCTCGCAGTCAAGTGGTGTTTGCATGTATTGCCATGTATTTGCAGTTTTGATAGCGTCAATGCTGTAGATGTGAGAAAGGCAATCACCCCATGGGTTGTGTTCACAACTAATGGGTGACACATTACTAGGTGCCCGATTTTATTCAGAACCACTCCTAAGGCTGCCATGTACCTTGTACTTGAAAACAAAAACTTTAGTACTTAAAAAATATACCTTTAGCCTCCCCCTTTCTAAAACAAAACAACAGATTGTCTATGGAAAAATCAAACAACCAGGGGTTATAATTATTATTATTATTATTATTATTATTATTATTATTATTATTTTCTCCTGGATCAAACTGCACAGTCAGTTCTGTCCGCTAGAACCTGCAAATTGACTTGTTTGGTTAGTAAAGTTAAATACAACATCAAACAAACTTAAATTTTTTGTATTCTTTATAAAAATCGCACAACATAAGTTTAATAAAACTCATATTTCTCCTGTTCAATGTAAAAATATGATAATTAGGCCACCTTTAGTTCATTACCTGGAGGAAAAAATAAAACCTTTATAAACAATTCATAAACAACAATGCTGCAAAAAAGTCATAACATTAATCATTTGTCTTATATGTGTTATGGCAAAACATTTTCTCAAACTTCGACCTGGAAAAAATATACAGTTGTGATCAAATTTATTCAACCCCCAATGCTGCGAAGGGTTTTATGGAATTTAGTGCACATTTGTAATTGTGTTCATAATGAAATCTTACAAGGACTTGTTAAAGAACTAAATGCAACTAAGATAGCATCAATTGTTTTTGTCATAAAGTATTAAATGGCCTTTTTGTGATTTCTTCATTGACACAATTATTCAACCCCTTTACAACTACCACTCATAAGAACAGAGGTTCATTCCAGTGTTTTCAATCAGGTATTGAAAACACCTGTGGATGTCAACGAGCAGCAATCAAGCATGATAAGCACCAATTAGGCAAATTTAAAAGGACTGTGATACTCAGCTCCTTCTAGACATCTACTGGTGTGTTTACAAGCATGGTGAAGGCAAGAGAATGGTCCCAGAAGACAAGAGAAGAGGTTATTGCTCTTCACAAGAATGGCAATGGATATAAAAAGATTGCGAAGTTGTTAAATATTCCAAGAGACACTATCGGAAGTATCATTCGCAAGTTCAAGTTAAAGGGCACAGTGGAAACGTTACCTGGTCGTGGCAGAAAGAAGATCCTGACCGTGACTGCTGTGCGCTACCTGAAGCGTAATGTGGAGAAAAATCCCCGCGTGACTGCTAAGGAACTGAAAAAAGACCTGTCAGATGTGGGCACTGAAGTTTCAGCTCAGACAATAAGGCGCGCACTGCATAACGAAGAACTCCCAGGCGCACCCCCTTGCTGACTCCAAAGAACAAGAAAAGTCGACTGCAGTATGCCAAAAGTCATGTGGACAAGCCACAAAGGTTTTGGGACAGTGTACTGTGGTCAGATGAAACTAAATTAGAACTGTTTGGGACAATGGACCAGCGCTATGTTTGGAGGAGGAAGAACCAGGCTTATGAACAAAAGAACACCTTGCCTACTGTGAAGCATGGTGGGGGGTCAATTATGCTTTGGGGCTGTTTTGCTTCTAATGGTACAGGAAAGCTTCAACGTGTGCAGGGTACCATGAATTCCCTTCAGTACCAGGAGATCTTGGAGGAAAATGTGATGGAGTCAGTCACAAACCTGCGGCTTGGGAGACGTTGGACCTTCAAACAGGACAATGATCCGAAGCACACATCCAAGTCCACTAGAGCATGGTTGAACATGAAAGGCTGGAACATTCTAGAGTGGCCATCGCAATCACCAGACTTAAATCCAATTGAGAACCTCTGGTGGGACCTAAAGAAGGCAGTTGCAGTGCGCAAGCCTAAGAATGTGACTGAACTGGAGGCTTTTGCCCATGAAGAATGGGCTAAGATACCCATAGGTCGCTGCAAGACACTTGTGTCAAGCTATGCTTCACGCTTGAAAGCTGTCATAACTGGAAAAGGATGTTGTACTAAGTACTAAAAAATAATGTCACTAGGGGGTTGAATAAAACTGATAATGATGTGAGCACAGTAAAGACATTTGTGGTTATTCCATCATAAATATTATGTTATATTTGTCTAATTTATAAGTGCCTCTTTGATATAATTGTAAATAAGATGACTGAAATGATCCAAATCAATGTCAAACTGGCCAAAACACTTTATTTCAGTGGGGGTTGAATAAATTTGATCACAACTGTAACCTCATAATTTTGTCCTCATTAGTTAATGTCAGTCAGTCCGGTCTAGTGTAGTTAATTTTCAGTCAAATGTTTATCCTTTATTAAACAAAAATTGTACTTGGTCCATTTTATGTTTTGTGATTAAATATAAACATATACAGTATTTTTTTTTCATGTTAAAAGAAGTGATATTTATTTTAGAAAAATAAAAGAAAATGTGAAATCCTACCCCACTCTCTGATTAGTTATCAGACAACGTCACTAGTATGGAGACCTTCAGTTGCTTGTTTTAAAACAACAATCTGATAATAGTGCGGACGTGGTTCTCAGCTCTGTCGACGTGGCCTTATTGAAACGGATAAATAGAAGACAAAAGTTTCAATGGAAGATGTACGTATACATTCTTGACTTGATATAATCAGCATAATAAGACATAATAACTGTAGAAGGTTATTGCTAGTGTTATCGTCTGATTCAGAGGGAACAGAGGAGACGTAGATGCAGAAACAACAGGGGTTTATTAAACCAGAGATGCAGCGGCAACCGAGTGGCACGTGAACGAGTAGGTGATTGGCAGCGGGATCACAGGAGCACTCGTTGTAACACACGTGCGTAGCTTAAATACCAGGTCTGGCGGTGCACCTGGTAACAAGCACAAGGGAGAAACAAAAGAACACAAACCAACACCAAACACAAAATATAAACACTGGGAGATAGAATAAACAAAGAGTGTGGAAAACAGATTGAGAAAAAGGAGCTAAATAGAACAGGAGCAAGTAAGAGGAAGTGAAGTGCTGGATGGGGTGGCAACCAGGGAGAACCTAGGAAGGATGAAGGAAAAGATAACACACCAAAGGGGAACTAGAATCGGGAGACAGTGAAGTGATTAGTGATAGATGGATTAAATGTGTTATATACACCGACAGGGGAAGTGGTTAGTAAATAAAAGTGAGAATGAGTTATGGATTCTATACACAGAATGACAGACACGGACTTTCCTTTCAAACACCACTCACACACAGAAACCTAAACTAAGGAGAGGAAGGAAGGGACGGGGATGAGGAAAAGGGAGAGAGGGAGGACGAGAGGTCGGAAGAAGCGGGGAACAGAGAGAGGAGGACACGCTACTACTAAACACACTCGAAATCGCACTCACCCAACGGAGACCAAAACCCGGAAGAACACTGAGAAAGAAGGCAGGAGATATCACAAGGATAACACTCGGTACTGACGTAAATGGCAAATACTTCGCGCCCGTCCAGCGAAACGGAAAGCCTTATAAAGGAAAGAAAGAACCCGGAAACAATGAACCTCACCTGGTGCACGGAGAATGCGCGCTGATTAGTAGGCGGGGCTAGGGGAACGCGCCGCAGCGCTGCGGTCTCTGACAGATAGGTATATGCAAGCACAAATGGTTAAGATGAATCACTCATACACAAAAATCATAATTCTCCTTCACAATTCCCCTTTGATTCATTTTAATCATTCGATAGTTCTAACAGATCAATTTCAGCTTTTTCGATTATTTTCGCTTGTTTACATTACTGAAGTTTTGTTTTGGAGGCCTTGTGGCCTTGCTCTGCCAGATGTTTCAACAGAGCCAAAGTTGTGTCTTTACATATGGTCTGGGTTGGTGCTGCCACCAACATTTCAAAAATAGATCTCTGTCCGACTCAACATCTTATCAGTCCCGCTGCCCATTTTCTGTCAGATATTATTTCCGTCCTAGTCAGACAGTCTGGTTTATTCACTCAAATCTTCACAGGAAACCTTGTCTTTAAATTGGAAAATAGTGCTATTTAACATTTTAAAATCTAATAGCTATATTTAAATGAGCTCAAACTATTTTATTTGCCACGGCTAATTAATATTAATTCACTAACTTTCCCCAATTCAACATTACTGAAACTGTAGGATTTTGGGTAATAATATGATATTAATAAAGTCCTCCGCATCCCATTACCAAATTACTGAAAATGTTATGAAAATGTAAAATATCTGACTCCACTGATTATATCTCAATGATTTAAGCTATATTTGATTCAGGTATTCTGTAAGCATGCAGAAATCTTAATTCTGTCAGAGGCTTCTATAATATATGGACAGAGGTTATATTGACATGTGGATATATCTAAATATCCCTCAGAGGTCAATCTTATAGCTGCTTAAAATACACCATTTAGTTAGAAATAAATTAACCTTTGAGTTTTAGCCTTGAAGGATTAACTGGAAACTTTGGTTTAGAGTAATAACAGTATTTATTACGAATGATTAATTAAGAACACGAAGAATACTAAGATTACTGAACAGATTTATGTTAAAAAGTTACACTAATAGCAAATGAACGCCCCCTTTAGGTACAAACTCACGTGTTATGCGAACGCTGGAAAAATGCCAGAACCAAGAGCCTGCTGGGCTGAGCAAAGCAAGGCAGGCCTTAATCTAAGCAGAACCTGACCAGGCCAAAACCAAGCATAGCAGGGCCCAGCAGCAGCACTGGCCAGAGCTAGACCAGGAGAAGAGAGAGAGAGTTTGCCTGTTACATCCTTTTATTGCCTCTTGCCATTCCAGGGCGCCCCTGGTCTCATATAGCCCTGGATTTTATTACTGGCCTGTCTGAGTCTAAAGGTATGACTGTTGACCATTGTGGACCGCTTCTTGAAAATGGTATGACTCATTGCGCTACCCAAACTCCCCTTAGCCATGGAAACTTCAGAGTTTCTATTCAAATTGGTCATTAGGAAACATGCCATTCCTGCTGACATCGTCCACAATTTACTGTATATCCTAGGTATGGTGAGCTTTTTGTACTGCCCTAGGAACTACAGTCAGTCTCACCTCCAGAATCTAATGGTCAAGCTGAACAGGGTTCAATGACATCCTCCACTGTGTCAGAGCCGAACACCCAGATCAGTGGAGCACACATCTGACTTGGGTGGAATATACCCTTAATGCTCTCAACTGGCAAATCCCCGTTTGAAGCTTCACTGGGCTATCAATGGCCCCTATTTTCAGAAGAAGAGCTTGACCTGGCAGTCCCCTCAGTGGTCCACCACATGTGCCCTTGTTGCCAGATCTGGAAATCCACTAAGAAAGCCCTTATCAAAGCCCAGTCTGTTACTGACTGCTCTGCTAATTAATATCGCCAACTACATATATGATCTTCAATATATGCCCCTAACTACCATCCTGGCCAATCAGTCTGGCTATCAGCCTGCAATTTTCCCCTATGTGTCACATCCTGCAAACTGGCCTCTTGCTTCATTGGCCCCTATGTCATTTCCAACATCATCAATCCTTCTGCTGTCCGACTTAAACTTCCATACCACATGCGTATCAACTCCACATTCTATATTTCCCAGATCAAACCTGTCCATCAGTCCACTCTATCCTGCTGGACCTCTCTGCAGCTGTCAATACAGTAAAAGATGTGAAGAAACTTCCCCAGCTCTTGATGAGCTCTCTCGCATAACTCATTACTCTCAGGGTGTTATCCGGGGGATGAACTGACAGTTGTACCCAATTTTTAAAAAAAGGCCCTTGATAATTCAGAAGTAAACTGAGGACTCTGGTCTTAAAGAATGTCCTCCGGTATGCCAAAAACAGAAAAAAGACTGCTACAACAGTTTACATAGTATATATATTAGTCATTTTTGTAACGTCTGGTGCAAGAAACGCAAACTTTCGTATCATGGACCCACAGACCTGGGAGGGTGAAAGCTGCTGCACTGCCATGTGACGCCATTTTAAAGTGGCACACTTTGAGAACCCGAAAAAAATACACCTTAACAAGCATAAATATAACAACATAGGCACAGATATGGTCACGTGTTTTTTGGACCAGCTGAGATGCGGCGCTTAGGCCCATCCTGCCAGACCAAGAGAGTAAAGCCATGGAGGCTTGGGGGGGGGGGGGGGGGGGGGGGGGGGGTGGGGGGGGGGGGGGGGGGGGGGGTGGGGGGGGGGGGGGGGGGGGGGGGGGGGGGGGGGGGGGGGGGTGGGGGGGGGGGGGGGGGGGGGGGGGGGGGGGGGGGGGGAGTCTGTGTATTCAGATCGCAGATGTCACAGCGACACAGTATTTGTCCTTGGAAGAGTTCTAGGTATAAGGACTCCGTAGCACAGGTTCTTCTGAGGGAGGTTTCGCTATCAACAACTCACCCTTGAAGGACAAGTTCTGAAAACACGGGGCCGAAACAGCAAAATAAAACATTACATTTAGGTGAGGTTCCCAGAAATTTAGTGTGAATCTCTTCGTCTCAGTCTGCTCTCCAAAGTTTCCAACCTTGTTTGCAGTGCCGAAAGCTTCTCCAAGATGGTTTCTGTGTTGCAATTAATAGTCACAGTCTGAGTTCCAACAGCTCTGCCCATTACATTACTCATATTGGGCAGCTTGAAGGGACGCCGGACAGCTGACCAAACACTTCTAATTTCGAGATACACCAGGGCAACGCATAATCCAATCAGCAGAAAGCAAATGATCATAAATCCAAATAAGAACAAATCCTAGATGTCTTCAACAGAAAGTGGGGCCAGACACATGGCACACCACCTCGCCCACATGTCCATTGTTTATCCAGCTGCAAACCTTCCATCAGGACAGGTGGGTTCCCCTGAACCCCAGCTGCTCATTGAGAATATGGTGTCAATAGCGTTGAGAGACCATTTTTATTAATTCCATGATTCTTATTGCAGATGAGACAAGAAAGAGAAGCCAAGCATGGTTTTGAAAAGGGACGGCGGGACGGAGAGGGAGAACATGCGACCACATTCAACGAGAGCAAAAAGAGCACCCCAAGCCAACACGGACAGTTCCAAACTCATCACCGGGACGCTGCGCTCATCGTTGTTGGTGATTTCAATGGCACCAACCTCAGACATGCAGCACCGGAGTTTTATCAACACATCAGCTGCCCAACCAGAGACAACTGGACACTGAATCATTATTACACCGTGATTGAGGACAGTTACAGGGCGCAGTCTCATTCACTGTTTGGTAAGTCCGACCATGCCGTCATCTTTCTGATGCCAAAATATAAACAGAGGCTAAAACAGGAAGCAGTGGCTCAGAGGGAGGTGCTGCACTGGACCAACCAATTGGTGGACACCCTGCAAGACGCTCTGGATGACGCGGATTGGGACATCAATCTCAGCCCAAGAAAGGAAACGTGCCCAATCCGAAGCGTTATTAGAAGCAAATATACGAAGAAACTTTCCCAGTTCTTGATTAACTCTATCACACAGGCCGTTATTCTCTGGATGGTAACCCGAAGTAAGGCTAACAGAGGTGCCCAACTTTTCAAAAAATTCACCCCAAACTGCATACCCCCATACCATCTCATAGAGAGAAAAAATAGGTAAAAGGTGAGCGAAGAGAAGTTGCACCAGGATAGAGAGCCGAGGGAAGAGCTGCCAATGGAATAAATCTTACCGTACAAGAGAACCGGTCAGTTAGAGTAACTATTGTAGTGAAACCCTTTCCGTGACAAAATCGATGGCCACGTGGGACCAAGGACGAGAGGGAACTGATAGAGGCATAAGTTTCCTCACAGAACTGACAATCCATTGCACATCGCAATTCAAAGTCTCCCACCAACACAATACCATCATCGAAGAAGCTGTATGGTACGATCAACCCCTGGATGTCCGGAACATAGGGAAGTGTGAACCCAAGTCACCAAACAAGTGCGGAAGGTTACTGGAACAAATAAAAGACCTGGAGGACAGTGAAGAGGAACCTGAACCCCATGCAAAGCTCTTATAATTCCATGGTCCGACTCCCAATGAATAGAAACCGTGAAAGAGCATCAGCCTGCAGGTTACAATGACCAAGATGCTAAGAGATGGTAAAGTTGAAACTGTTAAAAAGATACTCAAGATTTTTGTGGTCCGTGATAACTACAAAGGGATGTTTGGCCCCCATTAGCCAATGATGCCACTCCTCTAGGGCGATCTTAATGGCCAGCAACTCTCTATCGCCAATGCTTTAGTTGCACTCGGCCAGAAACAATTTATGTGACAAGAAGGCTACAGGACGACAAGAACCACTAGCCCCCTGGGAAAAAAAGCACCTACACCATTAGATGATGCATCCACCTCAACAACGAACGGCAAATAAGGGTTCGAATGTGCCAATACTGGGGAATTCGTAAATCAGGATTTAAGCTGCTTGAAAGCACGATCCCCCTCAGAATTCCAGATCAATTGTCGAAGTTTACCCCGAAGTAGGTTAGTTAAGGGCAAGGCCAATGAACTGATGGAACAAATAAATTTTCTATAAAAATTAGCAAACCCAAAAAAATGCTGTAACTCACGAATGGAATTAGGTATGGGCCATTCCAGGACATCTTTAACCTTCTTAGGGTCCATCTGTAAACCTGTGGTGGATATTATGAAGCCCAAAAATTATACACTAGTCAGGTGAAACTCACACTTATCAGCATGTAACTGAATAAATAACTGAATATGTAACAGGCGGTCAAGCACAGTGGAGACATGCTGCCTATGAATAAGAAGATCAGGAGAAAAAGAACAAAAAAATCAATAAATTCTCAAAACACTTCATTAATGAAGACCTGAAAAAGGCATGACCAGATATTCATACTGACCTGAGGAAGTGACAAAGGAAGTCTTCCACTCGTCCCCACTCCGAATGTGCACCAGATTGTAGGCACTGCGTAAATCCAATTTAGTAAAAATGGTGGCCCCCCTTTAATCGCTCATGAGCAGAAGAAGGGGATAAACAATTCTACGGGTAGTCTGGTTCCGTGCCCGGTAATCAATACACGGTCTCAAGGAAGAATCCTTCTTGGGGACAAAGAAGAAACCTGAAGAGAGACTTAGAGGGCCGAATAATGCCACTCTTGAGGAATTCAATGAGAGGGTAAGGACTTACACGTAGTGATTTTTACTCCTTCGATGGGATCAATAGCACAATCCGATGCACGGAGAGGAGGAAGAGAACACGTATCCGAAGAGCCAAATATCTGACCCCATTCAGTATATTCAGAAGGAACTCCCTCGTGCAGACTGGGAAAAACATGGTCCCGAGCATGAAATCGGGTATGAGGATATTGTAGGCAGTGAGAAGCACAATAGGGGAACCAATGAGTGATCTCCCAAGCCCAAGTGATGACAGGGTCATGCTGCTGAAGCCAATGCAAACCTAGAATAATTGGAAAGATAGAAGGTAAAAAATAAGTTCCTCCTTATGAAGTGCAGACAGACAGAGAGCAAGAAATAGTGGTATGAGTAATAGAACCTGGGTGCAAAGGAAGACCATCAGCCGAACTAACCCAGATAGCACTAGGTAACTTTTCTGTGGGAATTGTAGAAATAATGAAACTTGTGTTTTATTGAATGAATATGGTTTGCACTATGTCATGTTTGGTATGCATATGATCATCTTCTAAAGCAGGGGTGCTCAATACGTCGATCGCCTTATTTGAAGGGGTGTTGGGTAGATCGTAATGGAGGTTTGAAAAAAAAAATCACGTATCAGCCCTTTTTTTACAGTATTGGAAGCACTTATACACATATGCGCACACATTCACACACAATGTGTGAAAAGAAAATTCTATTCACAAAGGAATTTCTATTCCTGTGCAAGCGACCAGTCTGCCCCCCCCCCCCCCCCCCCCCGTCTCTCTTGCTGTTCCAAAAACCGGCCCGTGACCACGCCTCCATGCCTAAATCCGAAGCACTGCCTCGTGAATCATCTACATTAGATAGTGTTTTTGCACTTTATTTGACTGACAAGATGAGTGAAGGACTTCGCTCCAAAAGAACTAAAATACCACTTTCATTTAGAGTGGGGGGGATGAATATTTTTTTGCAATGTCAAACTCAAAATGCCTTTGCTTGATTTGCCAGGTAGCCATTGCACTTCCATTGTGTTTGGTCGTTTGGATGTGCTAAAAAAAGTTTTTGCCATGCTATTTGCTGCAATTTCTGTGAAAATGGCAACCTGAAGCCGTCTTTTCTATGCTTATTCGACAATACTAACATCCATCTATCCATCCATTATCTATCCTCTACTATGGTCGAGGGGGGGGGTTCCCCATGCCCATCCAGGGGAGAGCGTCTCGGGCGCTGGGCAGATACACCCAGCACAGGGTGACAATCTATCGCTGGGCACACACTCACTCACACAGACACACTCTATATGGAGCAATTTGGAGAATTCAATTGACTTGATCCATGTTTTTGGAATGTAGGAGGAACCCGGAGAACCCGGAGGAAACCCGCGCAGACACAGGGAGAACATGGAAACTCCACCCAGATTGGGATTCGAACCGGGAATCCCTAACACTTAGGTGAATGTGCTAACCACTAAGCCAACGTGCCCCCCCAATACTAACATGGTGTGTAAACAGATTTCAATATAAAAGCCTAAAAAAATTATTAACCCTGGTAGATCTCGATGACCTGTCCAATGGAAAAGTAGATCTCGGCCCAGAAAAGTGTGGGCACCCATGTTCTAAAGGTTCTTATTTATATACAAGGTATACCATGCTAGGTTATGCGATATAGTAGATTTATAGAACACTACAGATTTCTGGATGTAACACAGTTAAAATAAATAGTGTGCAAAACTGTTGAAATCCCAGAAAATCCTAAAATTAAAACAATTATATATATTATATATACTGTATTGTCTCATAGTTTGTTAAACACTGGAGTTTAAATCCTGTACTATCACTTTAAGAACTCGCTCACTATCGCGATGTTTCTGCGCACCTCTCAGTCTGCTGGTTGCAAACTGCGTAGAAGTCAGTATTTTTTTGGTTCCCTTGTGAAAGTGCATAAAATGACTTTAATTTAATGTAACATTTACTGTATGTTCTGTACGTAATGTTAAACACGGTTTAATGTTACAGTACTTTTAGTTTAGTTGTACTGTAAACCTTTTTTTTTTTCAAACATGCCGTAAGACACGTGCTCAGTGCATTTTTTTCCATGTGCATTCTCTGCTGTTAGGGCGCTTATAGGCCGAAACGCTGTTCGAGTGATTGGAAAGGGAACCGCTGTGCACACTGTCTCTGTGTTTAGTTTATTTTATTTATTTTACGTGCAGGTATGGTAAAACTCCATGTTCATTCCATTGTTTAATGTATAGTGTGAAGTATAAAAAAAAGTGTTACTAGATTGTATTATGAATATTTTCCTTTAAGTATATCTTTTATGTAACTTTTATTTTTTATATAACTGACTAAATGTGTGACTCAGTCTGCCGGTTGCAAACTGTGTAGAGGGCACTTATAGGCCGAAACGCTGTTCGAGTGATTGGAAAGGGAACTGATGTGCACACTGTTTTGTTTATTTTATTTCTTTTATGTGCAGGAGTCAGTACAATAAAGGTCTTTTCCAGTACCAGTACCGTCTCAAGCATCTCCTTCATCCATTTTGCATGTGCGGCCTACAGAACACAACGCAAGATTATAGAAGTAACCGGGTTGGCGTTTGGCTAGGCCGAACAGAGCTACACCCGTTACAATGGTGCTAACATAGTGATTTACAATGGTGCTAACATAGTGACAAAATAACCATCAATATTTAGGGGTGACAATTCAGATATATACTCAGTTCATGAATGGGAAAATCTCATGATGCAGTATCTCAGGAAGCAAGCCGTTCCTTTACACGAGTATTCTCAGGAAATTTTGGCTAAACTAATGAGCAAAGCGGGTGACGTTGTAAGGATTAAGTTACGCAATACAGCCAATGATCACTCTCAGAACCATTCGTTAATTTTTGATATCCTGAAACAACATTTCAGTGACTTGACATATTCTAATATGCCTTTGGCTGACTTCTATAACACATTTCCTAATTTGGGGAGGATCCAATGGAATATTGGATAAGGCTTAATAAAACCATGGACGTGGCTGAAGAGGCAAGGACGCAGTGTTGACGATGCGAGTCATGAGATTAGTATGATGTTTCTGAAACACTGCCCTGATGAGTCTCTATCGAGGATTTTCAAGTTCAAGGCTGCAGAGAAATGGCTCGCCTGTGACATTCAGGAGAGGCTTGATGAGTTTATGTGAGAGAAGAAAGCACGTGTGCTGGTCTGTTGCAGAAACGGGACATAATCGAACATACGGTTAAGCCTCTGGCCTCATCACCCAAGTGTACATTGGGCTCGAGTGCCCCACTAACACATTTACCTGTTCAAACCCAGGCAGTCAAAAATGTTGTTGACGGTGATTGCATGAGGAGTTTGGTCACTTTGTTGGATAAACTAGTCACACAACATACTCAGATACAGTCTCAGTTTCCTGCACAAAAGTATCCTTCCCAGGCGGCCGTTTTAAAACCCTGTGGATTATGTGGTGTTGCTGATCATTCAACGCTTTCTCATTGCCGATGGGAAAAACCGTTGTTTAAGGTGCTTGTCAGAGGGCCACTGGAAAAGAAACTGCCCCAGGCGGGGTGCCCCAGGGGGGTCCATTATCCAACAGTGATCTGGTCTCCGACAACCAGCAGTTAAACTAATTGGCCCACATCTGGAGAGGGGAGATGCGGGTAAAGTTGATGAATCCCTCGGATTTCATGACAGTGTGGAATCTTGGTTGGAGCATGGACGTGTATATACGCCAGAAGGATGTACAATTGTTTTTCAAGCGAATCAAAAGGTCAATGCTTTCAGTGAGTTGTTCTATTGTCCAGTGTTGGTCAATGGTTTGGTGTACCTTTAGGATATGCTGGATTCTGGATCGATGCCTTGCACCATCAGCCCAGCAGCAGTGCAGAAACTCCTTGACTATAGTGCACTGACTGGAGAAATGCATTCACCCAGTGACATCGTACTGGTTGGCTGCGGTGGTGTACGGGCTCGATCTGAGGGATTTTATGATTTGGAGTTACAATTGTTTGGGTACACTTGTCTCGTTCCAACTCTTGTTGTGCCAGGCCAACATGATGATCTTGGGTTCAAATGTAATCAAACACCTACTGCACGCAATAAAGAGTAAAGATGACTACAGGGATATTGCATCAAAACCTGTAAATGGCTGCAGTGCGGATGTTGAACAATTCTTGTCCATGTTCATGGGCATAGAACTGTGGAAGGGTGCTGATATGCCCAATAAGATAGGTACTGTTAAGCTTACCCAAGCAGTCACCCTTATGCCGAAGAGTGAGAATTTGGTGTGGGGCAGACTCCCTTGTAATGTTCCTATGTCCCCGGGCAGCACAGTCATTGTGGAACCGACTAATTCCAAGGTCATGCCTCGTAATATCCTTGTGGACCGTGTCATTATGCCCATGTGGGGTGACAGGTCGATCCCCATGACTATTGTGAACCCAACAGAGAAGTCAGTGACTCTTAAGCAAAACTCCAAGCTAGAGGATGTGTCACCAAGTTCGGCAGCTGAAGATTTGGAAATATTTCAAGGTCTCCAGACTTTTCAGGACATGACCGCTTGATGACTGTTCCCCTTATTGTGAACCACCAAAAACGTTATCTGACATTGGTCTGGGTGATATTGATATTGACTACAGTCAGCTTAGTGAGTCTGGTAAGCACGAGCTAATGGATTTACTTTACCAGTTTCAAGACATCTTCTCAAGACATTCACTAGACTGTGGAGAAGCCAAGAAGTTCGCTCATCGCATACATCTCACTGACAATCGTCCATTCCGCATACCATATCGGAGCATTCCTCCAGCACAATATTTGAAGCTGAGAAAAGTTCTTTCAGAGATGGAGGAGCGGGGAATTATCAGGAAGTCTATGAGCGATTACGCATCTCCACTGGTGATGGTTTGGAAGAAAGATGGTAGCTTAAGGGTGTGCACAGATTTTAGGTGGCTTAATGCTCGGACTATGAAGGACGCTCACCCACTGCCTCACCAGTCAGACTGCCTTGCTGCTCTTGGAGGCAATTGTCTGTTTAGTATGATGGATCTGACCTCTGGCTTCTATAACATCCCAATGCATGCAGATGACAAAAGATACACAGCATTCACAATGCCAGTTGGTCTTTATGAGTACAACCGCATGCCACAAGGGTTGTGTAATAGCCCTGCTTCATTCATGAGGATGATGCTTAGCATTTTCGGTGACCTCAGCTTTTCCAAACTGCTTTGTTATTTGGACGAACTTTTGGTCTTCACATTCTCTGAGGCTGATGCTTTGGGTCGGTTGCGTATGGTGTTTGAGAGGTTAAGAGAGAACAACTTCAAGTTGGCACCTAAGAAATGTCATCTAATGCAGAGACAAGTTAAATTCCTTGGTCATGTTATTGACAGTGGAGGTGTTGCAGTTGATCCTGCTAAAGTGGAAGTTATCTCAAACATGTCAGTGCGAGACTTGATGGATAGTGACGGCGCTACGCCATCTGTTCGCAGAATAAAATCGTTTCTTGGTATGGTACTGTATTATCAACATTTCATTCCATGTTGCTCTGCCATTGCTAAACCTCTGTTTGCACTGACTGGAGGACAAAGACGATGAGGAAAGAGTGCCAAAGCCCATAAGTTCCAGGGCACGTTTCGAAAACTTTCCTCTGCAGACTGGTCGGACGAATGCACCAACGCTTTTGAGAAGCTGAAGAAAATGCTGTTGGAGTGTGTTGTACTTGCGCATCCAGATTTTGCAAAACCCTTCATTCTCTCTGTGGATGCGTCTTTGGATGGGCTTGGTGCGGTTTTATCACAGGTGCCCGAAGGAGAAACTAAAGCTAGACCTGTTGCTTTTGCTAGCAAGATGCTTAGTATGGCACAGAGAAGATATCCAGCCCACCGTCTTGAGTTTCTGGCCCTGAAATGGAGCATCTGCGAGAAGTCTGTCAGTCTGCTGGGGATGACCGTGTTAAAATCTGAGCTAAAGTCAATGAAAAGCATTCTTACAATACGGAAAGGCAGTAAGCCAATAAATCCACACGGACGGCGTAACGTAAATCCACACGTCAGTTGAAAACGTAAACCGAAAAACAATTCACGTGCCTGCTATGAGATCGATTGCCGACGCCGAAAAAGTGAACAGCAGTAGTCCGAAAAGGAATAACATAAATCCACAAGAGAACGAATATATATATATATATATATATTGTGAGAAATCCTGTGTCTGCGTCTGTCTCTCCGTCACGCTCTGCCACTCGTTCCCTTAGCCCCGCCTTCTAGTTCCGCTTTCGCTCCGTCACCAGGTGAGGCTAATTTGTTTGATGGGTCGTTTATCTTATTTAAGCTCTGTCTTCACACGGGACGAACGCGAAGTATTGTCCCTGGTTACCATACATACCGAGCGATTTTTTGGCTACTGTTCTCTATCTGTTCTCTCAGCGTTTTGTCCTGTGGTGTATCTGGTCTCGGTGAGTGTGCGTCTGTTTGTGTTAGCTTTTTGTTAGCATCCGCGCTCTCACCTCTGTGTTTAGGTTAGTCTCTGTTGTTGAATGAGTGAACGTCTGTGTGTTTCTGTGATCGCTCCCTGTGTCTTGTTTAATCCTCTTTCTGTTTTCAGTGTTCACCCTGTCCCTAGAGTCCTGCGTCCCGGGAGCGATCATTGTCTCTGTCCGTCCGCTCAGGTGGTTCGGCTTCGGCCGGTTGGGGCGGAGTTCTCGCTCACCCTAGCTCGCTCCGCTGGCGCGTCACCACCTGAGGGCGTCCGCGTCTCAGTGTTCACTCAACATACTAACGGTTCCCATTTATTTACTAATACTCTCTCTCTCGGTGAACTAACATTGTTTCCTTCCCTGTGCATTAACACCTTCGCTGTCTCCCCATCCCTTGTTTGTTTCAGTCTGATTCTGAGCCGCTCGTCGTCACCGTACCTCTCTGAGCAGTTTCTCCACGCTTTCTTCCTTCAGGTTTTTGTCTAACACTCCCTTTGACACGCCTGTCCTTCCTATCTTAGGTTTTGTTATTTTGTCTACCCTAGACACCCTCACTAGTCGTTTCTGCTTTTCCTCACGCATAGCCAGTGTAGGGTTCTCTTTCTACAGCGTAATTATATCTGTGTGCTTTGTTTTATTTGGTTGTTGGTTTTGCTCGGTGTTGTGCTCTGCCCAGTCCTCTGTCCAGGTTCCACACCCCGGCCTGGGTCCAGTTGGCAACGCCCCCCTCGACCAATCCTCCTCCTGCACCACCCTACCTCTGCCTTGCTTCTTAATAAACCTGATTTGTTCTGCATACACGTCTCCAGACCAATCCTTACAGCCACTTTGTGACATATATATATATATATATATATATATATATATATATATATATATATATATATATATATATATAATATATTGAAGGGATAAAATTTGAAGATTTATACAAAAGTACTTCATGTTCAAGGGGATGAGCACATTCGATAATGAGATAGGGCAATCTAGCTGGCGGTTTCCCAAGGCCTAGATATTTCATGAACCTAGAGACATCTGGCGTCTGGCGGATAAAGCTCAAGGGCACCGAGCAGTATCAAGCTCCCTCAAATAAGGGAAGGAATGGTGCATTAATCCCCCCATAGAACTCCTTCGACAAGTTGTTCTTAGAATAAGCCGAACGAGGGATGGATTTTACAATAAATAGAGTCAGCAACTGGACTTCAGGGCTCTGTCTTGGTGAGAATGGTGTGGTGCTGAGATCAGAGTCAAATCGCAATCTTGGGCTTGCCTTGGAAGAACACACTGCTTTAACTCGGTTTGCCATAAATAAACTGCTTGATTCGAATAACTCTGAAATCAACTGTACTATGTTTTTTGATGCCTTCAGAAATGGTTCATCTAGGAAATTGAGATTTCCTAACAATTAGTAGCAGAGGATGGTTGAAGGTCATTGATTGCAGTGCAGATAATCGGGTCCTATTGAATGAATGGTTGATTCCAACCATAGAATTTATGCGGTACTCACAGGCCGGCCAATAAGGTAAGAAAGGGCCTATGTCCTATATTTAGCTGAAAAACAATATATTTAGATGTGTGTTGTGTATAAGGCTAAGTTGGAATGTGAATTAAATTAATACAATTGGAATTGTTAACTGAATTTGAGTGTATAAATTTAAGTGTTGAAGTGTGTTGTGTTCTTCCAAGGCTTTGTGGTTTTATATGTATGGATTATAATTGTGTTTTGAATAATTGTTGAATGCTGGGTTTTACTGAAAGTTATATAAGGTCATGACCAAGGGACTGTGAGAATCCTGTAGTTGCGTTACTGAGGCGAACGGGGTAGGTCACTGTGCCTGTTGTTAGGAAATCTCAATTTTCACGATGAACCTTTTTCTGGAGGAGTCGAAAAACCACGATGCAGACTTTGGTAGATTCTTGAATCAAGCGGTTTATTTAAGACAAACCAAGCTAATTAAGTGTGTTCTTCCAAATCAAGCTCAAGACCGCGGTCGACTCTAACTTTCTCACAACAGCAAACCTCTCCCAGCCAGAGTCCAGAAGTCCAGTTTCTGCCCCTATTTATCCTAAAAACCCAACCTATCTCTGCTTTTCTCCTAGAGCAGCTAGGTCGAGGGCATCTGAAAGGTGATCATACTGCCCTTTCTTTTAGGGGGGTTGTTGACAATTAGGCATCTATGCGTCTCATTTACCAGGTCTGATGTCTCAGTTCCTGGAATGGACATGCTGAACGTGCACATTATAGGCGCATATGTTTGGTTCAGGTCAGGCTGACAACCTGACTAACCGTCATTCGTCTATTCAATCCTCGCCTATCCCCAGTCACCACACATTCATATTTACTGAACTTTGAGCTGATGTTCTGTTTGTATTCCTTCAATTCCCCCTTTCGGCGCGATTTCCTCCGTGCCCACTAATTTGTTCTATTCCCCAGATGCTGTGTCAGAGTCAGAGTCTAGCGCTTATATTTATTCAGCAAAGATTTACTATATCAGTATGCCGTGCGTGTGAACCCTATGATCAGTACATGATTCTTCAAAGTAAAACACTCAGATTTTTGAAACTCTAATAACGTGCGGCTACCAGGGTCCTGGGGTTGTGGGAGGTCCCGCTTCTGTCACCGTAATGGGCGTCCGCCACTCAGGTGCTCCACGCCTGAAGTGTTGTTGCCTCCATCCATCATTAGGTGGCCAGCCTTCTGTCCATCCCCCCAGTTCACCGGTTGCAGCTGATAAATTCCTAATGCCCGATATTTGCATTTGATGCTATACTAAAGCGTGTGCGTGCAATGTATTAGCTTCTCTACTGGTCTAATACCTTAGAGGGAATGATCGAGAGAGAGAGAGTAAGAGAGAGAGGGGAAAAAAAACGAAGTACAGAAGTCCTGAAAAAGTACAGAAGCTGAAAACAAGAGATGATCTTGGGCATTATTTAAGTGTGGTTCTTTCTTCATCCGATTCCTCATCTCCAGAGTCCGATTCAGCCGTCCGCAGCGGCATGATGTAGTCTGGAGACTTTTCCGATCGTTCCCCAATGGCAGTCACAATCAATCTAGTTAACAGAGCTCTCAGACATGGTACGCAGCAGCACCCACAGGTTACCAATATAGAAACAAACAAAGGATCAGTCTTAAGATTAATAGTCTACAATATGTAAATTGCTCATTGTATATTTGTTTATTTGATTTATGTTACAGTTCTTACTGTTGGGTGTAAGGTTATGTACAAAGTTAAGGTGCAAACTCAAGAATAAACCTAATCAGTATTGGCAAGAATATTTGTGCTGTCAACTTTGAATCTGAGGGAGCTACACCACAAGTAAATTAATCAAGGCGGTATAGCAATCTGTAAGAGGTATGTTATCAGCTAAAGTAATCTTGTTGATCTTCCTTGAAGTAATTAACTATGGTCCACTCCTCATTGCCTGTGGATCATATTCAAAGGAGATGACGGTCACACAACACATAATCATTAAAATTACCACCACGATTGTCTATGAAAAAAAACAAAAAAACAAGCAGGGGTTATTATTATTATTTTTTACTGGATCAAACTGCACTGTCATTTCCGTCTGCTACAACCTGCAATTTGACTTGTTTTGGTTAGTTAAGTTAAACACATCAAACAAACTTGAATTTTTCTATTCTTTATACAAATCGCACAACATAGGTTTAAGAAACTTGTATTTCTCCTGTTTAAATTTGATAATTAGACCACCTTCAGTGCATGACCTGGAGGAAAAAATCAACCTTTATCTATCGATTTATAAAAAACAATAAAAAATAAATCAGGCACAATAACCAATGTTCCGTTAGCTTATACTCGCCTTTAAACATCCCAAAAGACGAAGTAATGTCTTGATCGTCTTATATGGGGACTTGTGAAAAATCTAATAAACATGGCTAATGGTTACTGCATACCACAGCAGGTAATAGGATAAAACTCATCTCAGTTCAACAACAACAAAAAAATTGAACACTTGTTCACTTAGTATAACAATGGATTTTTTAATTTTACATGTTATTTATGTTGCAATTTTCTTTTATAAGCTGTTATTCTATTATAAACATAATATTTTAAATTCTTCCAGTCCCGGTTCTTAAGAACTTCTGGTTCAGCTCTTAAACACCTCTCACAGTCGTGCTTTGCTGGTACAATACATGAGGTGATAAATCTACTCATGTGCCTTTCCACAGCTTGCACCTCTGTCTGCTTCCAGGGTGTTTTCTTCTTCTTGGTAGCATTACCTTAAAGTGGTCAGAAAAATACATTTGAAATTAAAATGTGTATAAGCTGAAGTATTACATTGTCTGAACATTTCTTAAGAAATAAAAGACAATCATCACTGACATAGGAAGTAGAAATGAAAAGTAAGATCACCTTTGAAGGAAGGTCTTATAGCACTAACTTCTGATGACATCTCATTGTCTGATGACTGTTTGCGTTGTTTGGGCTGTGGTGACAAGCATTTCATTGCTCAAGCTAGAAGAAAGTGTCATTTCTGCCGATTGCTCTGTGGAAAATTATGAAAAAATAGAGATCAATAAAGTTCTTATTGTACATTAGGACCTCAACAAATACATGAAAGTAAATTTATTACAATAAGGGAAAACTATAGTCTTTTAACAGCAATTTACTGACATACCACTAACTGCAGATGAACAGCTTCCCTCCTGTATGCTCCTGTGCTCTTCATCACTGTCCACAGCTCTTTCTATGGAAGTCATACAAATTACAGCTTAACAAACAGCTTATCAAACAAAAAGAAATATATAGTAAAAAAAAGTAAAAATAAAATGTCATACCATCAGGATCTAGCCCAATTTCATCCAAGTTCTTGCAATGAAACTCAGCTAATCTTCCTTGCTCAAGCGCCATTAGAACTTTGCTAATCTTGGCGAGTCGTAGGGTCTTCTCAGGCAGTCGATAGAACTATCGATGGATCCTTATATCATGTCCAAGAAAATTAGCCAGCTGGTCCATCTCTGTGTCTGTCATATTTAGCATAGTTGAAAGAGTAGCAGCATGCTTTCTTAATCTGGTAGATGTCAGAGACTCAGGACATTTTGCACCACACATCTTTGCAAAGTTGCGAAGGCAGTCTGATCCTCGGAAATGTGTCTTTTTGAACCCCACAAGTTTCTCTCTGCTTAACAAGCAGTTCTAATGCATGCTGCATTTTTAAAGTCAGAAGAATTGGAACCGAGCGACCACGCTTTCCCCTGATGACAACCCTTGAGAAGTGTCTACAGAGGTTTTTTTTCCACTTCAGAGAGTGCCCAGTCCACATCCTCATGGTGATCAGAAGTGTCTCTTGATAAAAATGCAGATAAAGGCATGCTAGCAACCTTGTCACGCTTGAGCTGAGCTTCCCGTTGACGGAGAAAAATAGAGAGAGAGGCGTGTTGAAATGATGAATAACACGGCGTTTAATCTTTCTCCAAGCGGGATGTATTAAGAATAACCAAAAATCAAAAATACAGTCAATCAAAAAATATACAGTCAATAACTTCCCTCCGTCCGAAGAATCGGCGGCTCACGTCAAGACGGCGCATGAGCGGCGTGGCATGAGCAGGAGGGGGGGTCGGTGTGGTCACAGCGCAGTCCCCGAGGAACTTATTTCTCCCGTGGTGAGCGATCCTGGGAAAAAGTAGCGAGTCAGCAGAAGGACCAAGAGCCAGTCTCGCCAGAAGACGGTTAGGATGTCCCAGACAGGAGCGTAACGGGTTGCAGTGCGCGGCGTGCATAAACGTGCTGAATCCCAAAAAACTCTGCACCGATGGATCCGGATCGGCGGCTTAAAAGGACGCTGTCATCAGCGAAGCACACCTGCACCTAATAGTCTGGAGAGGGTGATCTGTGATTAATGGAATGTGAAACAGGTGTGGAGATGGGTGTGTGCGGTGAGGAGCGTGTAGTGAGGACGTGGGCGTGTCGGAGAAGTGGGTGTGTGTGAATGAGAGAGCGGAGCGGTGGGGTGTGAACGAGAATGTGTAACAAACCTCTCCTTCCCTGCGTCGATTAAATAGAATGATCTGTGCCAGGCACACCTTCGCCAGATCTGTCCAGGCTTTGGCAGAGGGATTTTCAGTAAGTAAATTGAAAAACTCATCTTGCACTTGACTAAGATATGCATGCATTTTTTGGACATCTTCGGTAAAAGGCATGAGAGTAGGTACATTCCACTTTGCTTCCCTAATGTTCCTCAATGCTGTAGCAGAGATCAGCTCATTCCACTTTTCCTGATGGATCTCTTGAAACTCATTTGCATTCTTCACAAGTTCTGTGTTGTTTGAGATTAAACCCTGAGCTTTTAAGAGTTTGCTTACTTTAACCAGAGTATTCCCAAGTTTGGTTGCTAATAATGGGGTCAAAAATGTGTTGGTTTGATAGTCATACCCACATGTAATCTTAACAGCTTGGATCATCTCCATGTACTTGTTAGGATTAATGAGATCTTCCATTTTTTTCAAGCTGGTGACTTTTCTGGCATTGTGAATAAGCCTTCCCATTTCTCGCATCTTCTCTCGCACATGCTGTTGATTCTTAGCTGATCTCCCACCTTTGTTCAGCAAGTGTTGCCCAACATTTATAATGATTTGGTCATTTTTTATTAAATATGTGACTGGGTCAGGATTCATTGCACTGATTACTCCCCATAGTTCTTTACTCACATGTGAAGGCACTGGCCCAGTGTACGTACACAAAGACTGAACACGTTTTTTCCCGGTTTGGGGCCAACCGATCCAGGTCTAAGTTGACAGTTACGCACGTGTCGCCACAGGACCTTTCTTCTAAATAGTGCTTGACAATATGCACAGTGCATGAAATCATTTCCCTGTACTTCTTCACGTGGTCGTTTAAATGGAACAAGTGTCCCCTTTTCAGACTCCATAACAGCAGCATTGTGAGCATAGTTTCCTCTGTTGCGAATATAATCTAGCAGGTTCTTTCTTTCCTTGGAAGCCTTTGGAAAGCTTAGAGATTTGGCCACATCAGATTGATTCTCATGTACATGTTGAAGATGTCTTGCCATCTTAGAATAAGGTTTAGAGCAATACAAGCAATAATGTTTCTTGTCATACATCTTTGTCCACCTATTGTTTTGCTTGCACTAACAACTAAGCTGTCAGTTATGTTCTGACTTGAACTGGGCTCTTCTGCTTCAGATGTACAGCTGTGCTGGTCAATGGTAATTCTGTCTGATGTAGTATTAAAAACCAGGGAATTCCCTAAGCCAGAGACATCCACATTTTGCTTACGTTTTGCTGACAGGTTTAGTTCAAGGCTAGCATCACCTTCGCCATCACTGGAGGTATCTGGAATGTGATCATCTGCACTCTCTGATGTAGAATCAAATAGTTCACCAGAATCTTCAAGGTTTGTGTCTTTCATCTAAATATAAAAAACAAGAGTTTTCAAATGTTACTCCTTTTTAATGTTCACATTATGACAAAAGTGAGAGTGAAAAGTGAAAGTGATCTATTTGAAACTATGTTTGCACACAGCAAAATTGGTCCTCTGCCTTTAAGAAAAGTTATGCCAACATTTCAGTTTTCTTTGTATGTTTTAGTCACTTTGCTGAAATTCACATTGTCACGAGCGCGCAGCGGGGCCCAAGCGCGGCGCGAGCTGCAGCGCGAGACGGCGCAGCGCGAGGCGACGCGGCGCGAGGCGACGCGGCGCGAGGTGACGCGGCGTGAGGCAAAACTCGTAGGGAGACTCGCACGGAGGAACGTGAGGCGGGACCCGAGTAGCGAGAGAGAGTCCAGAGACTCGCACAGAGGAGCGCACGATGAATCTCGGGCGGCGAGAAAAAACTCGCTCAGTGGGTGAACCCTGGGACTGGGAATCTCCCACGGCGGGAGACGCGCGGAGGCTCGCGCTTCGACTCACGCGCCGGATCGCGCCGCGGACTCCCGGCCCGTCCGCGGTGAAGAGGCAGTCCAGATGCACACCCACGGAGCCGGCATCTGAACCCGGGCCGAACCGGGCTAAGAATGCCGACTCGAAACAGCTTGCGGAGGTGAGACAAATGTCCCCGGTGGCCACTAGGCCCTCGGCCCACCTCAGCGCAGGACCCAGGAGACGGGAGAGGTAAAACAACACCCTCTCTCGGTCCGAAAGCTCCCGACTGGTGACCATGTCAAACACCCTGCGACAGCCGATAATGTACGGCAGTGGCTTTAATGCCACTCCGTCGCAGGGTGCCGGGAGCTTGACCGAAGCCGAGAGAGGGAGGACAATCTCCCCATACTCCGGGACCCGATCAATGCCCCTCCTTGCTCCAACCTCCGGGGAGCGAGTACAGCGGCTAGAACTAAACGGCGTGGCCGGCGCCAGGCTAAGGAAGCCGATCGCCACAGACGGGGCAACTATTGGCATGGCTAGTGCCGGGTTAATAAGCCTTACTGCTGCCTGACTCGGCTAAAGGCAGTGCTAATGCCGAGCTAAGGAAGCCGATGCTGCAGTGTCATTATTGATTCAGATCTCTCCTTTACAAAGCACATTAGCAATATCACTAGAATTGCATTTTTTCACCTTCGTAACATTTCGAAGCTACGAAATATCCTCTCCCTCCAAGATGCAGAAAAACTAATTCATGCTTTTATTACCTCAAGGTTAGATTATTGTAATTCACTTCTGACAGGATGTTCTAATAAATCATTACATAAATTACAACTTGTGCAGAATGCTGCAGCTAGAGTTTTAACTAAAACCAGAAAGTTTGATCATATAACTCCTGTGTTATCAAACTTGCACTGGCTACCAGTTAAGTTTCGTATCGAGTACAAAATTTTATTAATAACATATAAAATTTTACATAACCAGGCTCCACAGTATCTGAGTGAGCTGATTCAATTGTACCAGCCGACACGTGAGCTCCGATCTCAAGGTGCTGGCTTACTCTTAGCTCCTAGAATAAATAAAATTACTGCTGGTGGAAGAGCG
Source organism: Corydoras sp. C115 (assembly GCA_019802505.1). Classification (NCBI taxonomy): domain Eukaryota; kingdom Metazoa; phylum Chordata; class Actinopteri; order Siluriformes; family Callichthyidae; genus Corydoras; species Corydoras sp. C115. The sequence continues at coordinate 2,152,056 of JAFMOC010000111.1, read as the reverse complement.
TTCTCCCACAAGGCTCCTCAACTTTGGAATAGCCTTCCAGTTACTGTTACTTTTCCAGTTACTGTAATCTTTAAAAATAAATTAAAAACACATTTATTTAATCTTGCGTTTAACTAATCCCCTGTAGATAAAGATGTAGATCTCAGACTTGGCTGTGTTGGGGGGTAATCTCTGATCAGTGTATGCTGGCATTTCACCTCTTCACCCACCTCATCATTAATGGGGGGGTGTGGCGCTGGAATGATGCTGTTCCGGGGCGCCATCTCAACTATGTAGAGTCTGCAGTATCTGCCTCTTTTAGTTATGCTGCTCTAGTCAGTGATGCCGAAGTCACATGCTGCACTGTGTCAATTAATTATTTATTAATTAAATGCCGTGCTTTATTATTAGCTCTAACTCCCTTCCTTTGTCTGTTTCTTTTGAGGTGTCCCCCGGCTTCCTGGAGATCCATGGCTCTGCTTACGAATACTGTATGGATCCTGACAAGGCGGTCCTGCAGGACGCCCCCTAATGGACTCACATATAGTTTTCTAGTTGTTAGTTTTTCCATTTGTTTAGTATCTGGACATGGCTGTTCTACACTGTTGTTGCTGCCCGGCCGCTCAAGGAGGATGAGTCCCCCATTGAGTCTTGGTCCTCCCAAGGTTTCTTCCTTAAATAACAACATAAAAGGGAGTTTTTTCTTGCCACTGTCGCTTCGGCTTGCTCTTTGGGGGTTTAAAGGCTTTTCATTCTGTAAAGCTGCTTTGTGACAATGTACTGTTGTAAAAAGCGCTATATAAATAAATTACTTGACTTGACTTGACTTGCAGCTGGAGGTTGTGGCTAATGGCGTGGCTAGCGCCGATCTAAGTAGCCTAATGCTGCAACTGGAAACGCGGCTAATGTCGTTGCTAACGGCAATCTAAATAGCCAGATGCAGCAACGAAAAACTGTGGCTAGTGGCGTGGCTAACGCCGATCTACAAAGCCAAACGCTGCTGCTAAAACCGCGGCTAATGGCGGGGCTAACGCCGATGTAAATAGCCGAGTGTTGCAGCCGAAAACACGGTACCTACGCGGGTTAGCACCAAAGCTACCGCTGCTAATAGCCGGAGAATGCGGCTAAGCGCGGTTAGCGCTGAAGCTAACGCCGCTGCCGGTGAAATACAAAAAAACTAACCCGGGACGAAAGCCGGGGAACGCGGCCGAACGCGGTCGCGTAGAAATATAATAGAAACGTGCGCTTACCCAGAGAAGGAGTCCTGGACTTGGCAGTAGTCATCTGGGGTCAGCATTTTGTCACGAATTCGGAGTGCGCGCTGTCCGGAAAATGGCGGCGCAGAGCGGTGCGGTGTTGAAATATCGAGCCAGGCGACCAGGTAAACGAATCAACAATCCCTTTATTTGCTTTGCACAGCGGGAACGCCGCTTGAAGGAGCAAAGAGCAAAAAATAGACAGCAGACACGATGCAGCGGGAACGCCGCTGTGAGCACGAGGAAACGTGCCGTGAAAACCAAAACTAACAGCGGAACGGCTGCTGGATGCTCGGCGAACGAGATAACGAAAATTAATAAAATAAACACCCACACAAAACACCCGACGTGGCACTGAGCGTACGCGTACAAGCGAGGACACTCGTTAATGCTGACCCGCTGGCTACAGTGCTTGCGTCCTTGAAAAGCAGCCAGCGGGTCGCATGTGATCAGGTAGGACCCAATCCCTGATCACGAGGGTGGGTCCTACCTACGGAAGCCCTACACGGCCGAAAACCCGCACACGAGAGACAGGGGGAGGGGACCAACCCTCCCAACCTGACACACGTTATACCCACTTACATTTTATACATTTCAAAAAATATATTTTATGGAACTAGTATAATTTTATATGATACTTACTAGCTACAATTATGTTTATATGCTTAATTAAGTACTTACTATGATACTTTTAGTCCTCCTCGGTCTTGTCTAATGTCTAATGTCACTAAACTAGGTAAATAAAGCAATATAACAATTTTTTGAGATTCTCACAGCCTCCATCACACACACATCTTTTTAGCACACATCGTTTGATTCCAAGCCCTGACATGTCCACCACTATTGACATTAGAGTAAATGCTTTATTAAAGCAGTAACCATTTTGTCTTTCACACTCTATTGGTAATCTTAAATTTTACTTTTACCTTTACTTTATTATAATTCACAGTGTTTAACGTATTATTGTAGCTTGTAATTTTACCCTCACTCACTACTACCATAACATTTGTATAATATTTTACTCATTTGCTTTTAGTTATGCTAATTTATTATTATATTAGTTTGGTTATTCTCCCCCACAATAAAAAACAGTTTAGAGTAGAAAATGAATAGGGTTTTAGTTTCTACACCCATCATGTCACACACTCATACCTGATCCACTTAAACAACACTCACAATTTTAACACACTAACATATACAGTGGTGCCACACCCAAACCAACACAATTATCTAACTATATCGTACTGCAATATTTCAACACATTTTTAGCTTTATTCAGTGTGTATTTTAATTTATTAATACTGCAATTTTATTTTAATTTATGGTTCATAATCTAATTATTACTTATTTTAAACTTCTTTATTACAATATGTCGATCCATATAAGCACACCATATAATTATTTAAATATACATATTTACATAACATTATATAACAGCAAATCAAACAAGACCGGTCAGTTCCAATGTCCTTTAAACAGGCTGTATGACTGTCACAGGCAATGAGTAAGTCATCAACGTATTGGCAGAGCAAGGTGTTGTCTTGCAGGATGGCGTCATCCTGCAGTACTGATGAGTCTTTTAGGAGACACTGATTAAAAATACCTGGACTGTCTTTGTATCACTGGGGCAATCTGTTGAAGGTGTATTGTTGACCCCTAAATGTGAAAGCAATAGTTTGTTTGACCTCGTTGAATAGTGGAATACTGAAAAATGCATTTGCCAGGTCTACTACGGTAAACCACGCATGTTCTGGGGTGAGATTCTGCAGCATTCTGTAAGGGTCAGGTACTGCAATCTGCCCCTCAGTGATTGTCACTTGGTTAATGAGCCTTAAATCATGCACCAGGTTATATTAATTCTTACCAGGCTTCAACACAGTCGGGATGGGTGTGTTTCAAGGTGAGATGGTGGGGGTCAGTACTCCTACATTCAAGCGGTATGTATGGTGTCAGCAATCCCCTCTATTGCTTCACACTTTAGGGGGTACTGTGGTCGATTCACAGGAGTGGTGTTTGGCTGCACACTTATCGGGGCCACGTGATGTTGAGTCAGTCCCACGTCTACTTTTGATACCGTCCAAAGTGTCATTGGCACCTGTCCCAGCAGATCTGCCGTCTGTGGGGGATCTGTTAGTTCTCTGCCATGATACCTGTTTAAAACCACATGTTCAAATTTGCCTTCATCCAAGCACTTGCATTCAATTTGCCAGTACTTACCACATGCTGTCTTGTGTAAGTAGGGGGTGTCTGTGGGCTGAAAGTCCAGTGCCAGTTTATGTTTCACCATCGGTCCAAGCAGTCTGGCCGCATGACCAGTCAGTTCACACCTCCTTTTGTCTGGGATTCAGGATTACTACAGCCGCCACCCCTTCTGGACCCATTATGATGCTGTTTGTACGCAGCTGTGTGTATTTTCTTCAGATTGTTCACAGCTTACCATAAGAATCCTGTCTGGAAGTCCCAAAGGTCTTTCAGTGTGTGCAGTGGTCACCTCTTCTGGTGAACATGTAAGTGTAATTGAAAATGTGCTTTTTCATGGCATCAGTTCCGACACCTCCCCATTACATAACCCCCGGACAAAAACGCACTCATTGTTCCTCCCTCAATGGCCTCCCCGGGTTGGCCCGCCATTATTTTGCAGTCATGAGATTTTTTTGCCATGTTGCGGTCTGGATCTGGTAAGGGGAGTGCAGGGTACAGGGCAGGTACTACATTAACAGTGGGAGGGGTGGTTGGGCATATGGGAGGGGCGCTCGCTAGCAGTGGGAGGTGTGTAGGGAGGAGGGGTCGGAGACGGAATGGGTTCCTGCTTCACTTCCTGTTTCTCATCCGTTGACTCTACGAACTTGCCCTCGGTTATCATTGTCATGTGTTCCAGTATCAGTCTTATCAACCCCTGCTCGTTCTCTGCCTTTGTAGCTCTTATTCTAGCCCCCACCTTACTCAACCCACGCACACCTTTTGCCCCCTCTTCTGCAGCATCAACTTTCTTTTGCATTACAGACAACAAATGATCACGCCCATCCTTGCCCGACGGCGGGGCAGCATCAATGGGGTAAAGCCCCGCACCACACCATTCATTACACATGCTTTCAACCTTCTTCGCCACCTTCTCGCGTCTCGCAACCGGATTCGTTTCTTTCACTCGCTTCACCACCTCATTCTTTACTTTACCAGATGTCAGCCTCCCCATTCTTAATGAACACACAAGCTCACACACTCGCACGCGCAACAACCTCTATTCAACCTCTCTCGTGCGTCCACGAGCCAAGCAATGCCACACAAACGCAGCTGCTCTATTGCTGTATGCTGAGTTTGACTTAGACTCTATTTCAGTTACCCGCGCGCACAGTGCTTTAACTTAATCAACTTTAAACAACTTTAAACAAACCAATTTCACACTCGTCCCACACAAGTGTCTCCTTAAAACTATTTAAAACTATGAGCACCCCTGGGACTTTGACCCCCCAAGGACTGAGCAATTCTACTTGAATTTACGGGTCTTTTGGGTGTTGAACCCAATCACCTTGACCGATTTACCTACCAAGACATTAATTTACGGGTCTTTTGGGTCTTGAACCTAATCACCTTGACCGATTTACCCACCAAGTGTGTGGTTTTTTGGGTCTTGAACCCAATCACCGTGCCAATTTACCTACCAAGACACTGTGTGGCTTTTGGGTCTTGAACCCAATCACCTTGCCAATTTGCCTATCAATACACTATGAATTTACAAGTGTCCAATACCCGTATATTAGTATTCCCCCTCTTAGGTCTACACCCTGGAGGAATTATCCAATCGGCTTTTGAGACGGGCCAGTCCGCGACTGCGCACGCACAGGTTGCGACCCCGTTCGCCTCAGTAATGCAACTATGGGATCCTCAGAATCCTCTGATGCCTAATTGTCTTATTAATTTTAAGTTAAACCCAGCATTCAACAATTTTCCAATATTATGCAATACAATACAACACAAAACCACACAATACACAAAGCCACAAAGCCTTGGAAGAACACACTTCAACTCAAAACAACTTAAATTCAATTTACAATTCCAATTGCATTAATTTAATTTACATTCCAACTTAGGCTTACCCACCACTCACATCTACATATAATTGTTATTCATCTAAATATAGGATCGAAAGGTCCTTACTTTATTGGCCGGCCTGTGAGTACCGCGTAAGCCTTATCGTTGGAATCATCAACCATTTATTCAATGGGATCAATTCTCTGCATTGCAGTCCCCGCCTTCTCCGACCATCCTGCTGCTACCAATTGTTAGGAAATCTCAATTTCCATGATGAACCTTTTTCTGGAGGAGTCGAAAAACCACGATGCAGATTTTGGTAGATACATGAATCAAGTGGTTTATTTAAGACAAACCAAGCTAATTAAGTGTGTTCTTCCAAAACAAGCCCAAGACCGCGGTCGACTCTAACTTTCGCACAACAGCAAACCTCTCCCAGCCAGAGTCCAGAAGTCCAGTTTCTGCCCCTATTTATTCTAAAAACCCACCCTTATCTCTGCTTTTCTCCTAGAGCAGCTAGGTCGAGGGCATCTGAAAGGTGATCATACTGCCCTTTCTTTTAGGGGGGGTTGTTGACAATTAGGCATCTATGAGTCTCATTTACCAGGTCTGATGTCTCAGTTCCTGGAATGGACATGCTGAACATGCACATTATAGGCGCATATATTTGGTTCAGGTCAGGCTGACAACTTGACTTTAACCATCATTCGTCTATTCAATCCTCACCTGTACGGATCACTCCCTGTGAGTGTCCCGTGTTCAGTCAAATGTGAGGAGTCCTTAGGGGTACACACCAGCTGAATTGTTAAGTGTCAGTCGGGTTAGGTTATCAAACCACAGCGCTGGGAACAAAATGAGGAACAAACAACTCAGTGCAAGCAGTGAGGTTTATTACAACAAATTTGTTCAAAGAAAGAGAGGGCAGTCCTCTCTTTTATACACACACGGTCCTGCCCTGTGCACGCAAGCATAAGGATGGACCCATTATCCTAGTCTAACATTCAGGTAACTATTCTACCCTATAAGGAGTCATTCTCCAGTTATTGCAGATCCTGAAGCAAGAAGAGAAAACAGGAACAAGATGTGTAGAAAGAAGAGGCGTCTCCTTCCTGTTGGCAAGAAAACAGAAACACACACAAAGAAAGCAGAACATCCAAAATCTTGCACAAAAACAAACTACTACGTTCATTCAGTAATTATGCATAAGCTAGAACGTAATTGTAACGAACTGTATGTAAAGAGTAGTCTGGAGACGTGGATGCAGAACAATGATGGTTTATTGATAAACAAGGCAGAGGTAGGGTAATGCAGGAGGAGCAGGGAGTAATAGGTTTGTTGCCAACTGGGCCCAGACCTGAGGTATGGCACCTGTAACAGGAGACTGGGCAGAGCACAACACCGAGCAAAAGAACAAAACAATAAAACAAGCAGCAGAGATATCAGAAAAACACTGTAGTAAGAGAACCCTACACTGGCTATGCGTGAAGAAACTGGAAGTAATCTAGTGAGAGTGTCTTTAGGAGACAAAACAACAAACCCTAAGAAGCACAGAAAAGCGTGCAAAGGAGAGTGCAAGACCAAGGAAGGAAGAATCAGTGATGAGTGTGATCGAAACGAGAGAGGGTCGGTGAACTGAACAAGACGTCGAGCGGTTGAAAACGAAACTGAAACAAACAAGGGGAGGGGAGACAGCGAGAGGGTTAATAAACACTGGAGAAGACAACGTTAGTTCACTGATAGAAAGCGAGTTAGTAAACAGATGCGAAACATTAGTAGAGAGCGTGAACACAAATACACTGACAGCCACAGGTGGTGACGCGCCAGCGGAGCGAGCTAGGGTGAGCACGAACTCAGCCCCAACCGGCCGAAGCCGAACCACCTGTGCGGACGGACAAAAACTAAGGTTGCTCCCGGTACACAGAACTCTAGGGACAGGGTGAATAATGGAAACAGAAAAAGGATAACTCAAAATAACGTTGGGAGTGACAACAAAAGCACACAGCCATTCACTCATTCACACAAACACACGCTAAGCTAAACACGGAAGTGAACGGAACGCGCACTCACCCAGACCAGATAAACCACACGACAGAAGCGGACAGATACAGATACAGGATGAACAGCAAAAAATCGCTCGGTATGTGTGGCAAAAACCAGGGACAATACTTCGCGTTTGTTCAGTCTGAAAACAGCAGTTAAATAGAGATAAATGACCCATCAGAATAATCAGCCTCACCTGGTGACGGAGCGAAAGCGGAACTAGAAGGCGGGGCTGAGAGAGCGAGTGACAGATCGAGATGGAGAGACAGAGACAGAACCTGGATTTCTTACAGTAATTAAGATCCTTCAATCCCCTCTTTTATGATTCTTATAACATAATATATCATAATTATTTTACCACATCCTGGTATTCTTCTCCGTTCCCAGCTGCTGGACATTATATACTATAATGGTCACAATGTAAGCTCCTATCATTCCACTTTTGTTAGGGCTGCTTTTGTAAGTTTTGTACCACTTTTGTAAAGCCCATACCCTAGTCATGATGCAGCGGAAAAGGTACGGCCCAAGACATAATAGCAATAGTAAAACAAGGATAACTGGAATGATCATAGCTAGTTGGCATTAAGTGGCATATATAACAACTCTCGGAAGTGTATGTCTTCTCTGTCCAGTTAGCATACTGCCAAAACAGGTTATCCGTGGGGATACCCTGCACTCTGGGCAGGGCGCATAGTCCCATCACCAAAATGAAAATACTCCACATAGTTATCTGAAAAACAAAACTTATTAGCTCATAGTTACATTAATATTAGGAGGGGCTGGTTTCAGACGTACTGCACTGTCTACTGTGGAAAGAGATCAGTCAATACAGCAGTCCTAGTAACGGCCAGTACAGTAGTGGGCTCACTATACACTGGGTCAGATATATTCTTACACTAAAATTTTTTCACTAGAACCAAATCACCCACTTGATAGCGGTGGGTTGGATCTGAGGGAGGGTTTATCATTCCCTTATAGATTTTGGCCCAATAAGCATTGAGGGTTTCCATGAGCCCCTTACTGTACTCACCAACATGTAAAGCTAGGTCCGTATTTCCTACTGAGGCCATTCTTGGAAAGGTGTTTCAGGTTTTGGTAGCGCTTGATGAGGTATCGGTTTATGTTGGTTATTTTGGGCGCATATTAAACATCTATCTAATATTAGGTTTACGTTCTGCGATAATTTGTTAATTCAGAAAAGTTTTAGCATATCAGCCAGTACCCCTCTTCGTTCACGATGTGTAATACCATGAAAATCGGGAACAAGAAACGCCGTGCAGCTGCGGGGGAGACACAGACGACCCTGTGTGTCAACATTGGGTGATACGCCCGATTGCGCCCCATGTTGATGCCAGAAGGAAATGTCGTTGGGGTTGGCTGATGCTTGTATTACGTCTAGGTCCAGACCAGGAAGAATAGAACTAACGTGATGGGAATGCGACACCGCCGCTACCTGCAAGAAAGATGACATGATTTGAGCGGCTGCCGCGGCTTTCGCAGCACGATCGGCGGAGTTGTTGCCATTTGCCTCTGCACTGTCGCCTGATAGGTGAGCCTTTACTTTAACAATAGCTAGGGTGGTGAGGAGATGTGATGCAGTGATCAGATCCTCAACCAGGGAACAATGGGAAATGGATTTACCATCAGCGGTGGTGAATCCCCGTGACTGCCAAATTCCCCCAAAATCATGTGCCACCCCAAAAGCATACCTAGAGTCTGTGTAAATTGTAACTGCCTGATCAGCAGACAGGATGCAGAGCATACAACTCAGCAGCTTGAGCTGATTTGAAAGGAAGTGCGTAAGCTTCTACTACACCAGCTGAGGAATCATATATCGAGTAACCACAGAAATACACCCCATCAGATGGTTGCGAACAGGAACCATCCATGAACAACTGTTTACCATGGGTTAGAGTGTATAAGGTCAAGTCTGGCCGTATGCATGTTTCGACAGTGATCTGTGCCAGACAATCATGTTCACAGGATGAGGCCCCAAGCGAATCAGGAAGTAAAATCAGCCGTTTAAGGGCTTCTGCAATATTGTCAAGAGAGTTGTGTGCTTTCACCACAAGATTTTCAGTAGACATCAGAATGGTTTCATATCCACTTCTCCTTTGTGCAGACAAGTGTGTATTTAGATGGCGCAAAACATATTGTATCTGATGTGTGGTATGTAGAATGAGGGGATGTGTCAGGTTGGGAGGGCTAGGCCACTCCCCCCTGTCTCCCGTGTTTCGGGTTTGGTCGGTCGGGGCTCCCGTAGGTAGGGCCCATCCCCTTGAGCGGGGATTGGCTCCTACTGGATTAGCATTTCTGGGTGTATGCTTAATTTTTCTCAAATAGCCTCAATAGCATTTATACTTTCATTTGTAAAAAGCTTCTAGATGATAATGAGTAACTTTAACACATTTATACAAATTACATACACCAGTAGAAGAAAACATAGAGTGACCACCAGACAGCAATAGTTTTGGAAATCTATGTTGTTCAAGCACCTCGGGTATAAATTAGCAATTATTTACTAACAAATTACCATACAAATTAGTGGCATGCTGCTGTTTGGTGTGGGTATGTGAGGTCATTTTGAGTTTTAAATTTGATCACTGTGAGTGGCGATTTACATAAGGAATTTGTCCAAATTGGTGGTCGGCCCAAGTCGTAAGCACAGGGTATGGGCAACATCCAGGGGGAAGATTGTGTGACTGAAGGGAAGGAGGGATGAAGTGTATAAGGGTTGAGGCTTGTGAGTGTAGGTGTAGAGGTAAAGTATAGGATAGGATGGAGAGTTCATTCTTCTTCCAATGTTGATGTGGTACTAGCGGCACCCCCCCTTGGGTCGTGGATTATTTTTAAAACAGTATATAATTGGAATGGCATATAATTGAAATTATAGGGTCTGCTTCTGTTTCTGTTACCAGGGAGCTGCCCACACCATTAGAAGAGCACCATCTAGAGTGTTGAGTAACTTATGAAATTTACAAACAAAAATAAAGAATAAAATATCTAATAAAATTTGTGTGAACCTTAAGCTAATTAGAATGGGTTAAGCCGCCCACTATGTGAGGGTCGGACTGTACCGCTCTCTTCCACCCCCCATGGTGGGTAAAATATATTGTGACATTATCTTGCTTTTGTCACTCCTTTCTGTGGTTTTTGCCTTTAAGTTGATGTGTAGAAGTGGCTGGTGTCAGTCATCATCTCTGATGGTTAAGGAATGCACTTGCATTCGCAGGCGGACCCACATTGCTCATAATAATTATCAATATACATGCTCCTCCCTTTTCATGACATACTGCAAAAGTAAAAAAATAGACAAGTAGTTATTATTTAGACTGGTCGGCACTGCTATGTCAGCGCCGTCTTCTAGAACCTGCAAATTGTCTTGTTTGATTAGTGCGGTTAATCATAACATCAAACAGACTCTGAAAAATAACTTTTTAATGCAAATCACACAACATAGGTTTAATACACATGTGTTTCTTTTGTTAAATGTGAAGTATGTTGAGGCCACATTCAGTGCACAGCCTGGAGAAAATAAAACTCTTATCAGTTAGTTGATAAGAAACATGCATGAATGTACAACTCACTGCTGCAAAGAAAAGTTATAACTTTAATCATTATGTATTATTAATGTCTCTGCAAACTTTTTCTCATGCTCCTGTGGAGAAAATACAAATATAATTTATAAGTCCTTGTCCTCATTATGTATTGTCAGGTCAGGTCTAGTTAGTTACCAAACTATGTAAATTAACTCCATTTCTTGATGATCAAGGTATTCTGAGAATAGGTGGTCGCTTAAGTCATGCAACTCTACATCCATATGTCAAATACCCAGTGATTCTTCCTAAGGACGGTCATGTGTCAGCATTACTTATCAAGCATTTTCATGAAAAGGTGTTTCATCAGGGACGTGGTATGACTACGAATGCACTCTGATCCAATGGTATATGGATTCTAGGTTGCAGTAAAGTAGTATCGTCCCATATCTACAAGTGCATTCATTCCAGGAAATTCAGAAGAAGTCCAGAACTACAAATGATGGTGGACCTGCCACAAGATAGGATGGAAACCTCTCCTCCGTTTACCTATTGTGGGATGGATTGTTTTGGACCATTTTACATCAAATAAAAAAGAGTAGAGCTAAAGCGTTATGGGTTTTTATTCACCTGCATGTGTTCTAGAGCAATACACATTGAGATGCTCGATGACCTGTCCACAGATGCCTTCATCAATGCTCTGCGTTCGTTTATTGCTATTCGTGGAATGGTACGTCAGATAAGATGTGATCAAGGGACAAACTTTGTCGGAGGTAAACGCGAGTTTACTGAAGCCCTAAAACAAATGGATCAGAAAGAGCTTAAAAACCATGGATGTGAATTCATCATGAATACCCCAGCTTCAAGTCATATGGGCGGAGTCTGGGAAAGACAAATTCGTACCATTAGAGGTGTTTTGACATCTATTCTTGAACAGTCAACTAAACAACTTGATTGCTTTTCCTTGCGAACATTTCTGTATGAAGTCATGGCAATTGTTAATAGTAGACCTCTTACTACAGAGTGTCTCTATGATGCATCCAGTCCGGAACCCCTTACGCCAAATCATATTTTAACAATGAAGTCGACGATTCTTGCTCCACCTCCTGGGAAATTCGTTAAAGAAGATCTTTATCTTCGTAGGAGATGGCGTTGTGTTCAATTCTTAGCCAATCTCTTCTGGACCAACCTTCAACCAAGACAGAAGTGGATCAAGGATCGCAGAGGTGCAAAGGTTAACAATATCGTCCTTCTGCAAGAAGACGCTACATCTCGTAACCTGTGGAAATTGGCATGGGTCGTTGAAGTGTATACAGGAAGAGATGGTAGAGTGAGAAAGGTGAAGTTGTGGATCAGCGAGTCCAACCTGTATAAGAAGGGAAGGCGTGTTTCCAAACAAATTTATCTGGAGAGGCCTATCCATAAAATGGTGACATTACTAGAAGCTGAGTGAAGACCATCATCTTCATCTTCACTTTACAGTTGTAAATTCATGCAAATTCAGGACCAAAATAATTTGCTTGGTATAATTTCATTTCATGATTTAAAATCATAGATTATGGTGGGAGTGTAAATGCCTACTTGATCAGTTTATATTTTAATTGGTTTAAATTGGTTTAAATTAAGTACACTGTATAAAAGTATATTTTATAACGTCTGTTCTTTTAAGAACATTGACAATGTTATTTTCCATGGTTACACGGCAAATCACCATGGTTACTATGTTTGTAAAATTTCCAAAGTTAACATTAAGAGTTATTCGGAAGCTGTAGAGCAGGGGTCTCAAATTCAAATTACCTGGGGGCCACTAACCAGGCTGTGTTTTTGATGAGGGGCCAGATTAAAGAATTGCAACAAAAAGCAGTGGGAAAATGGAAAATCAACTATTTATATAATAACTATGTACACATATTGTAATTCAAATACATTCAGTGTTTGCTCAGTGCTTGCTACCAGAAACTTGACAGTGCTTCTTCTGACACAAATGAGCCACATTTGCTTTAAGTGAGTTTGCAGTGGACACTCTGATGATGGACTGGAGATGGGCATCGGTCAGTCTGGATCTGTGCTTGGATTTATTAAATTTTACAGTTGAGAAGAGTTTTTTCACACACATGTACTTTTTTTCCAAGTCAACTTTTATTTTTTGAGAGTTTCGAAAGTGACATTTTTCCTAACAAAATGTTTTTGCTGGGAATGGTGAGCGCATGCGTAGCGTAGTGTCACAACTACCTTACCTTCTGTACCTGCTATTCCTCTTCCTGCCACTGGTGGCGCTCAGAGTCCTTCTCCAGAGTTCTGATTACTACTTTCTGTTTATCTCTCTATCTCGCTGTTCGGTTGGGTTGGCTGTTTGCGTCTGATCTTCGGTAATGTGCTGTTTGTGCTCTCCTCTCTTCTGTTCTATGGATTATCTCTCCGGAGAGTTCGGTTTCCCTGAGTGTCAGCAATCATCTTCATCGCGGTGTTACACCATCAGTACGTTTACCAATAAACCAGTTGTAGAATGTTGTGCTGTAACATGGGCACTATGCTTACGGTATGCATTGCGGTAGGATGAATAAAGGTGTGACACATGAGAGATGTACGATACATGTGGAAAAGAGTAAAGCGATTCGGAGTTCCTATTACTACACGAGTCTGTGTCTTTCATTACCACCAGCGACACATCTACACCAGTGACTGTTATACGGTTCATCCACTCCGGCTTCATTTCTGAGTACAACCTGTTACACGTAGAGACGTGCAGCTTACAAGTGGGTTGGGCTTACGCAGCAGGCGCTAATCACAAGGCAACGCAGCGTATTTTTACAAAAATAAAGACACACAAACACCACATTACAAATTAAGATAGAATATAAAAAATATAACATAATTTATAAATAATTAAACCAAATTGCGGGCCAGATTATTATTAATTTTATTTATTTATTATTTTTTTAATGCTTATTTTGTTAACCCTTGAGGGGCCATATAAGACTACCAGTTACAAAAGCTTTTACTACTTTAACCAGTTAAACAACCACAATCCAAACAGAAATTTGTTTACACAAAATCTCGCATGCACAGCTGTACTCAGACACACACACACACACAACACACACACACACACACACACACAATGTTAAAACAGAGATAAGAAGATGAAAACAGAACAGGAGAGTGCAGACAGAGCATATGAGAAATGTCTCTATTACTATAGAGTTATTAATGTTTTAGCCTTAAATTACCTGTTCATTCAACTGTTAAGCAAATATTAAGCAAATATTAATTTGTAAGACAAATTTATTCATTACTTTGTTTAATTAATTAATTTAATATTTTACCCTGTGTTGCTTGAATTAATTTAATTAATTTGTGAATCATATAGTTTTACTTTAAAAATATTTTTTACATTTTAAATTACAGCAGTTCAGTCAGGCTTGGTTTGTGGTTTGGCACACAGACATGGCAGACATGGTAATCTGGACAGCTCTCTGGTCCTGAGACACTGACCATGACTTTGCAGCGTCGACATCCCCCCTGATCTGGGCAGGTCTGGGACCAACAGACACCTATACCTGTCTTCGGGGGGCATGTCCTCTTTTCTCACTGGAAACTCAGTCTCCATCCGTTCATGACCTTTCAGAGCGTAGTAATAAAGTCCAAGCCCTGACTAGTTAACCATTATTTAACCGTAGAAGTAGTATACAGAAGTATAGAAGTATAGAAGTAGTATACATTTTGTCTTTTATACATTACTGGTTATGAACTTATTAATTAATTTACTTCTTAATTTATTATTGTATCATGTAATGTTACTTACTTTTACCAATACTTTTATTTTTATTATTTATTAATTTACTTATTTGCTTGTGGTTATGATAGTTTATATTAGATATTATTTCTCAGTTTTGTTATATTCACCTAGAATATAAGCTGGAAAAGTTCAAAATAGGAAAAATGGTGGAATGATTTTAGTACAAAACACATTCACATTCATACTTCCGTCAGCACAAAGTATCTTAAACCAAAATATTTAAAATCATAAACCAAAATATGCCACAAAACACTATAACAATGTTAATAGCGCAATTAATACAGCCTACTGCGTCCTTGTGTTCCGTCCGCATAACCAGATTCACCAAATGCAGCATGTTATCAGACTCAGGCTCATCATCTATAATCACATGCTCAGAGCAAGTGGAGGATAATAAACAAAAATTAGACAGTGTTTGGCATGTTAGGAGATTATAATCATCATTATTTGTGAAAGAAATATTGACATGTAATCATAAGATCCCCTGCACCTTTAAATATCATGTATTTACTGTTAGACCATTGATGTTCTTTCACCCAGTCAAATTGTTAAAAATAAAATATAAGCCTAAAGACCATAAATATGTCACAGTATTTCTTTAAAAATCCTCCCCATCGTCCTATAAGACAAATACAGATAAAAATAAAACACACCGTAACAGTACCAAAAACCAAGGCAATATATTGGATTGGCACAGAGCAGCACCACCTGTGTAAGAACGGATTCCAGCCAGGAAACACACTGACTGTCAAGGTGCGTGGTCTCCATACCCATACGTATTATAACGTAACTGCCACCTTTGTAAGACCTGGTCCCAACCAGGCCCCAGTCAGGAAACACACTGACCGTGAAAAGGTGCGTATCAGAAAATATTCTGAAAATAACACCACCTGTGAAAGACCTAGTCCCAGCCAGGAAACACACTTCGTGTTCCGGGCTGCGTCGGCCGTATCCCGTCCGTGATCCGCTCGGTTTGCGTCCGGAGTTCAGGTCCTGCCTCAGCTGATGTCTCGGTGTGCCCTGTCTCGATGGAAAAGGACTTAGTTTTATGTGGTGTTGCCATGGTACTGGTCCTTTCTTTTTTTTTTTCGTGTCCAGGAGTCCAGGAGGTGGAGAGGAAGGAGGCAGTAAGGGCAAGGTCTCCAGGAAGGTTCCAGGGGTTCTGTCCAGTGGTCCGATGGGGAGGCAGTTGTCGGGATCCCCGATCTGGACCATCTGCGGTCGTGTCCACTCGGGTTGCCCCTGCGGTCACGCTCCCTCCAGCACTGATGTCTGTGCCAACCTCTCACACACCAGGGTCTGCGTTAGCCTCTCCTGCGCCTGAGTCTGCAGGTATCTTCCTTTACCGGCCACATCGCCTCCGCCCTCTCAACGGGCTACTTTGCCTTCGTGCCCTCAAAGGGCCATGTTGCCTTCGCGCCCTCAAAAGGCCATGTCGCCTTCGCGCCCTCAAAGGGCCACGTTGCCTTCGCGCCCTCAAAAGGCCACGTCGCCTTCGCGCCCTCAAAAGGCCACGTCGCCTTCGCGCCCTCAAAGGGCCACGTCACCTTCGCGCCCTTAAACAACCTTGTCGCCTTTGTGCCCTTAAAGAGCCTTGTCGCTTTAGCGCCCTCAAAAGGCCTCACCGCCTTTGCACCCTTAAAAAGCCTCGTCGCTTTCGCGCCCTCAAAAGGCCTCGCCACCTTAGCGCCCTCAAAAGGCCTCACCGCCGTCGCGCCCTTAAAAAGCCTCATCGCTTTCGCGCCCTTAAACAGCCTCGTCGCCTTTGCGCCCTCAAAAGGCGTCGCGGCCTTCGCGCCCTCAAGAGGCCACGTCGCCTTCGCGCCCTCAAGAGGCCACGTCGCCTTCGCGCCCTTAAACAGCCTCGTCGCCTTTGCGCCCTCAAAAGGAGTTGCATCGTTCGCACCCTCAAAAATGCTCGTCAATTTCGTGCCCTTAAAAGGCCTCGGGGCCTTCACATCCGCATAGGTAGGAGGTTAAGTTTTGTGTACACTCCTCCAGGGTTGACCTTGGCCCCGCAGGGTCCCGGGCCCCCTTTGTTTTTTTTCTTTCTTTCTTTTTTCCCGGTTGGCCATACCCCCCGGTTATTCTCGCATAAAAATTGGGGAGGCAATATGTCAGGTTTGGGAATGCTAGGCCACTCCTCACGGGTTTTTCCTTCTGTTTTTGGTCGTTCGGGGTTTCCGTAGGTAGGGCCCATCACCGAGGTCGGGGATTGGGTCCTACCCAGTCACATGTGGCCTGCTAACAGTACTTAAGGAGCACATGCTTCCTGGGTCAGCAGGCCAGCATTACTTTTGTCATTACATCTGTTACTATTGTTACTTTTGTTCGTAGGTGTACTACATTTACAGGGTGTCTCGGTTGCATTTCATTTCTGTTTCGGGTTTTTATGTTTAGTCTACCGGCATGTTCCGCCGTGCTTTGGGTTTTTTGTTCTCGCCTTTCGTTTATTAAAAAGACCTTCCCATTGCTTATCTGGTCGCCTGGCTCATTCATTCTCTCCGAGATCACCTCACCCTGCTCTGGGAAGCGCAGCGCCTCCAATGGTCGGACGGCGCTTATTTGACACTATTTAAGATTCGCTCATAAAAAATGGGAGTGTCAAGTAACACCAATACCTTGTCAGAGGTGTTGTCAGTACTGCGTCTCCCAGTGGGTTCCAACCAGTATGGTCAGATTTGTCTTCTGGTTCCTCCCTTCTGCCCCCCAGTATATCTAATTCTAAGTGCTGGTCCAAGCCTAGGGGTAGGGATAAAGGTCAGGGTTAAGAGTGCTACGATGCTGAGGCTGTGCTTGTGAGGGATGCGGAGGCTGCTAGTGTAAATGAGGCAGATACTGAGTGTGGTTATCATGCTAACACCACTCATGTGTCAGAGACTAAGAATTAAGTTTCGCTTGTGACTCGTTCAGCACTCACAGTTCTGCCTGCGACTGGGTCAGGGCACACAGTTCCGCTAGTGGCCCGGTGGGCTACTTGTATGCCTCTAGTGAACCGGTCGGCACTCTGTATGCCTCTAGTGACTTGGCTAGTGACCTGATCTGCACTCATTACTTCTCTAATTCATCCGCCAATCTGGGTTTGGAACGCATTTCCGGAGCCATGGTATTTTGGTTGTCCTTTACTGTCTTTTTGCTTTGTGTGCAGTGTGTTGAGAAAGAGAGCAATGAGCCAGAGGCCAGCGACAATGCCATCAACTCCTCCAGTAATGTCGCAGTTGGTGTGGTGAGCGGCTTGATCACCGAAGTGTTGGAAGGCAAAGTCTCTAGTCTTCAAGGAGAGGCATCCAGTAAACTTTCTTCCAACACACTGCAACCTGCTCTTTGTTATCATCAGTCTCTATCTGCTCTCAGCTCCCTACTTGCTTAGTCAGTTGGACTTGCTCCCAAAAGCTTTCTCAGCCTGGCTGTTTTGCTGGATCCAGGGTTGGGGACTTGTACAAAGTGGAAGGCATCTTGAACCAAAAGTACTATCACAACATTTTTTATAACTAAGCAATACCCACTGATATATGTAATAACACAAAGCTGGTTTGGGATTGAACTGGACAGAGAATAAAAGCAAAGCAACAAAATTCATAATGCAATCAGACATTAAACTGAATAGTATTCTATAAATAACTGGAAAAAACGTTGACACCGGTAGTGTACGTAATACAATATATATATATATATATATATATATATATATATATATATATATATATATATATATATATATATGCGTCCCGGGGGGTGAGGTTGAGCGATGAGTGGATGACTGGCTTGACCTGGGATACATGAAAGGTGGGGTGGATGTGCATGTGATTGGGCAGGTGGAGATGGACATCTGCAGGGTTGATCACTCTGGGGGGTGAGGTTGATCACACCTGGGATACATGAAAGGTGGGGTGGATGCGCATGTGATGGGGCAGGTGGAGATGGACATCTGCAGGGTTGATCACTCTGGTGGGTGAGGTTGAGCAATGAGTGGATGACTGGCTTGACCTGGGATACATGAAAGGTGGGGTGGATGCGCATGTGATGGGGCAGGTGTAGATGGAGATCTGCAGGGTTGATCACTCTGGTAATGGGGAACGGACCGATGTAGCGAGGGGATAGCTTGCGAGACTCTGTGTTTAGGGGAATGTTCTTGGTGGAGAGCCAGACCAGCTGTCCTACCTTGTAGGCAGGGGCCAGGCGGCGATGACGGTTGGCCTAGAGCAACGACATGGCCTAGGCTTGGCATAAGGCAATATGAGTATTCTTCCAAATACGACAGCGGCAGATGAGCTGGCTGACGGAGGGGACAGCAATCTCACAATGCTCCTCTGGGAATAGTGGAGGTTGGTAGCCAAGGGCCACCTCGAAAGATGACTTACCAGTGGCGGGGCTGCGTGTGGTGTTCATCGCATATTCCATCCAGGCCAGATGCTAGTTCCCGTTCAATGGCTCTGCGGACCTCCCAGGAGACACCTGCAAACACACAACTGGGAGGTAGAATAATGTTGTTAGTCGGTGGGGTCTCTTCCTCCGAGAAGAGCCGGGACAGGGCATCGGGCTTGGCATTGCCCTGTCTGGCAACTGTCTGAAGGGGTCTGGTTGTACCAGGACGGGGGCCGACGTGAAGAGGGACTTGAGTTGGTCCATGGACCCTGGGCCTCCGCCGTCCACCGGAATGGTCCTACATTTGTGGAGGTGAGTGCAGTCAGGGGTGTAGTAATGGTGCTGTAATTCTGGATAAACCTCCAGTAAAATTTGCAAACCCCAGGAACTTCTGCTCTGTTCTGTTCTGGTAGACAGAGAAGGCCAATCGCTGATGGCCCGGATCTTCTCCGGGTCAGGTTTAATCACTCCAGGAGACACTATGAAGCCCAGGAAAGATACAGTCTGCCTGTGGAAGCTGCACTCTTCAGCCTTGACGAAAAGTCGGTTCTGCAGGAGGCGATTCAGGACTTGGAGCACATGTTGTACACAAGAATATCAGGATATCGTCCAGGTACACATAGACAAAACACTCTAGGAAATCCCGGAGCACGTCATTCACTAGAGCCTGAAAAACCACTTGGGCGTTTCTGAGGCCGAAGGGAACCACACGATACTTGTAGTGGCCGCTAGGATTATTAAACGCCACTCATTTTCCACTTATCCCTTTTCCTAATGCGAACCAGATGATACGCGTTGCGCAGGTCTAATTTAGAAAAAATGGTGGCTCAAATACGGATGATGTCAGTGGCAGAGGATATTTGTAGGGGACGGTGATGTTATTAAGACCCCTATAGTCAATGCAGGGTCGCAAGGTGCTGTCCTTCTTGGCCACAAAGAAGAAGCAGGCCCCTACGGGGGAGGTTGAGAGTTGGATCAACCCCGTGGCGAGACACTCAGATACGTATTTCTCCATTGCCTCTCTCAGGGTGAGAAAGGGGGTACAAGCGGCTGGATGGGAGAGGAGCATCAGGTAAGAGGTGGATTTGCGCAGTCGTACGACCTATGTAGGGGAAGCTGACAGGCCTTATCCTTACTAAATACTTCCCCCAGATCGTGATACTCTACTGGTACCAGGGAGAAGTTGATGGGGGCAGGGTTGCTAGAGTCAGGCGTGTTGCTGGTGGGCAATGCAGCGCGTAAACAAGAGGAATGACAAGAGACCCCCCACGTGAGGACCCGGGAGGACCCAATCAAGGTGAGGGTTGTGCATACATAACTAGGGGAAACCCATAATAACTGGTGTGTCAGGAGACGGAAAAACTGAAAAACATAAATTCTCCCGGTGGTTGCCATCGACCAGCAGACAGACTGGTAGGGTGCGATGAGTAATGCGTGATGTGGCAACCATCCAAGGCAATTGTGTGCCAATGGAGAAAGTGAGATACCTGCGCTCCTGGCAAAGGCAACGTCAATTAGATTCTCCTCTGCCCCAGAATCTATTAGGACGTTAAACGGGTAGCCTTTTATCATGAAGCAGAAAGACAGTGGGATGGCTAAGATGAGGCACCTGGGGTTTCGGGGTAGGACTCGACTGAACCCCAAACCTTAAGTTCAAGTTATTTTATTTATATAGTGCTTTTTACAACAGTACATTGTCACAAAGCAGCTTTGCAGAATGAAAAGCCTTTAAACCCCCAAAGAGCAAGCCGAAGCCCTGTTATGTTGTTATTTAAGGAAGAAACCTTGGGAGGACTAAGGCTCAGTGGGGGGGCTCATCCTCCTTGAGCGGCCAGGCAGCAACTGGAACACTCTAACAACTGGAAAACTATATGTGAGTCCATTAAGGGGGTCCTGCAGGACCGCCAGTCCAATTAATATTCAGGTTCCATCCAGTATTCGTCGGCAGAGCCATGGATGAAGGTCTGACTACACCTCCAGGAAGCCGGTCACACCTCAAAAGAAACAGAATAAGGCAGTTAGAGATAATAATAAAGCACGACATTTAATTAATAAGTAATTGACTGACACAGTGCAGCATGTGACTCCGGCATCACTGACTAGAGCAGCATAACCAAAAGAGGCAGGTACTGCAGACTCTACATAGTTGAGATGGTGCCCCGGAACAGCATCATTTCAGCGCCACAGCCCCCCCATTAATGATGAGGTGGGTGAAGAGGTGAAACGCCAGCACACACTGATCGCAGATTACCACCCCAACATAGCCAAGCCTGAGATCTACATCTTTATCTACAGGGGATTTGTGCCTTACTGCTGATACATCTTTTTTAGGGCGAACTCCCTCACGTGGTGACTGGCATTGCCACAATAAAAACAAAGCCCCTCATCCCTATGGGTAAGACGTTCTTTCTGGGTCAACGTAGTTCGTCCCAAATGCATGGGTTCAGGTGTGGTAGATGGCTGGGGGGGGGATCCCGCTCATGATCCCGAAAAAGCCGTTCGTGGCAGCATTCATTAATGTGTCCATCTAACTGAATTGCGAGGTCGACGAGATCTTGGAGTGATAAACAAGACACTGCCGGATGACACTGGGAACGCGGAAATGGTGGCGTGACGTCACGGCGTCAGTGGGCGTCTGACGTCAGCGGGGCCATGTTCCAATCCGCAGTACAACAAGGAGGGAGTGTGACTTGAAACAGGTAGTAGCGGCAGAATGGTGAGCTGCATACACAAAACAGGACGAGTTGCAACACACAATACGAAAGACAACCACGCAATAGCGTGACGAAGATCGAGAATTGAGAGCCAGACAGGCCGAGGCATAGCACAGTCATGAGCACAAGACCAACTAGCAACGGGAACAGGAACTCTATTTCCCTTGTAATTCGAACTAGAGTGCTAAAAAGATATATGGCCTATTCGTTGCATAAAACAGTTTTACATTGCATGGCTTGTAAAAGTGGACTGACTCACTACACCACTATTCAGAAACCAGATATTGTATTTTCTCTCATCCAGTTCACACTGTAGACAGCCTTACAGTATTCTTTAAAATTTTTTTGGATTGACAGCAGTGTAGAACTGGTGGGAGATTAGTAGAAATGCTTCGATGAGAATAATGAAGTGGCGTTCTTGTTTTTGTTACACATTCCCGTTCACGCCCCGCTCCTTCGTCCGCTCCGCCGGACACACCCACTCCACAGACACACCCACTTCCCTCTGCTGCACGCTCTGCACCGCACACACCCATCTCCACACCTGATTCCGTTCCTAATAATCACAGAACACCTTCTCCAGATTATTAGGTGCAGGTGTGACCCGCTGATGACAGACTCCTCTTAAGCCGCCGATCCGGATCCATCGGCGCAGAGTTTTTTGGTTTGCATCGTTCATGCGCACGGCTCGCCGCTCCCTGGTCTGTTCCTGATCTACTCATCCTGCTTTCACGCCGACGTGTCCTGCGGATGACGTTCTTCGGTCTGCTGACACGCTGCCTCTTTACAGGACCATTCCCTTCAGGAATAGTGGGACGTCGGGTTCTCCGCTGCGCATGCCCCCGCACCCCCTCCTCGTCTGCATTCCTCGCCGCTCTCACCTGGCGTCTGACGTGAGCCGCCGCATACTTCGGCTGGTGGGGAGATCGGAATCTGATTTATTGTTTGAACTGTTTTTTTTTTGGTTTATTGGAACTGAATCCCGCTGTGAGGAAATAAAAACCTGTGTTCACGTTTTCAAGACATGCCTCTCTCTCTCTCGTTTCCTCCGGCAATGGGACGCCTAACTAACTGATAGTTCTAATTGCACAGTGGATTATTTTCTGTTCGTGCTGCATGATCAACATGGCTTGGATCAGGATCTTAAATGGCAAGTGCTGCGTTCAAGTAAAATTTACTAGCGTTGGTTACAATTGTCGAACATGGAGGAGGCTCTAAAAGCAAGTTAAAAGACAGCTGTCAACCAAAGATGGCAACCCTCTGTGACAGTGGAGTTGCAGTCTCAGCAGTCACTTTTCACAAAACCCACTTTTCTAAAGTGTTCATTCACAGAAATCACACTGACATGGTATATAGGACACTGAGATTGTAATAGCACATAAAATTTAATTGCACTTAGTTTATTTCATTTTATGCTTAAATTAATTTAGGTCATTTATTTCATTTCAGTCTGTGAATGAAAATGTTTTGATAATGGCAGGAAGAAAATTCACAAAAAAAAATCTAAGTCTGTTTTTAGCTGACAAACATATTATATGTTTAGTGACATTATTTGATATATTTAGTGAATACAGACTCAGTAAATAGCTGAACTAAAATCTTTATTACAAACATTCTCATGTTAAATTAGT
The DNA here is from genome assembly GCA_019802505.1 of Corydoras sp. C115. Classification (NCBI taxonomy): domain Eukaryota; kingdom Metazoa; phylum Chordata; class Actinopteri; order Siluriformes; family Callichthyidae; genus Corydoras; species Corydoras sp. C115. The sequence continues at coordinate 2,128,707 of JAFMOC010000111.1, read as the reverse complement.
GCAGCACACAACACATTAGAATAAGCATAATTAGATATATTATAGAGCATTCTATATATATATATGTCACGATCTGTACTGAAAGATCAGTCAGGAAATGTGTATGCAGAACAATCGGGATTTATTGAGAAGCAAGGCAGAGGCAGGGTAATGCAGGAGGAGCAGGGATTATCTGGTTTGGAGCCAACTGGACCCAGGATGTGGACTGGCACCTGTAACGAGATCCTGGGCAGAGCACAACACCGAGCAAAAGAACAAAACAACAAAAATAGTTGCAGATAGATCAGAGAAACACTGTAGTAAGAGAACCCTACACTGGCTATGCGTGAAGAAAAGGAAACTAATCTAGTGAGATGGTCTTTAGTAGACAAAATAACAAACTCTAATACAGAACAGGATAGAGTGAAAAAGAGAGTGCAAGATAACACAGAAGGAAGAAACAGAGATGAATGTGAGAGAGGAGAGAGAGAGTCGGTGAACTGAACAGGATGTCGAGCGGATGAAAACGAAACTGAAACGAACAAGGGGAGGGGAGACAGCAAGAGGGCTAATACACAAGGGAGAAGAAGACCTTAGTTCACCGATAGCGAGAGGGTTAGTAAACAGATGCTAAACTTTAGTAAACAGAGTGAACACGGATACACTGACAAGCACAGGTGGTGACGTGCTAGAGGGGCGGGCTAGGGTGAGAGCGAACTCTGCCCCAGCCGGCCGAAACCGAACCACCTGTGCCGATGGACAATAAATAATAATGCTCCCGGGACACAGAAATCTAGGGATAGGGGAAATGGTGGAAACAGAAAGAGAGTAATTCAAAATAACGTTGGGAGTGACAAAAAAAGCACACAGACGTTCACTCATGCACGAACACACACGCTAAACACGGAAGTGAGTACACAGACCCTACACGCTAAACAAACAAATGCGCACTCACCCAGACGAGATAAACCATAAACAGAAGCGGACAGAGACAGATTGTAGAATAACAGCAAAAACCGCTCGGTAAGTATGGCAAAAACCAGGGACAATACTTCGCGTCTGTTCAGCCTGAAAACAGAGTTTAAATAGAGATAAACGACCCATCAGATAATCAACCGCACCTGGTGACGGAGAGAGAGCGGAACTAGAAGGTGGGGCTGAGAGAGTGAGTGACAGAGCAAGACGGAGAGACAGAGACAGAACCTGGATTTCTTACAATATATATATATATATATATATATATATATATATATATATATATATATATATATAGCATGATAAGAATAATTAGAATAAGCAACTTAAACAATAAATAATGAAAATAATTTAATAATGCCCTTCAGTATCAAACTGTTACTGTAATCCTATTTAAGTACATTAGAATAAAGTCCAATGTGTATTTTAACAACCTTGTAAAAATTGAACATTTGACTGACTTTTGTTGAATTTTGTCACATAATTTGTGTTACCCTGTCCTTCTTTTTCCAATGTACAGATCATTTGTACTGCCTTTTTCTGAGGAAAATGTATTTTATGCACTCAGTTGATCTGTCATTAAGCAATTATAAATGAGTTTGCAGTGGGGTAATGGACGGTGTGGTTGACAGAAATGGTTGCGTAAATGGCTTCACCAGTGATTAATGACTAGTCATGAATTAGGTACAGTGAGTGCTGGCAATAATGTTAGCCACATGAGTGGCCACATTATATCTCCAGTGCTTTGGGATACATGGCATCAGGGGACTTTTTTTCCAAAGAACCATGTGCTTTCTTTGCGATCATGCTTAATAAATCTTTTGTTACAGTTATAATTGAGGAAAAGAGGTTTGAAAAAGTCTTAAATGTTAGACTAGGGGTGCTCAATACGTTGATCGCGGGGTGTCGGGTAGATCGCGATGGAGGTTTGAAAAAAAAAATCACGTATCAGTGCTTTTTTTTACAGTACAGTATCGGAAGCACTTATAGACACACGCGCACACATTCATTTTTGCACTTCATTTGAATCACAGGACGAGTAAAGGACTTCGCTCCAAAAGAACTAAAATACCACTTTAATTTAGAGTGGGAGGATGAATATTTTTTTACAGTGTAAAACTCAAAATGCCTTTGCTTGATTTGCCAAGTAGCCATTGCAGTTCCATTGTGTTTGGTCGTTTGGGTGTACTAAAATCAAGTTTTTGCCATGCTATTTGCTGCAATATCTGTGAAAATGGCAATCTGAAGCTGTCTTTTCTATGCTGATCCAGGGGAGAGCGTCTCGGGCACTGGGCAGAAACACCCAGGAGAGGGTGCCAATCTATCGCTGGGCACACACTCACACACACAGACACGCTCAAAAACACACTGTATATGGGGCAATTTGGAGAACTCAATTGACTTGATCCATGTTTTTGGACTGTGGGAGGAACCCGGAGAACCCAGAGGAAACCCACGTGGACACGGGGAGAACATGGAAACTCCACCCAGATGGGGATTCAAACCGGGAATCCCTAGTGCTGAGAGGCGAACGTGCTAAGCACTAAGCCACCATGCCGTTATATATATTTATATATAAATATATGTATAAATGCAAAATCAAAGACAAAAAACAATATTCTGCAAAGTACGGACCCACACGTGGAACCACGTGCCTGTTATAATGTATATAAAAGGCTCTAATATTTGGTAGGAGGTCTTTAAGCAGGTTTGTAGGCATTGGGTCTAACAGACAGGATGTTTTCTTTGATTGTGTAATTAGTGAGCATTGGAAGCATGGGGCTAGCTGACAGCATTGCAAGCGCTGCACTGTCTGAGAATTTGGTGCTGGCTGAGAGCTTAGTTACGAATGTGTAGCTGCTTCAACGATCAAAGGGTGTGGCTCAATGGGCTGCGGGTCCAGCTCACAGGTCAACGGATCTGGCTTAAGTGGCAATGAGTCTGGCTGAGAGGTCAACGGGTCTAGCTCAAGAGTCAATTGGTCTGGCTCAGAGGTGAACGGGTCCAGCTCAGAAGTCATAAGGTCTGGCTCAGTGGGCAGCATATCTGCTCAGCATGCTGCTCATCCAGTTCAGTCTGCTTTTAGGAAGTGTGGTGCCCAGAGGGCCGGATAAAGCCGGTTCCTCCCTAAAGGGGAGGGATTTTGACCTACAACACATCGGTACAATCATACCAGCCCCTTACCACACCGACTGTTTCAGTTAATTAACTGAAATTAACAAACGAGAGCAGTTAACTAATTAAGCTAAAACAAGAATTAAGATAAACAAGATATCTGGACTGTTAATTAACTAATTAAGAGAACAAGCAGAGGATAGTTAGACACTCCGCATTAGACAACAGAAGAGGAAGAATACAAAGTACAACAGAACACCAGGAACTAAAGAACTGAAACAGAAAATAAGGCGGTCTTAAATAGAACATGGAAATCATGTGAACTAGGATGATGCCAATTAACTAAGATTGCAAATTAAAACCAAGCACTTGAACTGAACAAAAGCATAACAAGGCAGAATTAAACCTGTAAACAGGTATTAAACTTAATTGACCTTGATTGGAGGTAATTAATGCACCTTCCGTGGCTCCGCTGACGGAAAGCATGTAGCACTTATAAGTTGGACCATCTCAATCTGTAGGGAGAGACATTGTTCATGAACTACATTTGTATTCTAAATGTATTTTAGATACACTTTATATAAACCCCGCTGTCTCCGGTTCTTGTTTGGTAGCAATTGTTACATTTTGGTACCGAAACCAGAGAAGATTCGCAGGCATGTTCTTTAGCAATGTATGGCATTTTTCGGCTTTCTTGGAAACCAAAGCAGAGTGGGTAGGGCAAGTGAGGGTTTTAAATGTCATGCATTGGAGCAGAAGACAGTGGAATTGTGGCTTGTGGCAAGGAATGGGAAAGAGAAAGAAAAAACCTCTGGGCTGGGACCTGTTGCTTTTTAATGGGAGGAAGGAGCAAGAAGATGAGAGATTCCTACCTCGTTACAGTGGCCTTTATAACTTTTGAACTAGGCAGAACTTATATTATGGGAACTATTATCTGACTAATGACTGTTTAGTCAGTATGTTAATAGATATCATTTTGTAAATAATTAGTAGTTCACTTGGTTTGAACTATTTGAAATACACATAATTACATAAATTACAGTTGAATATTTATATTATATATAATTATAATGATCTCAATAATCTAATAATCTTCTGTGATTAAAATTACAACATACAATATATTTTTTCTATTAGCTAATAAAACTGCTAACTGTTAAAGGTTGTATCTTGTATATATACATATATACCCCTGAAGTAAATAATTTATTCATGTAAAAAAACTCATTAAAGAAACTTGACTGTTAGCATTAGCTTCAATGGCAAAAGAAAATGACTTTTTTATGAAACTAATTAAACAAAAAATTAGCAATAATGGTGTTACAAGTGCCTAGGGCACCTGTCCCTCATTAGTGTAGTCATTTACTCCGTTGGGCTATTGGTTTGTTTTGGTGCACGTGATCGGGTGTGTCTGTATTTAGGTTCCATGTTCCCCTTCCCCCGTGCACATCTTTGTTTCCATGTCGTTTGTGTGTTACCTTTCGTGTTGGTGTCCCTACACCTTTAATGAATAAATTCCCATGTTGTGCTACCTGGTGTGTCTGAACTCCCTTCAGCGTGTTCAGGTGCTTTGGCTCTGCGCATTACGCTGCGCAGCCAATTTCCGTGTTAGGAAAGTGAGTCTGACAGAAAGACGTGCCAATATATTTGGAGAGTTCAGAGCCCAGGTAAGCTCTTTTTTTTTCGTTTTGCATTGGGTCGCCACAACCGCACACCTGAGCTTATGGCTATGTGGAAATGGTACGACTCAGATGATGAGTTTATATGGAGGAGTGGGTATGAGTCGCTCTGCGCGGAGGAAGGTCTCAATCTCATTGAGATCTCAGATGACGAGGCCGGCGAATCGTGCCTGTATGGGCATATTCTGCCTGTACGCACTCTTTCAAACTCTGAGGAGCTCTGGACTGACGGTCCGGTCCAGTTCGTGAAACCACCCCCCGTTGAGAGTCGCAGACGCGGAGCGCGCCGCCGGCAAACAGCCAAGAAGCAGCGTGCGCATTGTGCAGCCGCCGAGCTCCAGCCAGCGTGCACCCCCGCTGAGCTCCAACCAGTGTGCACCCCCGCCGAGCTCCAGCCAGCACGCTCCCCCGCCGAGCTCCAGCCGGCACGCTCCCCCGCCGAGCTCCAGCCAGCGCGCACGCCCGCCGAGCTCCAGCCAGCGTGCACCCCCACCGAGCTCCAGCCAGCGCGCACCCCCTCCGAGCTCCGGCCAGTGCGCACACCCGCCGAGGTCCTGCCAGCGTGCGTGTCCGCCGAGGTCCTGCCAGCGTGCGTGTCCTGCAGCCAGAGGGCGCCGACCGGACCACGCAGACAGAGGGCGTGCTCCACTCCTCTTCCCCCGGGGGCGTCTACCGCGCCTCGCTGCCAGAGGGCGTGCTTCACTCCTTGTCCGCCGAGGGCATCCGTCACGTCTCGCCCGCAGGGGACGTCCACCGGACCACGCTGCGAACGGGCGTACTCCACGCCTCGTCCGCAGAGGGTGTCCATCACGCCTCGCCCGCAAAGGGCGTCCACTGGACCATGCAGCGAGAGGGTGTCCATCGGACCACGCAGCGAGAGGGCGTCTATCACGCCTCGCCCGCAAAGGGCGTCCACCGGACCATGCAGTGAGAGGGCGTCCACCGGACCATGCAGCGAGAGGACGTCCACTGGACCATGCGGCAAGAGGGCGTTTTCCCCGTGGAGGGCGTCCGCCCCGCCACGCAGTCAGAGGGCGTTCTCAGCAGAGGGACACCCCCTTCTCCCCACGATCGCACGTGATCAGGTGTGTCGATATTTAGGTTCTGTGTTCCCCTTCCCCCGTGCACGTCTTTGTTTCCATGTCGACTCATTTGTGTGTTACCTTTCGTGTTGGTGTCCCTACACCTTTAATGAATAAATTCCCATGTTATGCTACCTGGTGTGTCTGAACTCCCTGTTCAGACAGGGAGCTTCGGCTTTGCGCATTACGCTGTGCAGCCGATTTCCGTGTTAGGTAAGTGAGTCTGACAGATGGATTTTGTGTACAAATAATCAGGACTTAATCAGAATTTTCAGTGAGTGTTATTTTCCTAAATAATATTGCAATTTTATGATGCTATTTCACAAACACCTGATGTCAATAAATAAATAAATAAATACATAAAATAAATAAATAAATAAATAAATAAATAATAATATAATAAGGGGTGGGGTAAAGGATAGTGATCAGGTTGAAAATTCTACAGCTTATTTAAAGCTTATTTACACGTTATGTTAAATTCATGAAAACCGATGGTGCTTGCATCTGCTCATAGTCCAGCAGCTCATGGACCTCTCATGAATCTCTACAGTTTATAAAGGGTGCACATGTTTATCAGGCAAAGTCATACCAGATGCATTCTTTATCCTACGGCCGACGGCTCTGTTTTATCTATCTGAGATGCAAGGGCACTTAATACTAATTTCAGCATAATTTATTTTTATAGCCATAAAATAGTTATTGAAAGTTGCATCATTACTGAAGACCTAAGTTTGAACTGCACGGCCAGCCACTGATTTTCATATACTGCTCACTACAATTTTTCAAGGTGGTTTTCTGAGTTACAGTACAGTACACTGTACTACTGCCTTTCTGCCATTTCAAATCTCTCTCGAAAAGTTTCTGTTCGCAGACCTGCCACCATCTGGACATAATTTTATTTTAATTACATTATTTTTCATACTGATGGATGATACAAGCATTACATGTATCTACATGATTTTGCCCCCTGCATCGCTAGCATATGGATAATAGTGTAAATGCGTGGTAAAACAGATGTTAAATAAAGTTGGTTAATGATCAATTTTAGATTTAGAAAATCAATATAAATGATCAAAATTATACTCAAGGCAGATATACAGTTTGCTTTTAAATATTTTGCCAGTCATTTTAGCGTGCGTGTGTGTGTGTGTGTGTGTGCACATCATTTATTAATTTTTAGGAATGTTAAATGCTGAATCTTGGCAATTTGATGACCTCCTCTCTGATAAAAGTACTAGTAGTAGATCAGCTTCTATTACCCTGAAGGTCATGGCTGAAACATCACTCCGCAGGAGTGTGTGCATCCGTATATTTGACCACAGTAGGACCTAGGCAGAGAATTCCAGATTGCCTTTCCTTTAATCAGAGCATGGGAGTTGAGGTGGAGGTCAGGTCTCTGTGTGTGTGTGTGAGAGAGAGAGGGAGAGAGAGAGAGAGGGAGAGAGAAACCATGCCATCATCCTAAAGTAACTTGAGTCACCTTACACAACCTCTTTACTATTTTAGGAGCAAGAGGTCTGTGACATTTTGAAAACTGTAAAAGGAAAATATGCATTTAATTAAATTTATCTTTAGATGGTTTTGATTACATGGTCGTGTGTGTGTGTGTGTGTGTATGCGCATGCATTACTCTTATTTTTTCATGGAAACCTTCTGTGAATGTCCATAATAACCAAGCAAATCACTTTCTCAAATCACTTTTCTTTGTGTGTGTGTGTGTGTGTGTGTGTGTGTGTGTGTGTGTGTGTGTGTGTGTGTGTGTAATTAAGCAAGATAGAAGAGTAATATGATGTCATTAGTTCAATTTAAATGCATTTTTAAAGTCTATGTTTATATGCTGTTATTCACTGTGTTCAATTTTCTACTATTCACTTCTGTCAAACTTTAAGCTGAATTCTGCTGAAAGTTCTTATCCATGAGTTTGGCTTTCTTTCAATTTACTCTAGTTTTATTTAGGATATATTGTTGAGCTCTGTTTTTAAGCCCTTACCCTGTTCTCCATTTATTTAATCTTTAAACTGTTGTTCTTAGTCTAGGTTTGCTTCTGTGTTGTAAACTTGCTCTGATTATGGTTCTTGTTTTGGTTTTGGTCCTTGTTCTCATCCTTGTCTGTCTGAATATGGTTCTGGTCAAGCTCTTTCAGTCTTTCATCCAATAATTATTAATTCATTCATTCATTATCTCCCGCTTTATCCTCTATTAGGGTCGCGGTGGGGTTCCCATCCATGGGGTGCCCATCCAGGGGAGTACGTCTCGGGCGCTGGGCAGGGCGCCAATCCATCGCTGGGCACACACTCACTCACACAGACACACTGTATATGGGGCAATTTTGAGAATTCAATTGACTTGATCCATGTTTTTGGACTGTGGGAGGAAACCCGAGAACGCGGAGGAAACCCACGCAGACACCGGGAGAACATGGAAACTCCACCCAGATGGGGATTCGAACTGGGAATCCCTAGCGCTGAGAGGCGAACGTGCTAACCACTAAGCCACCGTGCCGCCTTCCAATAATTATTCCTGGTTTAAATTTCACATTAGCTTCACACCAAGACTAGATTCCTGTTTTATCTCTACCAATGTTTCCTAATCTAGGCTTTAGTCCAGTTTTATCTTGTTTCTAATTGTAACTGTAATTCCAATATAACATTATAATGTAACAGCACTTACTTACTGCTTGTTTTAAGGGGTTCAATTATGTCCAGTTTTTGATGTTGGTCTGCATTTCTTTTCTCAGGTTTGGTTTGGTTTTAGTTGGTTAAACTAAATAATTAGTTTATTAATAAAATAATTAATAAAATAATTAGATTTTAGTTTAAAATTCCGTCTCATATTCAGTTAAATTTTAATATTTGTCTTTTGTATAACTCTGACTTCTGGTTGGTTTTGTTCTTATACACATTTTTGGTCTGGAATTCTGTCTTACATCTGTTTGACTGTTATGTATTTTTTATTTTTAATCCAGGGTTTGTCTAACTTTCCTGGGCTCTAGTTTTGTTTAAAGTCATATGCTGGTATTTATTCCCATTAATGCCCCTGGTCTGGTTTTAATTTTATGTCAGTGTGACTTCATGCACAAAACACTTTTCACATTTGTTTAATTTTACATTTTCAATTGTGTTTAATATCTGTGACTGAATATCTTTTTTTCATGTAATACTTTTACCTGTTATTTTAGTTATTGTTATTAGCTTTGATTTTGTGTTATTATTTATTATGTTTATGGTTGCCATTTCATTTAGTTTTTAGTGCTTGCTGTGGTTTTTGTATTTTGTATAATGGGTTTTTACATTAAATAGTTGTCAATATCAGTTTAAAACATTTATTATAATATTTTAGGGCTTTAAGTCTGTTTATTTTAAATCACATGAAATGTGGCCAGAAGTGACTCAGTTCAGTCTTGAGAACTCTCTCTGACCTGTATGTTAGAGTACAAGGCGCGTCTGTTTTTAAAAGATTAGTTTTAATTCTCCACTGAACTCTTATTTCCTTCAACAAACTCTTTTGAGATGCATCTGGAATTAATATCTTTCCTTCTGACCATACACTGAAAGCGCTAGCTGTTTTGTGGCGGAAATGTCACCTAAAACAGTGATCTAAAAGTCAACGAACCCAATTAAGAGGAAATGACTTTATTCCCATGTCGGTGTGAAACATGAACATGTGGTAACATGCATTTTCCTGGGCTTGCTGCTTCACCTTTTTCATATACTTACAGTCAGATCAAAAACAGACCAGACCAAAAGTTTCCATTGAACTGCTTTATAGAAGGTGCTGTCACTGTGCACACAGTGTGGTCTTATTGTATACAAGAAGGAACAATATCATAAAAATTTGATCAGGAGTCAAACCAATTGGCATAATTATAAAAAAAGGCTCAGCTATTAAATTCGTATGGTTGATATACTGACATCTAAGTAAATGCACCTTAATGTAAATTGTATTTGATCAATTTCACCTTAGTTTACCATTAGATATTTTAGAAAATATTATTTCACTAAACTAAGAGGATGTTCATAAGTTCAGGTTTAGTTTATTTATATAATGCATTTTAGAAAATGCAGCATGCTAAATTGACAGTAGCATGGAAAAAAAATATTTTTAATGATTGTTTTTATAGAAAATACCTTGAGAAACTAAGGCTCAATAGAGGACAGATCCTCACTGAGTGGTTGAGGAGTTTTAACAGGTCTATTTAATTAACAATAGATTAATTTATAAATTTCCATTCAGTCAGTCTAGAGAAAATCTCTTTGATTCTATGTGAAAATGCAGGTCTTAACATTCTCGGCCGGTATTGCAGACCTCTTAGTTCAAAGGAATTCAAAGATTTTGACCATTAGAACCAAGTATGTTAGATCAACAAAAGTTAATTTGAATGATTTTAATTACCAAAATCCTTATACTTAAGAAAAGTGCTTGAAGGACATCCCTATCCATTGTTGGGGATGTGGAACTGGTGTCATCTTGAAGAAAAACCGAAAAAAAAAACTAGTTAGGGAAGTTAACAGTGGCACATTGAGTAGTATACAGAGTTTAACACAATGTATCATGTGAATCAGTAGACTAGATCAAATTAGGCTACACTAGTGCGACTTTATACCATATAAACAAAACAAATACAAATACAGCACACAGCTATCCATTCATCCATTATCTTTCACTTTATGCTCTATTAGGGGTTCCCCATGCCCATCCAGGGGAGAACGTTTCGGGTGCTGGGTAGATACACCCAGGACACGGCGCCAATCTATCACTGGGCTCACTCACTCACTCACACAAACACACACTCTATATGAGGCTAATTCGGAGAATTCAATTGACCTGGATCCAATGTTTTTTTTTTTTGACTGTGGGAGGAAACCCACACGGACACGGGGAGAACATGGAAACTCCACCCAGATTGGGATTCCCTAGGCAGCACACAACTATTTATGATTATTATTTTAATAAAATGTATAGTATATATATATATATATATATATATATATACATATATATATACAGTGGGTTGCAAAAGTATTCATACCCCTTGAACTTTTCCATATTTTGTCACATTACAACCACAAACATAAATATATTTCACTGGAATTTAATGTGAAAGACCAACACAAAGTGGTATACAATTGTGAAGTGGAAGGAAAATTATACATGAATCAACATTTTTTTTACAAATAAAAAACTGAAAAGTGCGACGTGCAAAAGTATTCAGCCCCCCTGAGTCAATACTTTGTGGAGCCACCTTTTGCTGCAATTACAGCTGCAAGTCTTTTAGGGTATGTCTCCACCAGCTTTGCACATCTAGTGACTGAAATTCTTGCCCATTCCTCCTTGCAAAACAGCTCAAGCTCAGTCAGATTGGATGGAGAGCGTTTGTGAACAGCAGTTTTGAGATCTTGCCACAAATTCTCAATTGGGTTTAGGTCTGGACTTTGACTGGGCCATTCTAACACATGAATATTCTTTTTTTTAAACCACTCCATTGTAGCTCTGGCTTTATGTTTAGGGTCGTTGTCCTGCTGGAAGGTGAACCTCCGCCCCAGTCTCAAATCTTTTGCTGACTCCAACAGGTTTTCTTCCAAGATTGCCCTGTATTTGGCTCCATCCATTTTCCCATCAACTTTGACCAACTTCCCGGTCCCTGCTGAAGAGAAGCACCCCCAGAGCATGATGCTGCCACCACCATATTTGACAGTGGGGATGGTGTTTTCAGAGTGATGTGCAGTGTTATTTCTCCGCCACACATAGCGTTTTGCATTGTGGCCAAAAAGTTCAATTTTGGTCTCGTCTGACCAAAGCACCTTCTTCCACATGTTTGCTGTGTCCTCAACATGGCTTCTGGCAAACTGCAAACGGGACTTCTTATGGTTTTCTTTTAACAATGGCTTTCTCCTTGCCACTCTTCCATAAAGACCACATTTGTGTAGTGCACGACTAATTGTTGTCCTGTGGACAGTTTCCCCCACCTGAGCTGTGGCTCTCTGCATTTCATCCAGAGTCACCATGGGCCTCTTGGCTGCCTCTCTGATCAGTGATCTCCTTGTTCGGCCTGTAAGTTTAGGTGGACGGCCTTGTCTTGACAGGTTTACTGTGGTGCCATACTCTTTCCATTTCCGGATGATGGATTGAACAGTGCTCCGTGAGATGTTCAAAGCTTTGGAAATCTTTTTATAACCTAAGCCTGCTTTAAACTTCTCCAAAACCATATTCCTAACCTGTCTGGTGTGTTCTTTGGACTTCATGATGCTGTTTGCTCCCCAATATTCTCTTAACCAACATCTGAGGCCGTCACGGAGCAGCTGTATTTGTACTGAGATTAGATTACACACAGGAGGACCCTTTTGAGTCATTAGCACTCATCAGGCAACTTCTGAATGCAATTGGTTGCACTCGGGGAAAAGGGGGCTGAATACTTTTGCACGTCGCACTTTTCAGTTTTTTATTTGTAAAAAAAATGTTGATTCATGTATAATTTTCCTTCCACTTCACAATTGTATACCACTTTGTGTTGGTCTTTCACATTAAATTCCAGTGAAATATATTTATGTTTGTGGTTGTAATGTGACAAAATATGGAAAAGTTCAAGGGGTATGAATACTTTTGCAACCCACTATATATATATATATATATATATATATATATATATATATATATATATATATATACACACTCACCGGCCACTTTATTAGGTACACCTGTCCAACTGCTCGTTAACGTTAACTGCTCGTTAATTTCTAATCAGCCAATCACATGGCGGCAACTCAGTGCATTTAGGCATGTAGACATGGTCAAGACAATCTCCTGCAGTTCAAACCGAGCATCAGTATGGGGAAGAAAGGTGATTTGAGTGCCTTTGAATGTGGCATGGTTGTTGGTGCCAGAAGGGCTGGTCTGAGTATTTCAGAAACTGCTGATCTACTGGGATTTTCACGCATAACCATCTCTAGGGTTTACAGAGAATGGTCCGAAAAAGAAAAAACATCCAGTGAGCGGCAGTTCTGTGGGCGGAAATGCCTTGTTGATGCCAGAGGTCAGAGGAGAATGGCCAGACTGGTTCGAGCTGATAGAAAGGCAACAGTGACTCAAATAGCCACCCGTTACAACCAAGGTAGGCAGAAGAGCATCTCTGAATGCACAGTACGTCGAACTTTGAGCCAGATGGGCTACAGCAGCAGAAGACCACACCGGGTGCCACTCCTTTCAGCTAAGAACAGGAAACTGTGGCTACAATTTGCACAAGCTCATCGAAATTGGACAATAGAAGATTGGAAAAACGTTGCCTGGTCTGATGAGTCTCGATTTCTGCTGCGACATTCGGATGGTAGGGTCAGAATTTGGCGTCAACAACATGAAAGCATGGATCCATCCTGCCTTGTATCAACGGTTCAGGCTGGTGGTGGTGGTGTCATGGTGTGGGGAATATTTTCTTGGCACTCTTTGGGCCCCTTGGTACCAATTGAGCATCGTTGCAACGCCACAGCCTACCTGAGTATTGTTGCTGACCATGTCCATCTCTTTATGACCACAATGTACCCAACATCTGATGGCTACTTTCAGCAGGATAATGCGCCATGTCATAAAGCTGGAATCATCTCAGACTGGTTTCTTGACCATGACAATAAGTTCACTGTACTCAAATGGCCTCCACAGTCACCAGATCTCAATCCAATAGAGCATCTTTGGGATGTGATGGAACGGGGGATTCGTATCATGGATGTGCAGCCAACAAATCTGCGGCAACTGTGTGATGCCATCATGTCAATATGGACCAAACTCTCTGAGGAATGCTTCCAGCACCTTGTTGAATCTATGCCACGAAGAATTGAGGCAGTTCGGAAGGCAAAAGGGGGTCCAACCCGTTACTAGAATGGTGTACCTAATAAAGTTGCCGGTGAGTGTATATATATATATATATCACTATTAATCTTTAAAAATAAATTAAAAACACATTTATTTAATCTTGCGTTTAACTAATCCCCTGTAGATAAAAATGTAGATCTCAGACTTGGCTGTGTTGGGGGGTAATCTGTGATCAGTGTATGCTGGCGTTCCACCTCTTCACCCACCTCATCATTAATGGGGGGGTGTGGCGCTGGAATGATGCTGTTCCGGGGCGCCATCTCAACTATGTAGAGTCTGCAGTATCTGCCTCTTTTAGTTATGCTGCTCTAGTCAGTGATGCCGGAGTCACATGCTGCACTGTGTCAATTAATTACTTATTAATTAAATGCCGTGCTTTATTATTAGCTCTAACTCCCTTCCTTTGTCTGTTTCTTTTGAGGTGTCCCCCGGCTTCCTGGAGATCCATGGCTCTGCTTACGAATACTGTATGGATCCTGACAAGGCGGTCCTGCAGGACGCCCCCTAATGGACTCACATATAGTTTTTCAGTTGTTAGTTTTTCCATTTGTTTAATATCTGTACATGGCTGTTCTACACTGTTGTTGCTGCCCGGCCGCTCAAGGAGGATGAGTCCCCCATTGAGTCTTGGTCCTCCCAAGGTTTCTTCCTTAAATAACAACATAAAAGGGAGTTTTTTCTTGCCACTGTCGCTTCGGCTTGCTCTTTGGGGGTTTAAAGGCTTTTCATTCTGTAAAGCTGCTTTGTGACAATGTACTGTTGTAAAAAGCGCTATATAAATAAATTACTTGACTTGACTTGACTTGACTATATATATATATATATATATATATATATATATATATATATATATATATATATATATATGGCGGCACGGTGGCTTAGTGGTTAGCACGTTCGCCTCTCAGCGCTAGGGATTCCCGGTTCGAATCCCCATCTGGGTGGAGTTTCAATGTTCTCCCTGTGTCCACGTGGATTTCCTCCGGGTTCTCCGGTTTCTTCCCACAGTCTAAAAAACATGGATCAAGTCAATTGAGTTCTCCAAATTGCCCCATGTAGAGTGTGTTTGTGTGAGTGAGTGTGTGCCCAACGATAGGTTGGCGTCCTGTCCTGGGTGTATCTGCCCGGCGCCCGAGACGCTCTCCCCTGGATGGGCATGGGGAACCCCACCGCGACCCCAACAGAGGATAAAGCGTAAGATGATGAATGAATGAATGAATGATATATATATATATATATATATATATATACTGTATAATATGTATATTATTTTCTTTTTGGGTGGAAAAACTGTGTATGATGTTAGTATATCTGTCATAACTAAGATAAATTGATATAGGTTATGTTGCATAACGGATTATCTCCCCTTAACTGACCATCTCCTCCTCTCATTTTCTGTCAGTCTCCCTCTTTCCATCACTAAGCCCTCCCGCATCATTTCTTTCCGCAACATTAAGGACGTTAATTTAGATTCTCTCTCCTCATCTATTCACGTCCTCACAAACACTCACAACTCAACCACTCTTGAGGAGCTGGTCTCACATTATAATACTTGACTCAACCGCATACTAAATTCCCTTGCTCCTCTAAAAACCAGGTCTGTTACCTTTTTTCATTCTGCCCCGGTTTACGACCGAACTTCGGCTCATGAAAGCCAAAGGACGGCAACTTGAGCGGCTCTGTAAGAAAACTGGCCTAACCATTCACCAGGACATTTATAAAAACCATCTGTTACACTATAAGGACTGTATCATCCAAGCTAAATCCAACTACTACACTAGCATAATCTGTTCTAATGAAGGAAACAACGTCATTGTTCTCATTATATAAGAATATCACTCAAGCTCCCGATTCTTTGCCATCTCACCTTTGCCCAACTGCCTTCTGCAACTCCCTTATGTCATTTTTTAATGAAAAAATTCAAAACATACATAACCATCTTACTTCAAACATTATACCTGGTATATATCCTGAATTTTCTCCTCCTGTTCACTCTTTTTCTTCCTTTCGGCTTCTCTAAATCAGAAATTTCAGATCTTATCCACAAATCTAAGCCATCCACCTGTCAGCTGGACCCTCCCCCTACAGTTTTGGTTAAAGCCTGCCTCCCTTCCTTCCTCCCTTTAATTTCTGCTATCATCCAATCGTCTCTTTCCACTGGAACTGTTCCTGCACCATTCAAAACTGCAGCAATAACCCCAATTCTGAAAAACAGGTACAGATCCCACTAATTTCAACAACCTATGTCCAATTTCTAACTTACCCTTTATCTCAAAAATCCTCAAGAAAACAGCAGGTCAATTACATACTTACCTATCTTCCAATAACCTCTACGAACAGTTCCAATCTGGATTTCGTCTTCTTCACAATACAGAAACTGCACTCACAAAAATCACTAACGACCTCCTCATGGCAGCTGATTCTGGTCTACTCTCCATACTCATCCTCCTTGACCTAAGTGCAGCTTTTGACACCATCTGCCACACCACACTCCTCAATAGATTAGTCTCTATTGGTATCAATCAGACTCCTTTAAACTGGTTCAAATCATACCTTACAAACCGCGCTCAGTTTATTCAGCTCAAAACTTTTTCTTCTCAGCCTTCCTCTGTCACCTCGGGTGTGCCCCAGGGCTCTGTCCTGGGACCCCTCTTATTCATCATTTATCTCCTTCCCCTTGGTACTATCTTCCGCAAATACAACATTCATTTCCACTGTTACACAGATGACACCAAGCTCTATCTTGCCACCAAATCCACTTCCAATCTTCCTACCTTACTGACTGCCTTGCTGAAATTAAATTCTGGTTTAACTCAAATTTACTAAAACTTAACAGTGATAAAACTGAGGTTCTCCTTCTTGGCACAAAATCAATTCTATCCAAAATTGACAGTTTTTCTCTTAACATTGACAATTCCGTTTCACCTTCTGCACAGGTAAAGAGTCTGGGTGTCATCCTGGATGGTACCCTTTCGTTTCAATCACACATTAACAACATCACCCGGTCTGCCTACTACCACCTTCGCAACATTAACCGTCTTCGCCCTTCTCTTACCCCTCATGCTGCAGCCATTCTTGTTCATAGCCTCTTTACCTCGCGATTAGACTACTGCAACTCTCTTCTTTTTGGTCTCACCCACAAATCTCTCCATAAGCTTCAACTGGTCCAGAATTCAGCTGCTCGTATCATTACCAAAACCCCCAGTTTCCACCACATCACTCCTGTTCTCCAACAGCTTCACTGGCTCCCGGTCAAGTTCCGCATCAATTACAAAATCCTTCTGCTCACTTTTAAGGCCATTCACAATCTTTCTCCACCATATCTCTCCTCTGTTCTTCAGGTTGTAATTCCATCTCGCTCCCTCCTCTATCCTCCTGACAGTCCCCACTGCTCGCCTTATCACCATGGGGTACAGAGCTTTCAGCCGCTCTGCTCCCCAACTTTGGAACTCTTTACCACCTGTCATAAGACACTTCACTTCTACAATTCAAATCCGCACTCAAAACTTACCTGTTCAAACTGGCCTTCTCCGTCTGATCATTGTATTTTCTTATTTTAACTTACTTTTAATATTGTGTTTTCTGTATCTTTGTTTTTATTTTTATGCTTATTTTGCACTTTTGTAAGGTGTCCTTGAGTGACAAAGGCGCCTATAAAATAAATGTATTATTATTATTATTGACACTAACACTGCATCAAGCACATTCTGCTCCACCTTGGCTTCCTGTCTTGACCAGGTGTGTCCAATATCCACCAGGAAAACACACAGCTCTCTGTCCAGTCCCTGGCTCACAGAGGTGCTTCCAAAACAATGCACTTCTCTTCAATTCGCTGAAAGAAAATGGTTTAAGTCTGGTCTGTCTTCAGATTTAGTAACATACCAGTCCTCACTTGCCATCTTCTCGAAGGATGTAACTGCTGCTAAGTCCTTGTTCTTCCAGTCCAAGGTAACATGCATCTCTGCCCGCACCTTATTTAGTACCTTTAACTCTCTACTCTGATTCCGTCCCATCTCACCTTCTTCAAACCATCGCCTCCTCTATCACACCAGCACTTCATTAACTCCTCTCTCACGTCTGGTACTTTTCCTGATTATTTCAAACAGGCCATAGTCAAACCTATGCTCAACCCAAATTTGGTCGAAAGCTACAGACCTATATCACTTTATCTTTCCTGTCTAAAACACTTGAACGGGTGGTATCTACACAGGTCTCCAGGTTTCTTAATCAGAACAATCTCCTTGATCCCAGTCAGTTTTGTTTTAGGTGTGGTCACTCCACTGAGACAGCATTACTCTCTGTGATTGGCTCACTTAAATCTGCCAAAGATAACTCTCAATCCTCTGTCCTCATTCTGCTAGACCTTTATGCAGCCTTTGATACAGTAAATCATCTATTGGATTCTACTTTCCACTCTGTTTGAATTAGGCTTTTCTGATTCAACACTTGAATGGTTTCAATCCCATCTAACAGGAAGGACCTTCAAAGTGTCATGGAATTGGGAATTTTCAAAGATAAGCATATTTTATTTGCACAATGTAGTTTGAGAGGCTTTAATAATCAGAATTATGTAACATTTACAGCATAAATGTTTTATAAGGGTCAAATAATTTTTAAAAACACGTGACCAAATGGTTGAGATGGCTGTTTATGGTAACAGTAGATATGCTTAGCTATAGTAATTAGAACCAACTTTTTGGTTTGAATTAAAAATCTCTTTTCATTCATATTTTGTTTTTGTAACACATTTATTGTTATCACATGCAATGTATTTAAATCTATTTATTTCACAAATTTTGACACATATAAGGAAAGTGGTTCTAATAAATTGTAGGCTAATTTCCCTTATTTATTATCCATTATTTATTATTATTATTATTATTTTTTGCAAATAATAGATGGACACAAAAATACTTAATGGTCCAAGACCACGTTCTGTCCTAGTCCTCCAGAAAATCCTTAAGAGTCTGATGTTGATCTGAGTGATGACGATAATCAAATAGAGGATCTAGATT
This sequence comes from Corydoras sp. C115, assembly GCA_019802505.1. Lineage (NCBI taxonomy): Eukaryota > Metazoa > Chordata > Actinopteri > Siluriformes > Callichthyidae > Corydoras > Corydoras sp. C115. The sequence goes on along the minus strand of JAFMOC010000111.1, from coordinate 2,110,002 downwards.
ATCTATGTTTTTTTTAGCCCATCCAAACAGTAGATTCTGGAGAACATCTATTGAATCAATGGATGATGAGGACATTGTCTCAACAAGTTCATCTTCTAAACCACCACCCCGTAAGAAAAAAGATGAAAGAAGAAAAACATGAAATCAATTTCCCTAGAGGAGCCAGAGGACACAAGTAACCCTACTTCACCCCTAGGCCTAAACAAAGGCAGGGAGAAAATCTGGAAAAATGAAGACATTGGGACATTCCAGCTTCCTGATTCAAGATTTGAGCCCCCTGATGCTGTGAAGACACCATTCCAGTACTTCAAAACACTCTTCACTGACAATATGATTGAATATATTACCAAGAGATCGAGGAACATTTGGCAATGCTAATGCAATGTCTAAATGCAAACCAGCAATGCTTCGTAGCATACCACAAGAAGTAAACTGGATCCAATGCTGAAAAACCATTAGTGCTATTATACATCACACAAGATTATTAAAAAAAAAGGCACAAAGGTTAACAGTAAGTATTGTTTTGTTACAATTTGTTATTGTTTTATTATTATTATTGTTAAAATGTTCTGATTTTGTGGCGGCACGGTGGCTTAATGGATGATGTTATATGACAACCTTGGACACATTACACTTGTCTAAAAATTTTAAAATTTAAGAAAAGAGTTAACATGTCATTGCCCTTTGTTTAATTTTTTTAAATACAAAATACAAAAATTGTGTTTCTGGTTCTTGTTCTTAGTTTTACCATAGACTGCCATCTCAACCGTTTGGTAGAGGTGTGTATTTTGAAAACTGGGGGGTCTATTAAAAAAAAAAAAAAAAAAAAGCCAATTGTTTTTATTAATGCCCCAAACATAAAAAAATAAATAAATAAATACATTTTCCTTCGCTTTTTTCTTGGTGAGGACATTAAAGGGTTAAACTCTTTGATCATGTTATCAAAACTGTCCGTTCCCGATGCTTCATTACAACATGAGGAAGATCAGACCATTCTTAACTGAACATGCTACCCAGCTGTTAGTTCAAGCCCTCATCCTATCCCAGCTTGATTATTGTAATGCATTGCTTGCCGGTCTCCCAGCATTTACAATCAGACCTCTAAAACTAATTAAAAACTCTGCAGCCCGACTTGTGTTCAACCAGCTCAAGTGAACTCCTGTCACTCCACTACTCATTTCTCTCCATTGGTTCCCTGTAGCTGCTCGCATTCAGTCACTGACTCTGGCTTATAGGACCATTTCTGGATCTTCCCCCTCTTACCTTAACTCTATATTTTCAAAATGCACTCCGGCTCGTTCACTTTGCTCCAGATTTTCGGCTGGTGGTTCCACCTCACCGAGGAGCTAATTCTCACTCTGTGACGTTCACCACTGCAAAATGGTGGAATGATATTTCCAACTCCGTAAGGCAGAGTCACTCGCCATTTTTAAGAAACTACTAAAGACGCATCTGTTACCTGTTGTAAAAAAAAAAAAAAAAAAGGGTTAGCATGAAAAAAGGCGCAGCATCATATAATGATCAGGTTTGATAATTATACAGTGAAGCTGGTTTTCTTCATAACTACTGACTTGTGATGTTCTCATTTGTAAGTGGCTTTGGATACAAGCATATGCTATATGACTAAATGTATGTAAATTAATCTTTTTACTGAGTAACAGGATACCTATTTCAAGAATTATAAAAAAATTCCATCTAGTGGCCAAATTACAAAAAAACATTTTATAAACAACAGCCACAACAGGCTTAGTGCTTACATGGAATTGACTTGCTGTTTATATTAATCTGTATTTTCATTTATTATTTATGGTAATACATTAAAATAATTTATTGTATGTCACACGTTGATATTTATTATTTCTGTAATAAATTTTAATGGCTGAAAATGTCTACTTATCAAAAGTACTCTTCAATTAGAGGGCATGAATACGCATGAATAACATTAGCCCTGCTAGAAGGCGCCGTTGTCAAGGACTCAAAATTGCTTGAAATTGGCTGATTAGTGGAGGCAACAGGTTGATCTACACATATTTAATGATACTGGGCCAGAAAATTCATTCTAAAGGTGTAGACAGATTTTTTAAAAACCTGACAACCAATGATGCTGAAATTTGATGGGTTAAATGCTTTCATAAAAAAAAATAAAAAAAAACATGTCTGGGAGTGGCGCAACCAGGGAATCTTGCAATTATTTAATTAATATACATGGAACAAATATAATTAACATCAGATATATTCAGATATATTTAGGTCTTCAGAGTAGGTATTAAAATCCTGACAACTTACCACTACCATATATTAAAGGGTTTGCAACATTTTAAGCACTGCATTTTTGAAATATTAAGTTAGTTAGTGAAAACATTAATAAGTATTTCTTTGTCATATCAAATCTTCCGCTTAATCCTATACTATGGACTAAGGTTGTGCAGGGTTCCCAATGCCCATCCAAAGAAGAAAGTTTCAAGCTTTGGACATATACACCCAGGTCAGAGTACCAATCCATTGCTGGGAAAATAATGTTTTTCTTTGTGCATTTCTCAAATAAATAAACATACAAAATGAAACTTTTAATAAAATATTTACATAAACAACTTTTGGTGGTGCATGACACTGATGCTATATGGCTCAGGTGCATCATCTGAAGGTATTATGTTCCCATTTTTAAATTATACCAGATTATACCACTATTAGACTGGAGGAGTGCTTCTATACTGCATGTATACCACGCTTCTCCTGCAAGTATGTTACTCTGCACAGCTTATAAACCTGACTTGGTGTCTGTTGGTGTTGCCCATCATGCACTTGGATACAGTTGTTTCATGCTGTGTCTCTGTGATTCTGAATGACACACAAGTAATGTTGCACTTTCTGAATTGGCGTTCTGTAGGTTGCTAGAGTGCTAGGTGCTGGCCGACACACAAGTCTGGTGTAGTAGAAGTTCCTGCAGGAACTGGTTTTTACCAGCTTCCTGTGCCATGCATAATATTCTATATGTTCTGGCTACACATAAGTAAACTATGTTGTTTCGAGTAGTCAGTATTAGGGCCAATGTTATTTTCCATACACCTGCTACTGCTGGCATCAATTGTTAACAAGCATGAAATAAGTCACACACAGCTGGCTAAACTCAGTAATCAGTAAGCGTGATGTCTATTTGATTATTTTTGATAAATTCTAAAAGCTCTTAAAAGAAAAAGAAAAAAAGTCTTTAAAACTGTTGAATTTTGCTAAATTTTTATGAATCAATAGTGTCTTCCAAAATGCAAAGAAACTAATTCAAATTAAATGGCTTTATTGTCATTTTTACTGTAAAATACACAGGTTAGATGTGTTTTACATGGTCCTACAAGGAATAGCTTTCATGCCTTTTTATCTTTCATACCTTTTACTGAAACATTTTACTAAAGGATTGTTTAATCACCATAAATAAACTTGCAAAGCTAATGGCTAATACTGCCCCCTCTTATCTTTTCAACATACACTCCGGCTCATTCACTTCACTCTAGTGATGATTGCCGCCAGGTGATTCCATCTCACCAAGAAGCTAATTCTTCACCACTGCAAAATGGTGGGACGATCTTCCCAACTCTGTCCAGAAGGCAGGGTCACATGGCATTTTTAAGAAGCTAATGAAGATGCATCTTTTTAACAAACACCTGTTGTAGGGGGGAAAAAGGGGGGGGGGGGTGCAGGACCAGATAACAATCAGGTTTGATAATTCTACAGTGTAGCTGGTTTTGTTCATAACTACTGACTAGTGTTGTTTGCATTTATAAATCACTTTGGATAAAAGTGTCTGCTAAATGACTAAATGTAAATGTACTTGCTGGTAATCTAGAAAAGTGTCATATCACAACTTCACTGGTGCTAAAAATCTGACAGTTTGGGGAGCCCTCTTGGTTAAGTGCCTTTATAAGCACTGAGGGCCAAGAGGGATCACAACACTTTAAGTTGTTGTTAGCTGGTGTTGAACTTAATGTACCCGGTTTCAGTTCGCATACATATAATCTGTAAATTTTCCATGCTTATCTTCCGTTAATAATGACTGGCCACATCAGGAGGATGCCCCCCAGCCAATTAAAAACAAGTTTTTTAAAGCCACTGTCATGTGAACTTTCACTTTGGGTGAAGGTTTCCTTCTGACAATGTGGAAAGTGTTGATTTGAGCTTAAATTTAAATTAGAGATGCTAAATTGCATATACATTTAAAAAAAAAAAAAAAAATATATATATATATATATATATATATATATATATATATATATATATATTTTTTTTTTTTTTTTTTTTTTTTTTAGCACAATGGATTAATGCCCTTTCCAGCCTATTTAGCTACATTTGTCTCAGTAAGCATTGTGCTCCAGCAACTCCCTCAACCCTAATTAGGATAATCAGCATGCAAAACAAATGACTGAATGGATAGCAAGTCTAAATCTTGTTACTATTTAGATTGAAATACTATTTAGGTATTCTATCGAACAGGTCGGGCGGCACAGTGGCTTAGTGGTTAGCACGTTCGCCTCTCAGCGCTAGGGATTCCTGGTTCGAATCCCCATCTGGGTGGAGTTTCCATGTTCTCTCTGTGTCCGCGTGGGTTTCCTCTGGGTTCTCCGGTTTCCTCCCACAGTCCAAAAACATGGATCAAGGTCAATTGAATTCTCCAAATTGCCCCATAGAGAGTGTGTTTGTGTGCATGTCTGTGTGAGTGAGTGTGTGCCTGTAACAGGTGCCTAGGGCACCTGTTTTGTATTTGAGTTAATTAACTTTAGTTCAGGGTTGTCAATTAAGTTAATTAACTCTTTATGTTCATTTGTTAGTTTTGTGCACGTGGTCGGGTGTCTGTTTGTATATATCCTGTGTTCCCTTTCCTCAGTGCACGTCGTTAGTTTTATGTTCGCTTGCGTTTGAACCTCCTATATTTATGGTGTCCCTACACCTTTAAATTAAATTCTGTTTTTCTGCTACCTGCGTGCCTGCGTGCCATTCAGTGCATTAAGGCGCTGCGGCTCTGCGCTTCATCTGCGCAGCCACTTTTGTTCGAGGTAGGCGAGCGTAACAGTGCCCAGCAATAGACTGGCGCCCTGTTCTGGGTGTATCTGCCCAGCGCCCAAGATGTTCTCACCTGGATGGGCATGGGGAACACCCCCCCCCCCCCCCCCCCCGCGACCCTAATAAAGGATGAAGCAGAAGATAATGGATGGATGGATAGGACAGGCCTGTCTAGGTTTTTATCTGCATAACTTGTGCTACAGAATTGTAAAATATACCTTCTTAAATCAAAATGTTTTATCACAAAAACAACATTGATGCAATCAAGAACAATTGCTTATCTTATAAAAAACAATCTATCACCCTATAAAATAGTAAAATCCTGCACTTATAGCGTCTTGTTTGTCCAACCTTCCAGATGAACCCTGTCAAAATCTTTTAAATGGCATCTTTCTGGTTTGATCAGGTTTAGGCAGAATAATAAAGGTGAAGAGTTTAGCTTTACCAATAATAATAGTAATTATTATAATTATAATTATGTGGCACGGTGGTTTAGTGGTTAACACGTTCGCCTCTCAGCACTAGGGATTCCCGGTTCGAATCCCAATCTGGGTGGAGTTTCCATGTTCTCCCCGTGTCCACGTAGGTTTCCTCCGGGTTCTCCGGTTTCCTCCCACAGTCCAAAAACATGAATCAAGTTAATTGAGTTCTCCAAATTGCCCCATATAGAGTGTGTTTGTGTGTGTGTGTGTGTGTGTGTGTGAGTGTGTGCCCAGCGATAGATTGCCGGCCTGTCCTGGGTGTATCTGCCCAACGCCCGAAACATTCTCCCCTTGATGGGCATTGGGAAACCCCCCACGACCCTTATATAGGACAAAGCAGAAGCTAATGGATGGATGGATTATAATAATGAGAGCAGTTTGTCTACCATCTACTCTACTATTTTATGTTCTTGCCAGGGTCATTGGGGATCTTTGAGTAATTAAATTTTCCTAACAGGGATTTCTATACAGAAATACCAGTTTATGTCAGAGGAGTTCGAATCAGGACTGCAGACAATTGATGTGGTGCATTATCCACTGAGCAAAATTGGATGCATAGAGCATGTGTTAAGCGTGTATGTCAGCTTGAGTGGTTAAAGACAGCACTTTGAGCGTTTTACACAATGTAACATGCTTCAACCAAATACTCTATTGCTTTCAATAAAAGTGTCTGTAAAGTTTAATATCAAACAACAAGAAGTGACAATGCACAAATACTTTCTGCAAAAGCAGTCTTTAACTTCCACACAAGATATAATAAAAATAAAATGAGACAAGCACACTGCCTGAAACTAAGTAATAGTTTAAGTAACTATTCCCTATGTTTGGTCTGTGAAAGCAGTGTACAGACATACACTGAGTAGCAGGTAGCAGTCAAATCACAGTATCTTTTATTAAACAAGCAAAACCATTAAACAAGAAAATAAGAACAAAACTCACATGGACCTGGGATAAAACATTAGTGACAACCTCTGGTCTCAGAGATTTAAAGCAGGCTAAATAAGGCATCACATTAGAACAAGTTAATTAACCCTGCTATTACGCTACTGGTCAATTCGACACATTTTCTGTCAGGTTGGGAGGGTTGGGCCCCTCCCACCTGCCTCCCGTGTTCCGGGTTTCGGGCTTCCGTAGGTAGGACCCACCCCCTTGTGCAGGGATTGGGTTCTCCCTAATCACTGGCGACCTACTGGCAGTACTTAAAGGTCTCTCGGCTGAGCTGCCAGTAGGTCAGCATTTTCTGTGTTTTCTGTGTGTATATACATTGTGTGTGTATATCGCCACGTCGGGTGTTCGCACGGTGGTTTCTGTTTAATGGTCGTTCGGCTTCCTGCGGCTTTTCCGCGGTTGCCCCACTCCACGTATTTTCACTACGTGTATTCGGTTCGGCAGCGGCGTTCCCGCTGCACCGATTCATCTATATTGTGCTTTCGGCTCGTTCTAGCGGTGTTCCATGCTCAGCCATTAAAGGAGCTTTTGTGTTCGTTTACCTGGTCTCCTGGCTCTGTGATTCGCCACCATGCCGCGCTGCGCCGCCATTTTCCGGACAGCGCGCCCCGTCGTAACATTTTCACTTTTTGGTTGTTATTGTATACTCTTATTATTTTGACTTTTTAGTTATTAGGTACCCAAAAATCCATGCAAAATAAGATTTTTTACACCACTATTTGCATGCTTTAAAATTGTATTTAAAATATATTCAAATTAGGGTTGGGACTTTAATGCATTAATTTTAAATAATTAATTACAGGGAAAATAACAAATTTTAACACATTTTAATCGCATTTTGCACCATGGAACGTTTCTCAGTGCATGAGTTCCAGGCATACAGACTATATCGACATACAATGTGATGAGCATAATGATGATGGAAGAGGCTACGCTGGTGGATGGGAAATTTAAATACAAAAAACTTCCAGATGGAAGTACAAACAAAAATGTTATTTGCACTTTATGCAGGAAGGAGTTTGCTTATCACAAGAGCACTTCCACCCTTCATTACCACCTCAAAGCAAAACATGTTCAGGCTAGCGTGCATGTTTTTTTAAATACCATTTAGATGGTAGACAATATTTCATCTATTTTATTTTATTTATTTATAATGGGAGCAGTTGAAGTCAATCAGTACTTTTTAGTCAGTACATTTTTGGTCAGAATCTCTGGTGTTCTGTAACTGTTTGCTCTGTGTTTTCTGCACTCATCTATTGGTGTGTGTAGTAGAATGGTGGGAAAATAAACCAGATAAAAAAGAAAACCAGACCTACTAATTGTAACATGCTGTCTGGACATGATTTATTAAAGTTAGGGATCTTTGCTTTTGTTTTGTCTCGCACTGTTGCTCAGCAACTAATTATAAAGCAAAACAAAAAAATAATAAGAAAAACCAGTGAGAAAAACAGTGGCTACATCCTATGCTGGCCACCAATCATTCCCTTCTGTAGGTTGCTCGGTAATGTCTGCCAATGCCTTCTAAACACTCTTCCACAGGCCCTGGTTTCCCTGGATAACTAAACATTAATTAAAATACAACCAAGTCATCTTGAGCCACCCTATTTCAAGAACCCACAACCCCCCAATCTACAGGCATTAACCAACCTTTCTAAAAAGCTGGTGCCCTCTGTAATTCCACTCCTCTCTCCAATATTACTGACGGTCTAACCAGAACAAATCCTCAGTACTGCATTCAACTAACTGCATTCAACTGTCCGTAAGGCAGAATCTGTAAACAGTTTTAAGAAACTACTTAAGACGCATCTATTTACCAAATACCTGTTATAAAAAAAAAAAAATAAAATAAAAAAGGGGGGGGGGGGGCGCAGCTTCGAATAACAATCAGGTTGATGAACTTACAGTATAGTTGGTTTCTCCATGGCTTCTGACTTGTGGTGTTCTCATTTGTAAGTCGCTTTGGATAAAAGCGTCTGCTAAATGACTAAATGTAAATGTAAATGTAACTACAGAATAAATAAACAACCCATTGAGCCTATCCAGAGAAATATGAGCTACTCATGCACTTGAACTAAGCAACCACTAGAGTTGACATACCGTTTCTCCTGCGTTTGAATCTCACACACCACAAGCAAGGACTAAAGTTGGAAACTCCAGACTGGCGTTCTGAGCACACTTCTCAACGATGCCGGCACGCTACGGATCCCTAGGGAGCTCAATATATATTCGCCTTAATTACTCGAGGCAGCGCTTCCTGCTAGGTCCTAATGTCCCACAGGCTACATCCACCCCCACTTAAAAGGTCGCCGTCCCGGCGGCAAACTATTCTAACACCATGGTCTAAAATATGCTTGAATAGTATCTATTGGCAGGTGAACTGCAGCCCACATCTGTCCAATTCCTTGGACAACAGATGCCAGGTAGATGGTGCGGATTAGAATGCAGTCTGGCCGTTGCTCGGCCAGTACGATGGATGGAGCTAGCAGTAGCTGGGGGGACACATGAAGCTGGTGTCAGATCAGCTCTTGGAGAGAAACTGCGGTCTTCTCGTAAAAGGTTCTGATACTGGTGCTAAGGGTCGCATGGTCACAATTTGAGTCCTTGGCTCTGGCTCATGAGTGGCCATGACCACTACGGAGCACTCCATTCATCATCCTCATCGTTCTGAGCATTGGTTACATCCACTGGGCAATGGGCCAGTTCCTCACCTTCACCTGGGATTGCCAGGTACATGGGCCCTGGAGCCACATGCAGTTCTGTACGATGGAGATTGTGTCTCCTGCCATCCCCATTGACAAATTGAATTTTGGGGATGAATTTTACATTTACATTACATTACATTTAGTCATTTAGCAGACGCTTTTATCCAAAGCGACTTACAAATGAGAACACCACAAGTCAGAGGCCATGGAGAAAACCAACTATACTGTAAATTCATCAAACCTGATTGTTATTCGATGCTGCGGCCCCTCCCCTCTTTTTTTTATTAATTTTTATTTTTTACTACAACAGGTATTTGTTAAAGAGATGCGCCTTCAGTAGTTTCTCAAACCTGTTTAGTGATTCTGCCTTACGGACAGAGTTGGGAAGATCGTTCCACCATTTTGCAGTGGTGAACGCCACAGAGTGAGAATTAGCTCCTCGGTGAGGTGGAATCGCCAGGCGGCAATCATCACTGGAGCGAAGTGAACGAGTCGGAGTGTATTTTGAAAAGATAGGGTGAAGGTAGGAGGGGAAGATCCAGAAATGGTTCTGTATGCCAGAGTCAGTGACTTGTACTGAATGTGAGCAGCTACAGGAAGCCAATGGAGGGAAGTGAGTAATGGAGTGACATGAGTTCGCTTGGGCTGGTTAAACACAAGTCGGGCTGCAGAGTTTTGAATTGGTTGAAGAGGTCTGATTGTGGAAGCTGGGATACCGGCAAGTAGCGCATTACAATAATCAAGCCGGGATAGGACTAGGGCTTGAACAAGCAGTTGGGTAGCATGTTCAGTCAAAAAGGGTCTGATCTTCCTTATGTTGTAAAGAAGGAATCGATGTTTTGATAAGATGATCAGAGAGTTTAAGGTGGGAGTCTATTGTAAAACCAAGGTTCTGGACCGAATCGGTTGGGGAGATTGTGGAGCCATCAATTTGGAAGGTCAGGTTGTGATGGATTGAGGGTTTAGCTGGGATAATGAGAAGCTCTGTTTTTTCTAAGTTTAATTTGAGATGACGGGCCTTCATCCAAACAGATATGTCGGTGAGGCAGGCAGATACCTGATTTGAGATGGTGGTGTCATCAGGGGCAAAAGACAGATGAAGTTGAGTGTCATCAGCATAGCAGTGGTAAGAGAAACCATGTGCCTGGATGACTGCTCAGTGATGTCATGTAAAGTGAGAAGAGGAGAGGACCAAGTACAGAGCCCTGAGGCACACCAGTGCGTACTTGGTGAGAGTTAGAGATCTCCCCATTCCATGACACTTTGAAGGTCCTTCCTGTGAGATAGGATCGAAACCATTCAAGTGTCGTATCAGAAAAGCCTAATTCAGCTAGAGTGGACAGTAGAATCTGATGATTTACTGTATCAAAAGCTGCAGAAAGGTCTAATAAAATGAGATTTGGCTTTGGCAGATTTAAGTGAGTCAATTACAGAGAGCAATGCTGTCTCCGTGGAGTGACCACATCTAAAACCGGATTGATTGGGATCAAGGAGATTATTCTGATTAAGAAATTTGGAGACCTGTGTGGATACCACCCGTTCAAGTGTTTTAGACAGGAAAGGTAGAAGAGAAACAGGTCTGTAGCACTCGACCAAATTTGGGTTGAGCGTAGGTTTTTTGAGTAGGGGTTTGACTATGGCCTGTTATTTTGTGCCTACCCAACACATGATTCCTCCTGTACATTACTGTGCCTGGGGGCAGAAGGTCAACATTTGCCTTAGGCTGTTGCTGTACCCTTTGGGCCGCTGCTTCTTGTAGATGGTGACCTGCCAATTCATAGGCCACCCGAAGGTGCTCCTGGTGCCCTGTAATCCAATCCCCAGCAGGACCCTCAAACTGACCTTCTTGAGGAGTTCCCAACAACGCATCAATCGGAAGTTTGTGTGGTTTTTGTCCAAACATCAATTCAAAAGGACTATAACCAGTGGAGCAGTGCACTATAGCAGTGTATTATAGGCAAACAACACCTGGGGTAAGTGTTGGGGCCATCTCCGCTTCTTCTCTGGGGGAGAGTTCGTAATAGATCATGCAATGTGCGGTTAAATCTCTCGCACTGCCCATTCCCTTGTGGTCGGTAGGGTGTAGTGCGACTTTTTTCAACCCCATAAAGTTTGCACAAGTTCCGCAGAAGGTCCCATTCAAAATTCCGACCCTGGTCCGAATTCAAATGCTGTGGAATGCCATAAACATAGAACCTCTTTTCTGTGAGTATACGGGCCACTGTACTTGCTTTATGATCAGCAGTTGGATAAGCCTGAGTAAATTTTGAAAAGACATCAGTTACATTTTCCCTCCCATCACTTGCTCGTTCCAAGATGGTAAAGTCAATGGCCACCACCTCCAAAGGCCGGGAAGCCAGTAAGCTGCCTGGAAAGGTTCGTATTTTGGGCTGGACAGCTTTAGCTAAGGAGCAACGCTCACATTCTTGGAACCACTTCTCAATATCCTTTCTCATATTAGGCCAATAGCACCGTTGCCTCACCAAACTTGTGGTCCGCTCATATCCTTGATGACCTTGGTCGTCATGTAGTGCTGCAAGTACTTCACTACGTAGGGCACAAGTTAGCACTAATTGCCAGAAACGCTTACCCCCCCTCCGGTGGCTGAACGTGTCGATATAGAACCCCATCCTGATCTCCAAACCTCTGCCACTGTTGAACCAACTCCAGGATATCAGCTGTAACTTCCTTCCGTTCCACTGCCGTTGGTGGTTGCCCTCTCTGCCAGAAGTGTAGAAAAGGCCCTATGACAGGGTCAGCCTTCTGTAGAGTCTGCAAATCAGCCCATTCATGCAATGGAAAAGCATCAATGAGAGAACAAGGAATTTCACATGCCTGACTTCCAGCTGAGGAACCCCTAAACGATGGGTCCGAGACGCCTGCGGCAACAGCAGCCATTTTCCTAGGAGATGCAGAACAAGGCAGAAGAAGAGTGCATCTGCATTACGATTCATTGTGCCAGGCCGGTACTTAATGTCAAAATCAAACAACGCTAACTGAGATGCCCAGCGCTGCTCCACTGCTCCAAGCTTAGCTGTTTGCAAGTAGCTAAGAGGGTTGTTATCAGTATAGACTGTAAACCTGGCACCCATCAAGTACTCTCAGAATTTTTCTGTGACCGCCCATTTCAAGGCAAGCAACTTCAGCTTCATAGTTAGACATATTGCGTTCGGTTATAGAAAGACTCCGACTGGCAAATGCAACAGGTCTCCTCTTCCCCTGACGATCTTGAGACAAAACTGCTCTGAAGCCTGAATGACTAGCATCAATCTCTACAAAGAATGGCTTGCTGAAGTCTGCATACACCAACACTGGTGAGGTTACCAATTTACTCTTCAAGTCTTGTAAGGCTTCTTCACACACACTATCCCAGTGTTCCACTAGGGAATTTCCTCCTCTGGGTGTACGGTGGCTCTGGAGCACCCCAACCAACCGATGCAAAGGAGCTGCCACTTTGGCAAAACCTTCTACAAAACGGCTGTAATATGAAGCAAAGCCAAGAAAAGAGCGAAGTTCAGTCAGAGTAGTGGGTTGTTTTCACTCTACCACTGTCTTAATCTTGTCAGGGTCAGTCATGACCCCAGAAGAAGAAATCACATGCCCAAGATACATAACTTCAGATTGGAAGAATTGACATTTCTTCAGCTTCAATTTGAGGTTGTGTTGCCTTAATCTGGCCAGGACCACCTCCAGACGCTGTAGATGGGACTCAAAATTTGAAGAGAAAACTACGATATCATCGAGATAAAGTAGCAAAGATTGAAACCGCTTATCTCCGAAAATACGCTCCATCAAGCGTTGAAAAGTACTAGGCGCATTGCATAACCTAAAGGTGTCACGGTTTGTGTTGTCACGTGGTGTTTTGTGCCTGAAGTCCGGAACCGCCGTAGGGACCAGGGGCTCTGTTTCTACTGTGGTGGAGGGGGCCACCTGCTGCGAGACTGCACGGTGCGCCCAAAAGACCTGACTCGGCAGTAGGACTTGGGGTTCTGTCGAGTCCCCCAGTAAAACCCCAAGCCCAGCGACTCAGCTTGCCGGCAACACTCACCATCCGGGAGAAACAGGTGACCGTAGACGTCCTATTAGATTCTGGGGCAGAGGAGAATCTTATAGATGTGGGCTTTGCTAATCGCTGTGGTCTGATTGTTTCTCCCTTAGCGAATCCTCTCCACACCCTGGCGCTGGATGGCAGACGATTGTCCCCCATCACGCACCGCACTTCACCTACACAGCTGAAGCTGGAGGGTAACCACCAGGAGAGGATTTGCTTTGCGGTGTTCCAGTCCCCCGAGGCCCCCGTCATCCTGGGATACCCCTGGCTACGCAAGCATAACCCCCACATAGACTGGATCAGTGGCCGCATTCTGACCTGGGGGACAGACTGCCACTCATCTTGCCTGCTCGCCGCAGCCCCTCCCTACAAACCTCCGCCCGCTAACACCCCTGGCCCTGTGGATCTCTCCTCGGTGCCCCAGGAGTACCATGACCTTGGGGAGGTCTTCAACAGGGACAAGGCATGCCAGCTTCCGCCTCATCGGTCTTACGACTGCGCCATCGACCTCCTGCCCGGTGCCCCGCTCCCGTCCAGCCGGATTTACCCGCTGTCCCGTCCGGAGAGAGAAGCCATGGAGAGGTACGTGTCGGAGTGTCTCGCCACCGGACTAATTCGACCCTCGACCTCCCCCGTAGGGGCCGGCTTCTTCTTTGTCTCCAAGAAGGACGGCACCCTACGTCCCTGCATTGACTACAGGGGACTAAATGCTATTACGGTCCCCTACAAATACCCTCTGCCACTAACATCATCCGTATTTGAGTCTTTGCAGGGAGCAACCATCTTTACCAAGCTGGACCTGCAGAACGCCTACCATCTGGTCCGTATAAGGGAGGGGGACGAATGGAAGACGGCATTCAACACCCCCAGCGGCCACTACGAATACCGTGTGGTTCCCTTCGGCCTCAAGAACGCCCCGGCCGTGTTCCAGTCCTTGGTGAATGATGTGTTGCGGGACTTCCTGGACAGATTCGTCTTCGTCTACCTTCGTCTTTTTTCTCGGAAGCTGACGACGGCGGAGAGAAATTACGACGTGGGGAATCGCGAGCTGTTGGCGGTGAAGCTCGCGTTGGAGGAATGGCGACACTGGCTGGAGGGGGCAGTCCAGCCGTTCATGGTATGGACCGACCACAAGAACTTGGCCTACATCCAGTCGGCCAAACGCCTGAACTCCCGTCAGGCTCGGTGGGCCTTGTTCTTTGGTCGGTTCCAATTCATCATGTCCTATCGTCCCGGCACTAGGAACGCCAAGCCCGATGCCTTATCACGCCTCTTCTCTGACGGTAAGGAAGAACCCTGCACTGACCCGATTCTCCCCCCCAGCCGTGTCATTGCAGGTGTGTCTTGGGAGATCCGGCGCATCATCGAGCGCGAGTTGACGAAGGATCCGGACCCTGGGCTGGGTCCTCCCAACCGGACCTTCGTGCCCTCCGCCGCTCGCACCGCAGTACTCAAGTGGGGGCATGAGAGTCGCTGGGCCGGCCACCCTGGGGGAGGTTCTGGTGGCCCACCTTGGCCGCCGACGTCCGACAGTTCGTCGCCGCTTGTACCACCTGTGCGCGGAACAAGGCGTCGCATCAGCCCCCCGCAGGACTGCTTCAGCCGCTCTCCATACCTGGGCGTCCCTGGTCCCACATCGCTCTGGACTTCGTAACCGGCCTACCCAACTCTAGAGGTAAATCTGTTATTCTCACCATAGTAGACCGGTTCTCCAAGTCCGTGCGTCTAATTGCTCTGGCCAAGCTTCCCTCCGCCCTTGATACGGCCAAAGTCTGTTTTGAGCAGGTGTTTCGGATATCCGGCATCCCCAGGGACATCGTTTCGGACCGGGGACCCCAGTTCGTTTCCCAGGTGTGGAGAGCGTTCCATAAGTTCTTTGGAACCGATGTGTCGCTGACGTCGGGGGGTCACCCACAAGCCAACGGACAAGCCGAGAGGGCCAACCAGCTGGTGGAGACCACCCTGCGCTGTATGTCTGCCCAACACCCAGAGCGCTGGAGTGAGAACCTGGCGTGGGCGGAATACGCGATCAACACCGCGCGCAGCTCCGCCACGGGGAAATCGCCTTTTGAGGTAGCACTGGGCTACCAACCCCCCCTGTTCCCTGAGGACCAGATCGAGACCTGTGTGCCTTCGGTGAACCAGCACATCCGCCGCTGCCACCGCACTTGGAGGAACACCTTAATCGCGCTCCGCCAAGCCCAGCGCACCTACGCCGCCTCGGCCAACAGGAGACGCCGCCTGGCCCCCAGTTACAAGGTGGGGCAGCTCGTGTGGCTGTCCAGTAAGAACATCCCTCTCAGGACAGATTCACGGAAATTGTCTCCCCGTTACATCGGCCCCTTTCCCATCTCCCGCATCATCAACCCTACTGCCGTCCGCCTTCAGCTACCTCGTTCTATGCGAATCCACCCCACCTTCCACGTTTCCCATGTTAAACCCGTCATGCACTCCCCGCTCAACCCCCCACCCCGCCCAGCCCCAGCCCCCCGCCTGATTGATGGACAGCCCGCATACACTGTCCACCGACTGCTGGACTCCCGTCGCCGTGGCCGGGGAATCCAGTTCCTGGTGGACTGGAAGGGCTACGGCCCGGAGGAGCGTTCCTGGGTTCCCCGAGCGGCCATCCTGGACCCGTCCCTCATAGACGATTTCCACCGCCGCTTCCCAGACAAGCCATTTAGGGCGCCGGGAGGCACCTGTTGAGGGGGGGGTAATGTCACGGTTTGTGTTGTCACGTGGTGTTTTGTGTCACGCCCCCGTAATCACGCGCACCTGGGATCAGTCACCTTTTCTTTATAAATACCCTACACGCCCGTCACTCTCCGCCAGTTTGTCTCGTGCCACGCGTTTGCCAGCCTAGACACTACTAGCCCGTCCGTGCGTTCCTAGCTTTGGTTACCTCGTCCTGTGTTCCTGTTTTGCCCGTTTATGTACTGTTATTCTCGCCGCCTAGTGCACTCCGTTTCGGTACCCTGTTTGTTTGTGTTACTCCCCGTGGACGTCATCACCCCTCGCCTCACCTTATCCACGTCCTGTGTACTGTGTGTTCGTCTGTGGATCATCGTTGTGGATTCAATAAACATCTGTGCGACTGTACCTGCACTCAGCTCGTTGTCTCCGAGTAGCGGATCCGCCTCGCTCGATCGTAAGATCGTTACAAAAGGGCATCCTATTGAACTCAAAAAGGCCAAAGGGTGTACAAAACGCTGTCTTGGCCTTGTCCTTTTCAGTAACAGGCACCTGGTTATAACCACTGGCCATGTCAAGTGTTGAGAACATGGTTGCTCCAGCCAATGCATCCAAAGATTCTTCTATACGAGGAAGGGGGAAAGCATCCTTCCTGGTCCTGGAATTAAGTTGCCTGTAGTCAACACAGAGGCGGATGGTACCGTCTTTCTTCTGCACTACAACAATAGGGGAGGCATAAGGTCTACAGCTCACCTTCACTAATCCCTGATCTAAAAGTTCCCCAATGTGCGTCGTAATCACTTCATACTGTGAGGGAGGGAGGCGGCGATAACGCTGCCGAACTGGTGCCTCATCCAGCAAAGGTATTTCATGCTCCAAGAGATTGGTGCAGCCCAAATCTCCATCACTATATTGGTGAAGGAGGGCCTTACTGTTCTGTTCTTGTGCAGGGCTAAGATTAGGCCAAGATAGATCAGATAGGTCAAGGGTGTTTCTCTGTGTCTGTACTTATTGAACTTGTACAAAAACCTGGGCATTAGTTTTCTCGAACGAAACCACTGTATTGCAACTCACTGGCTGTACCTGTGCCATAGATAATGCACCCAAAACCACTCTGCGGGGAAGCCAAATATCCCTGGTTTCTACATTTACAACTGGCACCAAAACCTTTCCATTATCCAAAGTTACAAGGGACCTGGAGGTTAATAGACCATCTGCCATTTTCCCACCGTTTGGTTCATATAGTGCATGGCGGAGGGCGCGACCAAATACTTTGGTACATGTAGCAGGGACCATTTTTATTGACCCAGCCGGAATGCATATAGCAGCCCGGCCCTTAGACCTCACCTTGCCCAAATATCCTGAAGGAGGAAGACAATCGAGCTTCGGACATGCTGACAAGGCTTCCTTCCATGCCTCACTAGCCTTGATAACTGGCCCAGAACTAAACAAGGCAGAACCATGTTGCTGGAAAAGTTCATCATAGAACTCACTAATTACATTCATCCCAAGCAAACCAGGTGTCTGGAAAGATTGACCATTAACCAGGGGACCAACTGGATCTTTCACTATCAAAAACCCCATCCTAGAAAGAGTCTTACCTAAAACCAACATATTAAGTTCCATATAGCCCAGATCTCCAGTCCATTAGCAGCTCTGTGCTGCAACCAATTACACTCTTGCAACCCACCATCAACCCCCGGTTGGAAATGCTGTTTAAAAAAGCTTTCTGGAATGATAGTTACCATGGACCCTGTATCAATCAGACAAGGAACTTTCACAGCCCCCATACCAACTTCCACCAAAGGCCGAGTCCCAACCAATTTTGAGGATGGTTTAATCTGCATAGTTGAGCCTCCCAAACCCCCATATGACGTTGGGCTCCTTTCGCCAGGAGGTACTAGTTTCCCTGCTGCTGGGAAGAATAACCACCTACACCCATTTGTTGGCTTTCCCCCACAACCCCCTCTTGCCTTAGTACACTACGGATGGGTCCCATGTTAGTACGGCAAAATCTAACTATGTGGCCGGGTTGGCCACAACGAAGACAGATCGGCTTACCATCTGGTTGGAAATGATATGGTCTACGAGTTATCCCACTATTGTCTATGTCTACAGGGGCAGAAGGGGCAAATATGGAGGAGCAGCTAAGGGCATTTTTAACCCGGGTCCAACAATTGGAGGCAGATAATACAAGGCTAAGGGATACTGCTGGGGTTGGTAGTGCTGGGCCTTCAGGTCAAGTTAGACCAGAGTGCTATGTTTATGCACCCAGAGAAAGAAAATGCCCCAAATTTTAAACCTCAGTAAAATGGGAAAATTAATAAAATTAATGATAAAAGGCAAAAGAGCAAGAAAAGATTATAAACACTTCCAATGTTAAAATACAACTCTAGACCATTCATTACAATTAATATCTGGTTTTCATTAAAAATAGGACATTAATACATGACTTTAAAACTCAGACCGTCAATTCTTGTCACAATGGAAAACAAATATAAATAAAACACGAGAAACATCAATACAAATACAAAAAAAGAAATACAAATAGAAAAAAACAATGAAAATAATAAGAAAAACCAGCGAGAAAAATAGAAAAAACAATGAATATAATAATAAGAAAAAACAGTGAGAAAATAGAACAAAACAATATGAAAATAATAATAAGAAAAACCAGTGAGAAAAACAGTGGCTACATCCAATGCTGGCCACCAATCATTCCCTTCTGTAGGTTGCTCGGTAATGTCTGCCAATGCCTTCTACACACTCTTCCACAGGCCCTGGTTTCCCTGGATAACTTAACATTAATTAAAATACAACCAAGTCATCTTGAGCCACCCTATTATGAACTTGAACTTGAACTTATTATAAGAACCCACAGCCCCCCAATCTACAGGCATTAACCAACCTTTCTAAAAAGCATAGTAGCACTGTAATTCCACTCCTCTCTCCAATATTACTGACGGTATAACCAGAACAAATCCTCAGTACTGCTTTCAACTACAGGATAAATAAACAGCCCATTGAGCCTATCCAGAGAAATATGAGCTACTCATGCACTTGAACTAAACAACCACTAAAGAGTTGACATACCGTTTCTCCTGCATTTGAATCTCACACACCACAAGCAAGGACTAAAGTTGGAAACTCCAGAATGGCGTTCTGAGCACGCTTCGCAACGATGCCGGTGTTCTGTCCAGTTGAGCTGCCCCGTCGAGTTAGGCTACCGGTAGCGTTAATCGATAGCAGATTCTGTCGATTTGCGCTACCCTGTCGAATTATGCTACCGGTCGCAAAAAATGCCATCGGTAGCGTAAATAGATAGAGGATACTGTCAAGTTATCCTACCTAACAATAATCCTATTATTATTATCATTATTATTATTACAACATTTATTTTATTAAGCTAGCTTTATATAATGAAGGTAGCTCATCTCGACAGTCAGTTTAAACACTTATTTTACAATGCTACCCTTATTTAATGAAGGTAGCTCATCTCGACAGTCAGTTTAAACACTTATTTTACAATGCTACCCTTATTTAATGAAGGTAGCTCATCTCGGCAGTCTGTTTAAACACTTATTTTATTATGCTACCCTTATTTAATGAAGGTAGCTCATCTCGACAGTCTGTTTACCCACTTATTTTATTAAGCTACCATTATTTAATGAAGGTAGCTCATCTCGACAGTCAGTTTACACACTTATTTTATTATGCTACCTTTATTTAATGAAGGTAGCTCATTTCGACAGTCAGTTTACACACTTATTTTATGTAGCTCATCTCGACAGTCAGTTTAAACACTTATTTTATTATGCTACCCTTATTTAATGAAGGTAGCTCATCTTGACAGTCAGTGTCACAAACGGGCGGCGCAGTCCGTCCGACGGAGGCGCTGCGCGATGTGGTGTGGTGTAAAGAAGCGAGCCAGGCGACCAGGTAAGCAAACAAAGAGGAGGTTTAATGCTGAAATCAGCGGGAACGGCACGGCGGGACTTCATCAGAAAGCCAGTTTGTCCCATGCAGTGAACGAAATGAAGAATCATAAAGTTTATATGGCCCCACAACTGCTTCTACTTGGCCATGATCTTCAGTAGCCCACAGCATTTGAACTAAAAGCCCATAATAAATGTCAAGCACAAATGTTCTTTTCATGAATTTTTCATTTATGCCACATACTTTTGATAATATAATGTATTGGAAAATGACACACAGAGTGAACAGGCCAACTGGCCAACACGCACACTGAACAGGCCAACCGGCCAACACGCACACTGAACAGGCCAACCGACCAGCACGCACACTGAACAGGCCAATCGGCCAACACGCAGACTGAACTGGCCAACCGGCCAACACGGACACAGAGAACCTCGTTCTTGCACACTTTTCTTTGTAGATGGTGTAGAAGATTCGTGGGGGTGCTATAACCAACAGTCAACAGTGGTTAATGCTCATGTAAGAGATTAATAGTTACACAGAATGTTGTGAAAGGTGATCTTGGTTTACCCCCTGTAACAATTTCCTGTGTTCCCCTTCCTGCACGTCGTTAGTTTTATGTTCGCTCGTTTGTACCTCTGTGTGTTTTGTTGTCCCTACCCCTTAAATAAAGCTCGTTTTTCTGCTACCTGCATGCCTGGCTCCCTTCAGCGCGTTAAAGCGCTGCGGCTCTGCAATTCATATGCGCAGCCTCTTTTGTTCGAGGTAGGCGAGTGTGACAGAACAACGTGCCAACCGATCACCAGGGGCCGCCCGCCACCGAGCCCGAGCACCAGGGGCCACCCGCCGCCGAGCCCGAACACTAGGGGCTCTCCCCTCGCCCCGCAGCCAGAGGGCGGACCACGCAGCCACCCGAAGGCGCCTGTCAAGCCTGGCTCAAGGAGGATGGAGGACCCCCCCCCCCCCCGGGATTTTTTTTTTTTCTTGGTCGCATCACTCCGTTGCGCGACCGTAGGGGCGGGGGTACTGTCAGGTGCCTAGGGCACCTGTCACCTGTTCTGCTGTTCTTTTGTTTTTCATTATTGAGTTCATTAACTTTCGTTCTTGTTCGTCATTTAAGTTAATTAACTCTGCAGTTTCATTGGTTTGTTTTGTGCACTTGGTCGGGTGTCTTTATGTATTTATTTCCGGTGTTCCCCTTCCTCAGTGCACGTCATTAGTTTTATGTTCGCTCGTTTGTACCTCTGTGTGTTTTGGTGTCCCTACACCTTTAATAAAGCCCGTTATTCTGCTACGTGCATGCCTGGCTCCCTTCAGCGCGTTACGGCGCTCCGGCTCTGCGCTTCATATGCGCAGCCGTTTTTTTCGAGGTAGGCGAGTGTGACACCCCCCAGATTTGTATGATTAAAATATGTCTAAAAAAAGAACTAAATTTAATAAATTGATTAATTATATTCAGAAGTAATGTATGCTTTTACCTCTAGAGTGACATCAAATATTTTGGAACAAATTTAATTACAGAATCTCTCTGTGGCACCAAGATGTCCTCAGATGAACTTGGCAACTCCATGGGGCTAGTTGGGGAGTTGGGGCTAGCAGAGAATGTAGAGTTGTCTTTCTCCTCTGGTGTCTTAATGTCACTACAGACTTGATGGTCAGTTTTACTCCTCTTGTAGGGTTTGATGTGGTCAATGCTGTATTTTGTCCTTATTATGTGCCCTTCAGAATTTTTAAGGGTGACTAGTTTGGCACAAATTGATTGAATTATGTATGGTCTAAAAAGTCCGGTTCAACCTCCCTTTCTTTCACGTTTTCTCATATTAAAAAGGAGCACTTCATCGCCAACATGATAAATTACATGTTTGTATTTTTTTTTAATTCTTCTGGCATTTGCCTCTCTTTGTTTCTCCTGAGATTTTAATATGTTTTCTGCTGTTTTTTTATTAGCTGTCTTTTTTTCTTTCAAAAAATCCCCATATTTTGCCTCATCAGGAAGTATAATTTCAGAAAGCTGAAATGGAAAATGAATTAATTTAATGTCAGAGACCGTAGCGCTGCGGCGCATTCCCCTAACCCCGCCTACTAATCAGCGCGCGTTCTCCGTGCACCAGGTGAGGTTCATTGTTTCCGGGTTCTTTCTTTTCTTAATAAGGCTTTCCGTTTCGCTGGCCGGGCACGAAGTATTGGTCGTTCTACGCCATTACCGAGCGTTATCCCAGTGATATTACCTGCATCCTTTCTCTGTGTACTTCCGTGTTTTGGTCTCCGTTGGGTGAGTGCGATTTTGAGTGTGTTTAGTAGTAGCGTGTTCCTCTCTCTCTGTTCCCCACTTCTACCGACCTCTGTCCCTGTTCTGTTTAGCTCCTCTTTTCATGCTAGTTTCCACTCTCTTTGTTTATTCTATCTCCCGGTGTTATATTTTGTGTTTGTGTTGGTTTGTGTTCCTTTTTGTCTTTTCTGTTTGATACCAGGTGCGCTGCCAGTCCTGGTTATCAAGCGACGCACGTGTCATCCAGCGAGTGCTCCTGTGATCCCGCTGCCGATCACTCACTCAGTCATGTGCAGCTCGGTTGCCGCTGTTGATTGGTTATTAAACCCGGCTCCTCCAACAGCTCAACGACCAGGGTCAGGCGATTCAGACTTTCGCCCAGCAGGTCCAGAACCTCACGGTGGGGGCTGCAGCGGTTCCTCCGGCAACCACAGTCAGTGCGACACCCGCACCCATTCCTGTCACGGCACAGCCGGCCACATTGATCCCCATCCCTGAACCGCCACTTTATTCAGGGGACCCTGAGAGCTGTGAAGAGTTTCTTCTGAAATTCTCGCTGTTTCTCTCCAGCAGACCGCCCATCCTGGACAGCAACGCCATAGCCTTCCTCATTTCCAGGCTCACTGGTGCGGCATCTTCCTGGGCTACAGCCATCTGGTGAGCCAATGGTCCCGAGGTCTCCGACCTCCAAAGACCTCGGCATTTCGCAGCGTCTTCCACCACCTTTGCCATGGCGTCTCGGCCGGGGGTGACACCACCATCCTTTCGGTGGTGGATCGCTTCACCTCGGCCATCTGGGAGGCTTTCATCAAGAAGCTGGGGGCCTCTATCAGCCTCACTTCGGGTTACCACCTGGAGAGTAACAGGCAGTGCGAGCGGCCGAACCAAGAACTCAGCAAATTCCTGCGTGCTTACTGCCAGAGGAACCAACACGACTGGGCCACGTTCCTCCCATGGGCCGAAATCGCCCAGAACTCGCTCAGAAGTTCCAGCACGTCCCTCACTCCATTCCAATGCGTCCTTGGGTTCCAACCTCCTTTTGCCCCCTGGGATCCCACTCCTTCCAACGCTCCGGCGGTAGATGAATGGTTCCGGAAAAGCGAGGACGTATGGAAATGGTACACCAGCGTATCACAGAGAGCAACGCCCGCTCTAAACATTTCGCCAACCACAGAGGAGTGAGGGCCCCGACTATCAGATTGGGGACCAAGTCTGGCTGTCCACTAAAGACTTACACATCCCAGGCAGCAAAAATCTCAATGCCAGATTTATTGGTCCCTACTCCATCATCAAAAAGATTAACGATGTGACTTTTACCCTACAGCTTCACCCCCAACTCAGAATCTCACCTTCATTCCACGTCTCCCTCCTCAAACCCTTCACCCCGGCCCCCTTGACTCTCAACCCCACCAGCAACTTACCCAAGAACATCCCCATGACCGTCCCCTATACACCATTGACAGGATACTGGACTCACGAAGGACTGACTCCGGACTCGCAGCCCCCCCCAGAGGTACCTCTCCCACCGTCCCATCCGGCCCCTGATGTACATCCTCCTCCGCCCACGCCTCCTCCCGGAGAATCCTCACGTCCCAGTAGAGTGACCCGTAGCTCTCTTTCCTGTTCTCCCCTAGCTAGTTCCACGAGACCGTCTACTGTTGTCCCCGTTGCCTCCCCTATGATGGGGGATGGGGGGGGAGCGCGTTCTCCGTGCACCAGGTGAGGTTCTTTCTTTCCTTTATAAGGCTTTCCTTTTCGCTGGCCGGGTATGAAATATTGGTCGTTCCATGTCATTACCGAGTGTTATCCCAGTGATATTATCTGCATCCTTTCTCTGTGTACTTCCGTGTTTTGGTCTCTGTTGGGTGAGTGCGATTTCGAGTGTGTTTAGTAGTAGCGTGTTCCTCTCTCTCTGTTCCCCACTTCTACCGACCTCTCGTCCTCCCTCTCTCCCTTTCCCTCGTCCCCGTCCTTTCCCTCCTTCTCTTAGTTTAAGTTCCTGTGTGTGAGTGGCGTTTGAAAGGAAAGTCTGTATCCGTCTTTTATGTTTAGACTCCCTAACACAGGGGTTTCAAACACAAATTACCTGGGGGCCACTAACCAGGCTGTGTTTTCGATGAGGGGCCAGATTAAAGAATTGCAACAAAAAGCAGCGGGAAAATCAACTATTTATATAATAACTATGTACACATATTGTAATTCAAATACATTTTGTACATTGTACATTCAAATACATTCAGTGTTTGCTCAGTGCTTGCTACCAGAAACATGACAGTGCTTCTTCTGACACAAATGAGCCACATTTGCTTTAAGTGAGTTTGCAGTGGACACTCTGATGATGGACTGGAGATGGGCATCGGTCAGTCTGGTTCTGTGCTTGGATTTATTAAATTTTACAGTTGAGAAGTGTTTTTCACACACATATGTACATTTTTTTCTAAGTAAACTTTTATTTTATTTTTTGAGAGTTTCAAAAGTGAAATTTTTGCTAACAAAATGTTTTTGCTGGGAATGGTGAGCGCATGCGTAGCGTATGTCACATCCACCTTACCTTCTGTACCTGCTATTCCCCTTCCTGCCACTGGTGGCGCTCGGAGTTCTTCTCCAGAGTTCTGATTACTACTTTCTGATTATCTCTCTATTTCGCTGTTCGGGTGGGTTGGCTGTTTGCGTCTGATCTTAGGTAATGCGCTGTTTGCGCTCTCCTCTCTTCTGATCAATGGATTATTTCTCTGGAGAGTTCGGTTTCCCTGAGTGTCAGCGATCATCTTCATCGCGGCGTTACACTTTTTTTTTTTACTGGGGTTCGAGCGATGTTTTCAATAAACCAGTTGTAGAATATTGTGCTGTAACATGGGCTCTATTCTTAAGGTCTGCGTTGCGGGAGGACGAATAAAGGTGTGACACACGAGAAATGTACGATACATGTGGAAAAGAGTAAAGCAATTCAGAGTTCCTATTACTACACGAGTCTGTGTCTTTCATTAGCACCAGCGACACATCTACACAAGTGACTGTTATACTGTTCATTGACTTTGGCTTCGTTCCTGAGTACAACCCGTTACACGTAAAGACGTGCAGCTTACAAGTGGGTTGGGCTTACGCAGCTGGCGCTAATCACCAGGCAACGCAGTGTATTTTTACAAAAATAAAGACAACACACAAACACCACATTACAAATTAAGATAAAATATAAAAAATAACATAATATATAAATAATTAAACCAAATTGCGGGCCAGATTATTATTATTAATTATTATTTTTTTTTTTATGCTTATTTTGTATAAGACTGCTTCGCGGGCCGGCACTTTGAGACCCCTGCCCTAACACCTTCTCACTTTCACTTACTAACCTCTCCACTATCAGTGTACATAACACATTTCACCCAACTAATGTTAACCACTTCTCTGTCTCCCGGTCCCAGGTTCCGTCAGTGTGTTTCCTTCCCCATCATCCACCCTCGGTTCTCCCTGGTTACCGCCTCGTCCAGCACTTCACCTCAGCTATCCTGTCCCTGTTCTGTTTAGCTCCTCTTTTCATGCTAGTTTCCACTCTCTTAGTTTATTCTATCTCCCGGTGTTATATTTTGTGCTCCTGTGATCCTGCTGCCGATCACTCACTCAGTCATGTGCAGCTCGGTTGTCACTGTTGATTGGTTAATAAACCCAACGTTGTTCTGCATCCACGTCTCCTTGTTCTCATTGAACCAAAACATGCACTGAAACATCGGTTAAGTTGAAACAGACAATGAAAGTCATAAAGGAATTATTAACAACAAGACAATTATTTTTTTTTAGTTAAAAAAACTGACCGGTAAATCAACGGGAACTTCAGAACGAAATACTGCCTCCCTTCCTCCCTTACATCAACAAAAATGGTGAAAAATTTGTAGTTGTCTGCATTTTTTATCTCAAAACTATTAGTGACTATTAGTGAATGACTAGTGATAATTTAATGTAGAACAATATTAATATGCTAAAAATACTATTTTAAAACTGTTTAACAATTATTTAAGTCTTGCAATAAAAAGAGACATGCCTCTCTTTATTTGAATTGGTCTTCTCATCAAGGCCATTGGTTTGTGGATGGTATGCAGCTGTGACACTACGTTTAATTCCCAAAACCTTACAGAGGCTGCTGTTGAGCTAAAAAATAAATGAACTATAAAAATAATCATAGCACAAAACAAAATATATTTAAATGTAATTTTAACAAAATGCACCTACTTGATTCACAAATTCTCTTCCCTGGTCAGAAAGAATTCTTTTTGGACAACCATGCCTATATATAATGGAACAAATGTTTTGTCCCACTTCAGCTGCCGCTTTGGTTTTTAATGGGAATGCCTCCACGCATTTTGAAAAATAGTCTGTGGCTGTAAGGATGAACTTAAAGCCTTGGATTGTTTTTGGGAGCGGTCCGGTCAAATCTATCCCAATGAGCTCCCCACACAGCAGAGACGTATAAATGGAAAGGATTACGTTTACATACTATTTATTATGAAGTTTAGCATAAAGACATAACCATTAACAATTACCTTTATACATTCTAATGGTTCTGAAGCTGTCAAAGGTTTTCCAATCCTTTGGCATTTATCACATTCAGAGACCTGTTAAAATATATATAATTAATATTAACACTTTCCTAACTTTTGTAAAGACTCAGACACACACAAATTCTAAAATGTACCCAGTTGTCAATATCAACTTTTGCGCATTGCATTCACATTGCGCATTGCGCAATCAGCATTGTGCGTTTTTACTGTGCCTGAATGCCCTCCAATGGCAGAGGAGTGAAATTCATGGAAAAGCCTTCTTGCATCTTCTTTGGACTTAATGGCCTTCTTATTTTCAAAGAAGAGCTCTCCATCTGCAGTGACGAATAGCATTTTTTATATGGGTATTACACAAAGACAATAGTTAAATTGTGTACAACATTAAACAACATTTAATGTAACAGAAAACAACATTACTTTTATTGATAATTGGTCTTCTTTTGAGGGAAGGCCTGGCCTTTTGAAATGGGACGGCATCCATCCTTCACGGGAGGGTGCTGCGCTCATGTCACATAACATAGCCGATAGGGTTTTTTCTTCAGATAGGAATAAAAATTGACAATTCAGAGCCAAGGCCAGGCAGCAGACAGAATGGCCTAACCAACTGCCTGCGAACTGCCAGGAGTCGTCACCCACAATAACTAGGTTCCATACCATAAAGACAGTTATCAAGTATCGCAGTGAGCAAAAAACAAAAAGAGTTCAAAAAGTGTGCCAAAAAAATCTCATTAATATCAATACAACCTCAAGTAATGTAAGAAATACTTTTAAGTTAAAACTTGGGTTGTTAAACATTAGGTCACTTTCATCAAAATCAGCTATAGTTCAAGAAATAATAACTGATAACTTCCTAAATGTCTTTTGTCTCACAGAGACCTGGATTAGGGCCAATGAATACCTAGCATTAAATGATGCCTCTCCACTTGTTATACTTATGCTCATAAACCACATCTTAGTGGATGGGGAGGTGGAGTGGCTACGATCTATAAAGAAAACATAAATGTAACACTTAATAATAAGTATGAGTCAAAATCCTTCGAAGCTCTTGTACTCAACATAAGCAGCTCATCTGCATTGAAGAATAAATACAATCTAATGCAACTTATTACCATATACCGCCCTCCCGGCCCATATACAGAGTTTATTAAAGAATTTGGTGAATTTCTCTCTAACATAGTAATCTCATCAGACAAGGCCTTAATAGTCAGTGACTTCAATGTTCACTTTAAAAACCCACTAGACTCATTTAAATTAGCATTTGACTCCATCCTAGATTCTGTTAGGATCTTTTGATTTTGAAAAAGGCAGAAAGAACGAGCTGATGCAAAATGGTCGCCTCAACTCATTTATTTAGGACAAAGAGAATACTTCATGGACACCTCCAGTAACTCACGCTGGCCAGCGGTCTTCCTCCTCAGCGTTCTGATGCTGTCTCCCTCCCGTCTGAGTGAAAAAGCCCCCTCCCTTGTGTTTACCTCGGGGTATATGCATTACGTCTAGTTCCCGCCCCTTAACTGCTTTAAGCCAATCACAAACTACCGCCCTAGGTTTTAAATCAGCCAATCCCAGCCCAGTTTTTCCTAGTGGCGGGAAATCCAAGGTCCTTTGTTTGTCTTTCGGCCATATTGGAATTCTCATAATGTATAAGGAATTTAAAATTCCTGACAATTCCATGGGCATTACTCAAAGTGTAGTTGGTAAAACACATCGCTGTAAACATACATTAGACTTAGTTTTATCACATGGTATTAACATTAATAATTTAACTATTGTTCCACTATGTGAGGTCACTATTTGATAACCTACGATTTAGAAATTGATATTGATCCAGTCATTAAACCAAAATATGATATGATCATTATACAATCATTTCCTCTACTGCTGTGTCATTCCTACAACATTTACCCGAATTAAACATTAAACCAGCATCAGGACCCGATGAACTTGAAAACACAGCAGAATACCTTAAACACGTGTTTTCTGCAACCTTAGACAGTGTCGCTCCACTTAAACTAAAAAGGATTAAAGATAAAAGACTCGATATCAATTCACCTGTGTTAACAACCAACGTTCTGATCTTGCTAAAGTTAAATATGGTGTCCCACAAGGGTCAGTTCTGGGTCCACTCCTTTTTGCATTATATATGCTTCCATTGGGATCGATTATTCGTAAACATGGAATCAGTTTCCACTCATATGCAGATGATACAGAGTTATATGTTTCAGCTAACCCTAATAATGGTCGTTCAGTCAACAAGCTCGAGGACTGCATCCAAGATATTAAAATATGGATGTCAAAAAACTTCCTACTGCTAAATTCTGATAAAACAGAGTTTCTGATAGTTGGACCCAAGGACAAAATTAACAAAGCTTCTAACACTATGTTAAACCTTGATAACTCTTTAATTAGACCCAGTTCATCTATAAATAATCTCGGTGTCATTATTGATTCAGATCTCTCCTTTACAAAGCACATTAGCAATATTACTAGAATTGCATTTTTTCACCTTCGTAACATTACGAAGCTACGAAATATCCTCTCCCTCCAAGATGCAGAAAAAATTAATTCATGCTTTTATTACCTCAAGGTTAGATTATTGTAATTCACTTCTGACAGGATGTTCTAATAAATCATTACATAAATTACAACTTGTGCAAAATGCTGCAGCTAGAGTTTTAACTAAAACCAGAAAGTTTGATCATATCAGTCCTGTGTTATCAAACTTGCACTGGCTACCAGTTAAGGTTCATATCGAGTACAAAATTTTATTGATAACATATAAAATTCTACATAATCAGGCTCCAGAGTATCTGAGTGAGCTGATTCAATCATACAAGCCAACACGTGAGCTCCGATCTCAAGGTGCTGGTCTACTCTTTCCTCCTAGAATAAATAAAATTACTGCTGGTGGAAGAGCGTTCTCCCACAAGGCTCCTCAACGTTGGAATAGCCTTCCAGTTACTGTTCGTGATTCTGAATCACTATTAATCTTTAAAAATAAATTAAAAACACATTTATTTAATCTTGCGTTTAATTAATCCCCTGTAGATAAAGATGTAGATCTCAGGCTTGGCTGTGTTGGGGGGTAATCTGTGATCAGTGTATGCTGGTGTTTCACCTCTTCACCCACCTCATCATTAATGGGGGGTGTGGCGCTGAAATGATGCTGTTCCGGGCGCCATCTCAACTATGTAGAGTCTGCAGTATCTGCCTCTTTTAGTTATGCTGCTCTAGTCAGTGATGCCGGAGTCACATGCTGCACTGTGTCAATAAATTACTTATTAATTAAATGCCGTGCTTTATTATTAGCTCTAACTGCCTTCCTTGTCTGTTTCTTTTGAGGTGTCCCCTGGCTTCCTGGAGATCTTCATCCATGGCTCTGCTGATGAATACTGGATGGAACCTGACAAGGCGGTCCTGCAGGACGCCCCCTAATGGACTCACATATAGTCTTCCAGTTGTTAGTTTTTCCATTTGTTTAATATCTGTACATAGCTGTCCTATATTGTTGTTGCTGCCTGGCTGCTCAAGGAGGATGAGTCCCCCACTGAGTCTTGGTCCTCCCAAGGTTTCTTCCTGAAATAACAACAAAAAGGGAGTTTTTTCTTGCCACTGTCGCTTCGGCTTGCTCTTTGGGGGTTTAAAGGCTTTTCATTCTGTAAAGCTGCTTTGTGACAATGTACTGTTGTAAAAAGCGCTATATAAATAAATAACTTTAACTTAACTTGAACTTACTTTTAATACTTACCTTTTTCAGTAAACCTAGAGGCAAACCTCCAAAGACTTAACTTCTGGGATTTATTATATCCACATGGATATGTTCCCAGTGAGAGAAAGTTAAAGACTTCTTCCCATCTTTTCTCCATTGCTAGAGAGAGAGATTGTAACTATAGTAAACTATTACAGAAGTGAATAATTATTGGTAACACTTTAAAGGAATCCGGTATTCACAATGCATTATAAGTGCATTTATAAATGTTATTATAAATAATTCATTAAAAATATATATATATTTTAAGTACATTTATAAAGCTTTATAGAGTATTCATAATGCTTTATAACATCTGTCATAAGTGTTTGTTAATGCACATACATAAAGTGTTTGTTAATGCATGACATAATCAAAGTCATAAAGTGTTATAACAATTTGACATAAGGTTTTATGATACACAGTGAAAATGCATTATAATATTCATTCATTATCTTCCGCTTTATCCTCTATTAGGGTCACGGGGGGGTTCCCTATGCCCATCCAGGGGAAACGTTTCGGGCGCTGGGCAGATACACCCAGGACAGGACGCCAATCTATCGCTGGACACACACTCACACACACACACGCTACATGGGGCAATTTGGAGAACTAAATTGATGTCAATTGAACTCCATGTTTTTGGACTGTGGGAAACCCACGCGGACACGGGGAGAACATGGAAACTCCCCATGGGGATTCGAACCGGGAATCCCTAGCGCTGAGAGGCGAACATGCTAACCACTAAGCCACCGTGCCGCCACATTATAATATAAAATTATTTTTATTCTTTGGACAGTTAGACATTGTTACTTAAAAAAAGTCTGTAAAGAGCATTTATAAGCTTTTATAAGTCATTGTGTACTACTATGTATGCAGTCTATTTTAAATAAGTAAATAATAACAACTCTTTGTGGCTGTAAAGAGAGCTTATACACATTTCTAAACAGTTATGTCTTTATTCCTTTATTCCTAAAGTAATTTTTAGGAAAAGCACAGAGAGCTTTTTTTTTGTTAAAAACAAACAACTTTATGGTCTCTATAATAAGTTAATGAACAGTTAAAATGTATCATTTATGATTTATAATGCACACCCTTGTGTTATAAAGCCGTATGGCATGTCCTTATAACATTTTATGAGTCTGGTTATGTACATCAATGTAAATACTTTATAAAGTTTTAAAAAGGTGTTTAATAATGTATTATGAATACCAGAATGATGTTACGTGTGAACAACATATATGTAGAAGTTTGTGACACAATTCAGGTGTTGTAAGTGAGTATATTTTAAATGTTTTTTAGCCCCAGATTCTGTGAGTCTTGTACACCATCCCCCATTCATTAGCCCCAGATTCTGTGAGTCTTGTACACCATCCCCCATTCATTCATATATGTGCGAAGGGGGAGGGGGAGGGGCACATGCTGCAATTACCCAACAGCACAGACTTTTAGAGTTTTATACATACAGTGTATACATATATTTTACCGTTTGTTTTTCAACAATAGTAAGATGAGTATGTCATTTTTTACTTCTCTTGTGCTTTATCAGAAATGAATAAAATGGTCTTTATATTTTTATTTTTCTGATTTAGTAACAGCTTGTGACAGCTGAATATGAATACATATAAAGTGATTTATGAGTTATATATACATTTACATTTACATTTTATCCAAAGCGACTTACAAATGAGAACACCACAAGTCAGAAGCCATGGAGAAAACCAACTATACTGTTGGTTAACTATACTATATATACATACATTTTGTTAATATATATATATATATATATATATATATATATATATATATATATATATATATATATTTTATTTTATTTTATTTTTTTTGTTAATATATTTGTAAAAATAAACTTCAGTCTAATTAAATTAACTTTATTTAATTCAATTGAGCTAATTAATTGAAATGTAAATTAGTCAATTTTAAAATTGCCCATCTTACCAGATTAATCCTTTATACAGTTCAAACAGGAGATTGATAAAAGGATCTCAATCTTTTGGCTGTAACAAAGTGTATACACATATACATATACATATATATAGTATATATAAACATATTTGGTGTTTAAATTTGAAAAAAAGACTGGGTAACGCATTTGAAGGAAAAAGGAAAGTAAAATCATTCAGCCAAACAGAACAACACAATACACTGAGTTAATTGCATATATGAATGTGTAACAAGCAACACATAAAAACTTGCGTAGCAACAACTTAACAACTCGCACGTTTAAAGAGCGGTGCACTATTCTTAACCTGACTAACTTTTTAGAAATTAACAAATTGTACTAATGGTGTTAATTATTGTTTTAAGAGCACATATACATGAATATATAAATTTAGTTAGGAAATATAATGCATTTAACTTGAATAATTACCTTAAATTACACACAAAACAGCTCGAATCGACAAGCAAAGTGATGGAAATCAGCTTCTGTGATGTGCGCATGCGCACTAAGCCAAAATAGCTCAACTCGATGGGTAGCGCAACTCAACGGAACACCCGCACACTATGGATCCCTAGGGAGCTAAATATAAATTTGCCTTAATTACTCGAGGCAGCGCTTCCTGCTAGGTCCTAATGCCCCTCTGTTTTCTTTCCCACTGGGACCTTATGTCCCACAGGCTACATCTAAAAGAAGTCATGCAGCATTTGTAAGTCTATTTCTAAAATAATCCCAGAATATTGAGCAGTGTTTTGGAAGTAGATTTACAAATCCTGAATGATTTTGTTTTTTGCATGATCCAGCACAAGGGCACACACACTAACACCAATAGACACTATATAGAGGCAGTTATATCGGGCAATTTAAAGCATGTAATGGAATGGAATCCATGTTTTTGAAAGGTGGAAGGACACAGGAGAACCTATAGAAAACATGGAAACTCCAACCAGATAGGGATTCAAACCTGAATCTCCAGCGCAGAGAGGTGGGTGTGTTAACTACAAAACCAATGTTTAAAATAATTTATGCAAAAAGCACTTTCAGAGAAGACAGAGATGCACGTGAAATATTGCATGCATATTTAAAGTCATTTATAATTATAGTAACTAAATAAATTATGAATGGATTTACCTATATGTAAGAACAAAATAGAGCTGCATAATGAAACAGTTATAAGCAATGAGACAATAATGAAGCCTTCTAAATGTGTATCTTGACAACACAGCATTTACAGTTGACCTGCTAGTTATTTCATTTGACATCTTTGTAACTTCCTGGTTCTTATTTTTCCAGCAATACTCATCTTGGGTCTGGGATACTGATATGAAAAACATCTTAAGTTGGTAGCAATTAGCACTTCCTTTATTACTTCCTGGTTACTTTTTTGCTAAAATCACCTAAATGCATGCATGTGGCTGTTTGCTTTCATAGAAGAAGGAAAGAATGACAGGAGAAGCAAATCTAGAACCCAAACCAGTCATTTGTGATTTATATGTTTTTAACTGAAATGCAAGGTCGGGTGTTTCAATTTCATTTTGTTTTGTATTTCACAGCT
This sequence comes from Corydoras sp. C115, assembly GCA_019802505.1. Classification (NCBI taxonomy): domain Eukaryota; kingdom Metazoa; phylum Chordata; class Actinopteri; order Siluriformes; family Callichthyidae; genus Corydoras; species Corydoras sp. C115. The sequence goes on along the minus strand of JAFMOC010000111.1, from coordinate 2,076,055 downwards.
GTTAAGTGTTACAAAGCCATTTTGCACAAATTGATGCCAGCAAGCCATGGGATTGCTAATACGGACTGTAAACGGACTAACTCAGAGTTTATGCCTTTTTTAAAACATATTCACAATGTTAGGCTCACAGTGGAATCAAAAATAAACCTCATGAGCACGCATACCAACACCATGGCCTCGTATTTACACTTTCCAGCCTATTGTTTAGCAAATTTGGAGCACGTTTCCAAAAATTCCTGGGAGGATTGTGATCTTCTCTATTTTGTTTTCTCAACTACTGTGTTGTTCATGATTTTAAAAATTCTGGGGAAATAATAATGAGTCTGTTGAGCACACACAGAAAATTCTCTATAGAGTGATGCTGCAAATAAACTAGTTTTTATCCTGCACTGCAGTAAAAAGTACATTTTTTTCTCACTGTAAATGCCATTTCATTTTCCATATAACAATGTATTTCCATATAAAAAATAAACTGTGGAGAATGTCATTTAATCTTTTAAAAAAAAAATTTCATTTCTGTTTTTTCACGTTTTCCTGTAAGGTCAAATGCAAAAGTTGGCATGCCCCTGGTCAATGTCGAATGTGTTACAGATTTATTTATTACAGAAGGAAACAGTAAATTAGCACATTTTTATTAACATTTCATTAACAGTCGATTGCTCAGCCTTTTTACAGCTTGACAATGGGACTAATAATTGACTTCATATGCATACGTAGGTGTTGTGTCATTTAATCTTTAAAAAAAAAAAATTCATTGCTGTTTTTTCACGTTTTCCTGTAAGGTCAAATGCAAAAGTTGGCATGCCCCTGGTCAATGTCGAATGTGTTACAGATTTATTTATTACAGAAGGAAACAGTAAATTAGCACATTTTTATTAACATTTCATTAACAGTCGATTGCTCAGCCTTTTTACAGCTTGACAATGGGACTAATAATTGACTTCATATGCATACGTAGGTGTTGTGAATCTCAGATGCATCTGAGCCTAATCACACTACAGCACAATGCACACCGTAGGAATTCTGATATCATGTTTCAGGATAAAGACAATTGAGGACATTTATAAATAAATGTTTAGAAGTTTTTTTTCCCTATCCAATCATCATCTCAACTTCTAAGAATGATTTGGTATTCATGTGTATTCTAAGACTGATCTGGTATTCTTGTGCGACTTCACCTGCAGTGGCCAACAGTAACATGCTATGTTTGCACTGATTATTCAGTATTCATCATGTAATGTATATTATGTTGTATAATAATATATTAGTCAGAAGAACCAATGCAGGAATTTTTTACTTTCCAACTTCAAGTTTTACATTTTTTTACATTTTTGTATTGGGAGTTTTACCAGGGTACTAATTATGAATATTTCCATTAAGGGTCATGTTCAAAATTGTTGACAGAGAGACCGCAATCTTATGACCATAAAGGCCTAGTTAATGTAGTTTGTAATTCTGGTCACAGAGGGGCGACAAATCCTACTGGGACTGAAAAGGGGCACTGGGTACTTTACTGCTATTTAATACAATTATATATGAACTGTTTACTGTTTATACTGTTTTGTAAATATGGTAATGGAAAAAGCAGACTGAGCATTAAGTAAAAGTACAAATGCAGCACTGTAAAAATAATCTAATATATGTTCTAGTATTAGATGAACACAATCTTCATGTAATAAAAATGCTGTTGTGTCTATCACCAGTTTTTAAAATATGGTGCTTCTTTTCCTGATTATCGGCTGCAGTATCTCCTGTTTCTTATATGTGCAATTCAGATACTACAGACAGACATTGCTAGAAGTTAATCATTGTGGCAAAAAAAAACTGTTTCATTATTAATTGCAGATACTTTTACATAGGGCATTATTGCTGCTTCAGTCTACATATCTCCAGATGCTAATGCTAAGGGGGCACTGTGTGCTACAATTAGCAAACTGTGTATCCAGGTGGGGCATTCATCGTCGTTGGTGGTTTTAACCATTGCAATATGATATCCAGATTCCCAAAGCTTCACCAGAATGTTTCGTGTAAAAAACACCTCTCACCCACCTTGGACAGTCAAACCATCTTTCTTTGTTCCTGCTACCCATGTACACCCCAGTGATCAAACTCGTATAACCAACAATAAAATCCATGAAGAGCTGGATAGAGGGGGCTCTCAGACCACCATTGATAACTACACTAACTCTGGCCCAGAACATCTTAACAGCTAAAAGTAAAATCACACAAGGAAATAAAAAATTTTCCAAACCAAAAATCCTTGGATGAACAGAGTGGTTCACCTCCTGCTCAAAGCAAGAGATTGCTGCTTTTAGGTACGGTGACTGGGAGGCCTACAATTTATCCTTAGCCAACCAGAGAAGGATTGCAGAGGCTAAATACTGCCGTAAATTAAGGATTTAAAGTTAAGGAACATTTAACTTTAAAGCTACAAGCACTCCAACTTTTATTCTCACTTATTTTTCCTCTCCCAAGTGAAGTCCTGTCGACCTGCCACTTCATCAGTTCGTCTACTGTCAGAATATGTCTACAGAAGATGCCATTTCCATGGCACACCTGGACTGAGATATGTTAGAACGCTGTTATTTGGCTTTTTTTTTCAGTATTTAACACAGTGATCTCCTCAAAACTGATCTCCAAATTCAGCCAGCTCGGTATCAGCACATCACTCTGTAATTGGATTCTGGACCTTCTGACTATCAGACCACAGTCTGTCAAGTTAGACAAGTGCTTTTCCTCTTCCATCACCATGAACAACAGTTTACTGTGGGGCTGGTGCAGAGCCCTCTATTCTATTACCTGTTCACTTATGACTGCGTTTCTGTTTATGGCTCTATTTCCATAATCATATTTCTAGATGACACTACAGTAATAGGCCTGATCAGAGATGATATATAAGACAATCTACAGAGATGAGGTACAGAAGAATCTGGCTGCATGGTGTGAGGACAACAACCTGGTGCTTAACATCCAAAAAAACATCAAACAAAACAACAAAACATAAAAAAAAAAAATAAAAAAAAAAACATCAAAGATCATCATGTACTGGTGTCAAGTACCTCAGTTCTCACATCTCCAAGGATCTCTCTTAATCGCTTCGCACCTCAATTACAGTTAAAAAGGTGCACTAGCGGCTTTTCTTCCTACAAAGCCTTAAAAAAGCTCATACACAATCAGGAATCTTACTGGATTTTTAGCACTGTACCATTGAGAGCATTCTTACAAACTGTCTCATTGTGCTTAGCAACTGCTCTGCATCTGACCACAAGACACTCCAGTGGGTTGTGAAAACTGCTCAGTGAATCATTGGCACTCAGTTGAGAGCACAATTAAGTGCATCTATTGTAATTGAGTGCATCTATTGCAAGTGCTGCCTGAGTAGGGCAAGGAACATTATCAAGGAAATTTCCCATCTAAACCATGGACTCTTTAATCTACTACCATCTGGTAGACGTTACAGGAGTATCTGCTCCCGCACCAACATACTCAGGAAGAGCTTCTTTCCTGAAACTATAACCATATAAAACTTATCACAGTCACTTTAACTTCATCACTTGGTATTATTCTGAACTTTATATATTTTTCCATATCCTTAATTCTGTATATTTGCATGGGAAAACACTGCACTATTACTAATTGCACAATGTAAAGGTTTACCTGCAATAATATATCTGTATATCTTTTCATTCACCCTTGTACTTATTGTGCATACCAATTTATAACATTTATAGGTGCATTCAAACATTTCTTCTGTATATAATGCTCATTTTTCTTTATAATTATTCTCTCCCATATTATCACTGCATTTTAATAATTGGATATAATAGTAGTAACGCTCTATTTTGCATTTCTGGTTAGATGTTTACTGCTTTTCATTGGCAGTGTATCTGCACTTTGTACAATGACAATGAAGTTGAATGTAATGTAATCTAATGTAATCTAATCTAATCGAATCTAATCTAATCTAATCTAATCTAATCTAAAATTACAGAATTAAAAGAGTCTGAGGATACAAATAAAAAAAATAAACACATTAGTATTTCTGTAGTGTAAAATTCAGTAGCAACAGCACAACAACCATGCATTCACAAAAGTGAGACAAAAAACACCTCCACCAGCAACAATAAATCCTTCACCACAACTTCAACACTACCATCAACCACAACACTTTCACCACCAACAGTAATGCTAACAACGACAATCATTATCGACACAACTAAACAACACAATCACAATAAAACTTTTCACATGGTATACACATTATTCTACCATGTTACGTCATAATGCAATATGTTTGACCAAGCATTGTATTGTTTTATTGTATGTTTAACTGACCATTTAGTGGCTTTTTTTACATTATCATTTCTATCCCGGACAACTCTTTATAATCCATCAGACCTATTTGTTTAAACTTTTCTCTGTCATACTTTTCATCCCTCCATCTCTGAGCTATTCTGTCCTCTCCAGCCACACCACCTGTTTTTACTACTGAGACCTACACATATCCTCCCACCCCCTGTCTCTTCTGTTATAATAAACAAGAAGTGTTTTATCTCAGGGCTGTTTAGAGTGGAGTAGACACACACAGTTACAGCTGGTGGCAGGAGGAGGAAAGAGTGAGAGACTGAAAGAAAGATAAAAAGGGATTATTAAAGGATAAAGTAGGGAATAAACCAATGAACTACAATTAACCAATGAATTAAAAATAAAAAGACCTAACTAAAATAAAGACTTTTTTATTTTGACAGGCTCTTTTTATTTAGATACTTTTTGTGTCTGCATCATGTTCATTCAACTTTCATGTTCATTCAAATTGTTCAGTTATCTATTGGACATATTTACACAATGAGCTGTGGAAACAGAGGGATGAAAACATGTAGACTATGATAAAATTTAGTTTTTTAAATTAGATTTAGTTTTTTAAATTTAGATTTAATAAATTAGTTTGTACAATAAGAATTGTAGTATTTCATTCCTTCATTTGTTTTTTGCCTAAGAAGGGGAGAAATGTATAAAAATTTACCTAAGGCATGTTTACTATTTAAAAAAGACATCTATCATGTCAGTTAATAACCTGCAGACTTAAACAATAACAATAACAATAACGGAGCCTGATCACGAGAGACTTACGGATAGAAGATAACACCGACAAACGAAGAACAGCAAATGCGAATTAATCCAACGCGACCAGCACTATACGTCAATCTATACGTCCTTTAAATAAAGCCGTCAATTAGAACTCAGGTGACTTACTGCACGGGAGGAAGGCGTGGCAAATAAGCACTGGTAGGGGAATGGGAAGACGCAGGCCTTACATCACCCCCCCCCCCCCCACGACCTGCCCATGCCGCGAAGAAGAATGAATAGTCCTGTACTTACCCCGAGGTCTGCGAGTGGGACGGTCGCGATGTGCATAATGGAAGTATATGGAAATATCATTGACCCCCACCCAATTGCGCTCAGGGCTAAAGCCTTCCCAGACCACCAAGTATTGCAACCTACCACCAACTCTTCTGGAGTCCAGCAGTTCAGCCACTATACACCTCTGGAACTTCTCTGGCTGAGCTGGTACCGGTGGATTCCGGCCACCCGTAGTCAAGAGGACACGACACGAATGGCTTAAGGAAGGAGGTGTGGAAAATCGGATGTAATCTCCCCTCCGATGGAACATCTAGAGGGTAAGAGACCTCGTTAATATGTTTAAGTATGCGAAATAGATCTACGTACCTAGGTAAGAGTCTTCGCGTCCCCGTACAACACCGCAAATTCCTTGAACTGAGCCACACTTGATTGCCTGGGGTGTAAACCGGAGCCTGTATCCAACAACGGTCCGCAAACCCCTTCATCCGGCAAATAGCTTCCTGGTTGTGCCGATGTACCTGCACCCAAAAAAAACGCTCTCCAGATGGTAGTAGTGAACTGGTAGTGACAACGATCAGACAAAATGTCCTTAGGAATGCCAAACCCCGTAAAAATATAACGAAACAGCAACTCTACCATAAAAAATGCAGATGGGAGACTCTTAAGGGGAACGAATTTAACCGGCCTAGAAAAACTTCCTGCGAAGGAGCTGGCTAGTGCATGCAAATCAGCGAACGTACCTTACCGGCCGTGTGGGTAAGACAGTGGGAGAGGCAAAATTTTGACCACCGCAAAATCCCTCTCGGACCAGGAGATGACAGGGTCGTGCCTCTGCAGCCAAGGCAAGCTGAGGATCATGGTGGAGCTAGGAGAGAGAATGATAAAAAAGGAAATCAGTTCAACATGCAAAGCACTAATTTGTAGTGTAACAACTTCAGTGTAGTGAGTCACCACCCCCTGATTGACAGGATGCCCATCCACCCCGCATGGGTAATGCTTTGAGTAGCCAGGGAAGCCAAAGTCCCCACTGTAACGTGAAATTTTTGTCCAAAAAGTTCCCTTCCGCCCTCGAGTCAATGAGCACCCTAGAGGTAAAGTTGGTGTCTCTGATGGATACCATAACCGGAAGATATCCTCTCTTCTAGTGGTGCTTACTAGAGAAAATGCCGGAAGGGCAGGACGCTTCTCAGATCGTGGCGGAGTGGGGCGATCTCCCCTCCAGGGTTTTGCATCGCAAGAACCCAGCAGTAAAGACATAATCCAGCCCGGAGATGGCGAGCCCGCTTCGACGATGACAACCGAAAGGGGGTTGGGAGACTCATCGGAAACGTTGCGAAAGTGGTCATTCCTCCCAGGAGCAATACGCGGGGATCGACTGGCACGGAGCTGGTCTAGGTTGATGCCGGTGGTGATTAGCGCCTCAAGGGACATCCATGCATCCCGACAGGCCAGGTCCTTACGGATCTCGGATCGTAACCCAGCACGGAAGGTGGTGAAGAGCGCCGGTTCATTCCAACTGCTCCGGGCGGCCAGGGTGCGAAACCGCACCAGCACCTCACCGCACAGGCGTCCGTGTCAAATGTGATCAAAGGTGATTTTTTAAAATGGTTTAGGAACAGGTTAGACATGCCCAGAAATTCATGGTGGAGCTCTCCCAGTCTCTGACTCAGTTCCAACAACAAAGCCTCCGGTGTTCCCACTTTGGGGGGTGTGGCGTTGGATTCTGTCATGGTGCCCGATGCCGCAGGAACAGACCAAACCTTGCTCAGTGAACAAAAGAGTTCGAGATTTTTTTACAACATTTTTTTATATTTGTTAAGAAAATAATAAGGAGAAATGAAATCCTAAGGACAAGAACAAAAAATAATACCCTGGCACGATGCCGGGACGAAAACCACTGAGCGAGGCCTAGACGGGACGAAGCGCCGATCTGTTGAAGAAAGGGCAGGTGAGCGGCCGATAGAGCTGACGGGACGAGCCGAGCAGGAGCCGGAGTCTGATCCCGAGAGACTTAGGGATTAAAGATAACACAGTTAGCAAAACACCAACAAACGAAGAACAGCAAATGCAAATTAATCCAACGCAATCAGCACAAACTAGGCATCCTTTAAATAGAGCCGTCAAATAGAAGTAAAAGGTTACTTATGAGCACTGGTAGGGGAATGGAAAAATGCAGGTCTTACAATGTGTTATCTATGTAATATATTAAATTACAGGTTGGTTAGGCTCAGTCTGATCTCAGAGGATACATTTAGTCTAAGTAACATTTATTTGAAAGTCATAAGTAAGCAAAAATTTGTGTTCTTCTTTTAGCCATTGAAAAACAGGGGTTGCATTTAGGTAACAGAAACATTTTGAAATTTTATAAGTGACAGCAACAATAACAAACACCTCCAGCAAACACAAAAGTAATTATAATAAAAACAAGCCACCACATTAGCAACAAGAACAATGGCAATGCAACTACTACTAAATAACACCACAACAATCACATCACAACAGCAAGAAGACAAATGAACAGCACTATCAACAATGACATCATCAACAATAGCAAAAACAGTAATATTAACATTTAAAACTGGAATGGGCGGCACAGTGGCTTAGTGGTGAGCACGTTCGCCTCTCAACACTAGGGATTCCCGGTTTGAATGCCCATCTTGGTGAAGTTTCCATGTTATCCCTGTGTCCATGTGGGGTTCCTCTGGGTTCTCCGGGTTCCTCCCACAGTCCAAAAACAAGGATCAAGTCAATTGAGTTCTCCAAATTGCCCCATATAGAGTGTGTATGCGTGCATGTCTGTGTGAGTGAGTGTGTGCCCAGCGATAGATTGGCGCCCTGCCCTGGGTGTATCTGCCCAGCGCCCGAAATGTTCTCCCCTGGATGGGCATAGGGGAACCCCCCCGCGACCTTAATATAGGATAAAGCCGAAGATAATGGATGGATGGATGGATGGAAAAACTAGAATGAAGCACGTAACATCATTACTGCCAACAATAAGAATGACACTACAGCTTATAAGATTGCAAACTCAACAACACTACTGATAACACAAATGATAACAACACCACCAACAAACTTTAAAGCAAGTATGACAGTAACACCAACACAGCCAATACTGGTAGCGAAACAGCTAGTTTAACAAGGTCTAAGACTTGAATGAAGAATCAAAGCACTCACAACATTTAAAAAAACATATACTGTTTACAGATTTTGATGTGACTTGTTAGCTTCAAAAGACTCAGCAAAACAAAATAAGCAAACATCAGCCACCAGGTTGACTTGAGAAATGGACCAGATTCAAGTGTACAGTGTTAATATTTTCACAAAACTATTGAATAACTATCTGTAATAACTATAATAAAGGCTGTGTTAGTATATCGAACTAGCATAGTTGATTTTTTTCCTTCATTATTAATATGCAGTATAATGATAATTGTGTGGCATGTAGAGCACTATTAAAAATAAATTTATGTTCAAAACACATAGTAACATTCACATTAACAGCTCTTAGGGGTTGCCTATATACAGAAAGGCTGACTATCTATCCATCCATTATCTTCTACTTTATCCTCTACTAGGGTCTAGGGCATGGGTGCTCAATACGTCGATCACGATCGACCGGTCGATCGCGAAGGGGTGTTGGGCAGATTGCGATGGAGGTTTGAGAAAAAAAAGCATTTATATCATATCAGCTCTTTTTTTACAGCACAGTATCGGAAGCACTTATACACGCATGCGCACACATTCACACACAATGTGATTCATTCTGAATCGCGATCTCTGCGAGTGAGCAGTCTGCCCCCCACCGTCTCTCTCGCTGTTACCAAAACCGGCACGTGGCCACGCCTCCGTGCCTAAATCCGAAGCACTGCCTAGCGAATCATCTACATTAGATTTACATTACACTACATTAGATAGTTTCTGTTTGTGTTTTTACACTTTATTTGACTGACTAGACGAGTGAAGGACAAGTGAAGCTTAAAAAGAACTAAAATGTTCCACTTTCATTTAGAGTGGGGGGGGGTGAATATTTTTTTACAATGTCAAATTCAAAATGCATTTCCTTTTATTAATGTTCATGTTCTGTTTGGGGGCAGCACAGTAGCTTAGTGGTTAGCATGTTCTCCTCTCAGCGCTAGGGATTCCCAGTTCGAATTCCAATCTGGGTGGAGTTTCCATGTTCTCCCCGTGTCCACATGGCTTTCCTCCGGGTTCTCCGGTTTCTTCCCACAGTCCAAAAACATGGATCAAGGTCAATTGAATTCTACATATTGCCCCATATAGAGTGTGTGTGTGTGAGTGAGTGTGCCCAGTGATAGATTGGTGCCCTGTCCTGGGTGTATCTGCCTAGAGCCCGAAGTGTTCTCCCCTGGATGGGCATGGGGAACCCCCCGTGACCCTAATAGAGGATAAAGTGGAAGATAATGGATTGATGGATGTTCTGTTTGGGGATCTGCGGGTTCCAGTGATTGCTTTACATTTGTGCTGCATACTGTGTGTTTGGTCGTTTGGGTGTACTAAAATTAGGATTTCTCCATGCTATTTGCTGGAATGTGTTTAATAAAAGAGCAATTCTAACAAATTCGACAATACTAACATGATGTGTGTAAACAGGTTTCAATATAAAAGCCTAAAAAATAGAGATTGACCCCGGTAGATCTCGATGACCTGTCCAATGGATCTCGGGCCAGAAAAGTGTGGGCACCCCGGTCTAGGGACTGTGGGAGGAAACCGGAGAACCCGGAGGAAACCTACGTGGGCACAGGGAGAACATGGAATCTCCAACCAAATTGGGATTCGAACCAGGAATCCCTAGTGCTGAGAGACGAAGGTGCTACTATAGAAGTTGACTATATCATACAATGTAAACATCTCAGCATTGAAGATTTTGGGTCTAACACTGGTGACCCTGACCTGTTCAAAATACCTGCTTTATCCTTATTTAATAATTAAAAAGGAAAGCGTGCAAAGAATATCTGTAAGAAATGAGTGTGGAGACATTGGTCATTCCCACCCATGTGAAATGAATATGGTGTAACACCTGGCTCACATCGGGGACAGGAAACAGTAGAGATTGTATGTTACTCAAATGTGTTTGCAGTGAGCTAAACATAGAGTTATACACAACCACGCACATGGAAGCCACATTTTTTTCTGTACATTTAAACAGTTAAATATGCTGTAACATTTAAACAGTTACTAAGGCCCTGAGAAAGTCTGCTTATTTCCAAATAAAATATAGAGTTTTTATATATTTACATATTACCTGAAACTGATGTTTACAAATATTTACCACATCTTCCTGTTTAAACACTGTATCAAACACACACACACACACACACACACACACACACACACACACACACACACACACACAGATTTACATTTGGGTCTCAATCTGTTTAAACTGATCACAGTTCACTAATTCTTCAGTTGAGGCACAAGATGGACATATTAAAGAGAGATAAATAGGTTCAGACACGTTTAGATAGACTGTTGTTTAATATTATGTGGACCCCTTTACCTCCAATCTATAATAGGAGACACATTTTGTATGTTTTGTGCCTTTCAAACAATAACATTAATATTATTAATATTAATATTAACATTTTTTGGCTGCCTATACTTTTTATTAAAGTCATGTGTATTTTCTATGTGCATTACAATTTTAAAATGATATGTTACTCTTTTGAAATTATTATTACAGTACAGACTGCAAAACTAGTCAAGTTTGTACAGCAATCAGAGTACACACTACAGCTCTGGTATATTGTGGATGTAACCAGATTTAATAAACATGTGGAAAGATGAGTTAGAGTCCAGAATCTGATAGTAGGCAGCAGGAATGTCTCTGCTTGCCTCATCGTTGTGGGATCATGATGGCGTGCGGTGTGAAAAACGCCCAAAACGGGAATCTGCAGTGGCATGGCCAGGGGATCTCCATACACACATCCACATGCGCATCCACACGCACTGTGGGATTAGCAAATGGAAACTGGAGCTGAAACTGAGATTGTGTGCATGTCCATGAATCTGCACTGTTCAGTGATGAAAACCAAAAACATAGCCAATGTGTATTCAGACCATCCCCAATCGTCCCATAATCAGCAACCAAACCTGGCTGACACAGTTCTTTTTTTGTTAACATTTTCACTTCTCTCACCACTTAAACACTTTTTTATTATTCCTGGCTTATTGAAGGTGACTATGCTACTTGCTTTATATGACTGTATTAAAGACAAAACCGTTAGTTAGGTCATGAACATATGAGGAGAAAGATGTGTGGTGGTGTCTGTGGTTGGATTAGGCAGGTTTGTTCATGTGGCATACCATAAATCTTTGAAAGTTATTTTTTTCATTTTGTTTTATAGTTATCAGTTTTTAATGATGGTTTTCAAAAACAAAATCAATTTTCTTGTTCTGATGGTCAGGGGAAAAAGTTGATTACATCTGGGTTTATAGATGGTTTTACCATTCATTCATTATCTTCCACTTTATCCTCTATTAGGGTCGCGGTGGGGTTCCCCATGCCCATCCAGGGGAGAACGTTTCGGGCGCCGGGCAGATACACCCAGGACAGGGTGCTAACCTATCGCTGGGCACACACTCACTCAAACACACTCTGCATGGGGAAATTTGGAGAACTCAATTGACTTGATCCATGTTTTTGGACTGTGGGAGGAAAACGGAGAACCTGGAGGAAACCCACGCGGACACGGGGAGAACATGGAAACTCCACCCAGATGGGGATTCGAACCGGGAATCCCTAGCGCTGAGAGGCGAACGTGCTAACCACTAAGCATCCGTGCCGCCCTATGGTTTTACCAGTAGCTTGAAAAAACACATAACTGGGAAATAAGTAAAACTGAATAATTAATTTTTTATCACTATGACTTGTCAATGAATGTCAATTAAACCTTTGGCCCAATATGCAAAGAATAGATATTTAAATACATTTGCCAGAAAAAACAACAACTTTTAAATACATTAGCTTGACATGCTGTTTTTCATTAATTTCTCAAATAATGTTAAATGAAGTGCATGCAACTATTAATCAGCATATCAGCATAAAACAAAGAATCTAGTTTTTTGATGTATTTATTAAACAGATTAAATGCATACACAGCTTAAATATTGCATAAAACATAAAACATTTAAACATTTTATATTCAATTTAAATGTATGAAAGGTCTTCCTACTGTTCTTATCCACATTTTGCCATATTTGATACCATATAAAACTTTATTCCACAGTGTTAGTATTGCCACGCACCTTCCCATTCTCTTTTCCTGTTTTGATTTTTCTTGGGTCAGATTTTTTTAATGAACTCTTTGTCTTCTGCCTTGTTTTAGTTATTTATTTATTTGAAATGACTGAAATCATTTATGAGTCATCTGTTCTGTTTTTATTATTTATGCTCTATTATTTATGCTCCTCTTCACTCAGTAAATGCATGAGCTTCACCATTTTAGGTTACATGCTTAGGTTAGGTTATACCTGGAAGATGACCTTGCTACCTTTGTGATAAACATACTAAACTTGCTTCCTGGCTCCCTCCAGCATATATCACACATTTTACCCAGTACCTGCAGTGATCGTGACACATAGTGACACTGAGCAGATCAAAAAATATAGTAAAAAGTTGGACACTCAGTTGCAGAGCAAGGAGGCTTCACTTTATTAATATTTAGGCAGCACAGTGAAAAAACTCCTATTTGGAGTGATAACCGCGTGATGAAACAGGGAAGAGAGTCCATCGACGCCTAGGACCCTGATCCAATCCTCGACCCCTAAAACAGAAACTTAAACATAAAACATACGACTCACTGGCAAGTATGCCACACAAGGGCTTGCGCTTACTGCGCAACAAGTGATCCTGACTGCCAGAAAAGGGAAAAAAAACAAACAAAACCACTGTCCCTTTGTAGTCCTAGATACCCCAAGTCGTTACCAACTTGGACCCCCATCGATCTACGAATCCCCAGGGGGTACCTGTGTCCCAAATTGGGCAGCCAGAATCCTGCAAAAGAGAAGCGGAAACAGAAAACACCATGAGCAAACACACTCACGAGCACATGTCTGACTCACCACCGTGGCAAACAAAATGCTGCCTAGCCTGGGTTAAGAGCAGGGGGATATATATAAGGCTCAATCCTGGTGAGGCCAACAATTACTAATCGTGTCTCCTAGGCAGCGTTTTCTGATTGGTGGAACGATTAGTGCGCTGCCTAGGAGATGAAGCCAGCATTTGCTGCCCACCGCCATTTTGTGAGGTAAGATGACGCCCTTACCGGGAGTCAGGCTTCAAAAAAGAAGTCCCGATAGGGCGCCTAATACTACCCCCCCCTGCTAGAAACAGCTCTCGAGGTTCCCAGATCAGCTGACCAGTTCCTGTGGAACTCCCGGATAAGCTCAGGGTCCTGAATCCTGTGAGCCGGTACCAAAGAGCATTCCTCGGGGCCAAAACCCTCCCAGTCCACCAGGCACCTTCCTCATATCCAGTAACTGACGGACCGTGTAGGCAGGGCCGCCCTGGACCATACGAGGTGCCGGAGGCTGGGGGGGAGGGGGTTAACTCCCTCACAAGCAAATGGGCAGAGACAGGAGACATGGAAGGTTGGGTTGACCCGCATGCGTGGGGGCAACTCCAACTTGTAGGACACCGGGTTGATCCGCCTCAGGACCATGAATGGGCCCACGAATTTGGGTGCCAATTTGCCTGGGGCACCCTGCAAGGGCAGATCCCTTGTGGATAAGAGCACCCATTGGCCGGGACGCAGAGTGAGTGCAGGCTGCCGTTTGTGGTCAGCGAAGCGCTTCATGGTGCGCTGGGCGGCGAGCAGTGACCTGCGGGCTTTAAGCCAGGCGCTCTGGCACCTGCGGACCTGGTCTCGAGACGAGTGGACTGCCACCTCAGGTTCCTGATTGGGAAAGAGGGGAGGTGGATAGCCAAACTGGGCCTCAAACGTTGACATCCCAAGATCCGCATGTTGCAGGGCGAATTCAGCCCAAATCAGCTTGTCTGCCCAAAGGGATGGACTGCCTGTGGTCAGGCATCTCAGAATCTTGCTGAGATCCTGGACCCGCTCGGACTGGCCGTTGGACTCCAGGTGATAGCCCGAAGTCAGGCTTACCGTTGTCCACACAAGTTTGCAGAATGACTGCCAAAACAGGCTAGCAAACTGTGGGCCCCTGTCTGACACCATGTCCACTGGAATGCCATGTGCTCTCACCACATGCTCCAGTACTACTTGGGCTGTCTGGGGGGCTGACGGTAGCTTGGGCAGGGGAATAAATTTGCACGCCTTGGAGAACTGGTCGACTACCACCAGTACCACCATAAATCCCCTGGACTTTGGTAACCTAGACACAAAATCCAGAGATATATATGGGACCAGGACGGGACAGGAAGTGGATGGAGGAGGCCGTGAGGTCGTTCTCTGGGGCTCTTATTGGCTGAGCAGACCGCGCACAATCGAATGAGATCTCTGACCTGTTCCTCCATCTTAGGCCACCAAAAGCGGCGCCTAAGGAATGTGAGGGTCTTAGCGACCCCTGGGTGAGCCACAAATTGGGACGATTGACCCCACTGAAACACCAGATGGTGGACCGTCGATGGTACAAACAGTCGTTTGGGGGGGACCAACGCCTAGACTGGGTTCGCCCACTTGGGCGGCCTTGACCACCTTTAAGATATCCCGGTGCGGACATCAGGAGAGCCCTAAGCTTGTCGAATGCTTGCTTAGCTCAATCGGTCCATGTGAACGGCCCCTTGCCAGTAAGGGCTGTTAACGGAGCCGCTATAGTACTGAAGCTCCGAATGAACCACCAAAAGAAATTGGCAAAGCCCAGAAAGAGGGTGTAGTTTCCACGCTTGCGACTCACTCAACACTTCAGCGAGGTTGTGATATACTGACGGGACCCTGGTGAGGTCTGGTTTGGTAGCCTGGGCAATTTCACTTAAACCAGGCGCTGGTTTGGCCAGCAGACAAGCGTCCGCACAGCGCGTTCCCCACGAAAATATGGTTCCCGTGGACCAATCGATCTGGGGTTTATGTTTACATTCCACGGGAAATCCAATGTTATTCTCATCCGTGGCATCTGGGTGACGAAGAACGAGATTTTTTCTGAGTGTCCGTTAATGCTCAGCATGAGAGGCTGTGGTGATTGGGCCCCCGGCAACCGGGCGACCATCCACTGCAACAATGTGCAGTTCTGGGTGAATCTTGGTCAGGGGAATCACTAGACGCTGGGTTAATGCACAGTCAATGACATTATCTGCCGCCCCGGAATCTACACAACAGTGGATCGATAGCTGTCTGTCTCCCCAATACAGGGTTGCAGGGAGAAAGAGATCCTTGCTGGGGAAAGAACCCATGCTCGCCAACCGTTTCCCCTTATGGCAGCGAACTAGTGGTTTGACTGGTCCCGGAATGGTGAGGATCTCGTTCTTGTTCTCGGAGGCGAACTAGCTGGACACCAGGGCTCCGACTACCCTGTGAAGGGTGAAAGGCCTCCCGTAGGGCTTTAGAAAATGACTCATATGTGGTGCACTCTGAAGCATCCTTTTCCCACAGGGGGGTTGTCCACTCTAGCGCTCGGCCTGAAAAGAGTGGAGCGCTCTGTGGGAAAACGGGTGGGCTGCTGTTCAAAGAGGAGGCTTACCTGGAGATGGAACCCCCGACAGCGTTCAGGGGAGGCAATGGAGGTGTCGGCAACTCGACTACCTGCCAGCGCATTGGTTGGTAACCCCAACCAGCCGCTGGTCCAGGTTAGAGAGAGCCATCTCATGGCGCCCGATGGTCACGACCTGGAGCCTCATGGCTTCAGTCACTGGCATTTGCTCCACGGGGTCCATACTGGAGGTCGTGTACTGTCACGATCTGAGCAGATCAAAAAATAAAGAAAAAGGTTGGACACCCAGTTTCAGAGCGAGGAGGCTACACTTTATTAATATTTAAGCAGCACAGGGAAAAAACTCCTATTTGGAGCGATAACCGGGTGAGGAAACAGGGGGCGCGACCGCTGAAGAGAGCCGGGCCTGCTGGTGAGGAGCTCCGTCGACGCCTAGGATCCTGATCCAATCCTCGACCCCTAAAACAGAAACTTAAACATAAAACATACAACTCACTGGCAAGTATGCCACACAAGGGCTTGCGCTTACTGCGTAACAAATGATCCTGACTGCCAGAAAAGGGAAAAAACAAACAAAAAATCAAAACCACTGTCCCTTTGTAGTCCTAGTTACCCCAAGCCTAATACATAGGACATGTTGAGCTTTTTCACATTCTGGCCTTTACTTCTTATGGCCTCCAGTATTTGTCTCTTTGAAGAGTCAATATGGAGAGCTGTTTAAGTGTCATTGTGAATTTCCTACAACTGTCATAGAATGTTGTTATAAGTGTCATAAGTGTTATTATCCCAAAAATCTCTCCAACCAAATGCATAAAAAATGTATGCATGGTGTATATGCCACCATATAAGGATCCAACTTGTTGTTTTCACTCATTGTCACTCATTGCATGTCACCTCATTGTCTTTAACCACTTTAACAGGGACATGCCAAATGCCACAGTGTGTTTTTTTTTTTGCATGCTTTTTGCCTATGGTAAATCTGAGACCTTGTCTCGTGGGATTTTGTGGGTGTGGACAACATGCAGGACAGGTAGGTCAGCAGGCTCCTTAGCCATGGTAAGTTTGGGCAGTGCCACAAATTTGCAAATTTGAACCAACCCATGAGAGCCAACACAACTATGTTGCTATCAGATGGCAACGCTGAGAGGGGTTGCAATAGCCAACAAACTCTCTGACTATTGGAAGATGGCCAGGCTGTTCATTAACCAAATGGCAGGTCGGCTTAGAAAAATCTGCCGGATGCAGATTAAGTGGACAAAAATCAGATTAGTGGTATGGGTAATGGGTTTGCCCAAATCATCTGGCTATCAAGGGACAGGTCAGGGAATAGGCAATGCAATATTTTGACTGAAAAGGGGACTATATCAACCTGTCATAGAAATTTCCCACTCAACATTGTTCTGTAAGAATTGTTAGTAGCTGCATTATCTGTTACAACAACTACTCATCTGAACCTTCTTTAAGATAAACACTATTTTATGTTTTTACAGAGTAAACAAGTGCTTTGACATGATCCCACAGATACAAACAGCAGTCTGACTGCTGTCAAAAAAAACCCCAAAAAACAGTGTTCTCCTACAGTGTTCCTTACACAGTTCAAAAACATGCTAATTGTTTTATAATAGGGCCAATGCACTTGAATTTTCATTCTTTGAGTAATTAACAGCAAACAGCATGTCAAGCTAATAGTATTGAAAAGGTAAATTGATGAGATCAAGATGGCGGCGCCCTGTTCGGCTGCGGTTGCATGGGCTCGCAACAGTAACCGAACTTTCAATCAAAATATGCCACATAGAACTTCGAAATCAGTCAGTATTAATAGTAGACTAATGTATAATTTTCAACAGTTGCTGAAACTACGAACCTTTAGCGACTTCGGCTCCATATCCACAACTACACTGAATCGACTGCGTAGCTTCGGAGTGCTACAGAAAGACCCTGAGGCCTATGGAGCAGTGGACTCATCCAATAGCATTGGTCCACAGAAGAGTAGGCGTGGTTGCTCAGTGGTTAGGCTTACAATGACCATATCAATCTGGATGAGTATGCCATGACTGTGTCAGCATACATACAAAAATGCATAGAGGATGTCAGCGTCAATAAGATCATTATCACCCGTGCTAACCAAAAACCATGGATGACTGATGAAGTACGCCAAATGTTCAAAGCCAGAAACTCAGCCTTCAAGTCAGGTGATGAAAATGCACTGCATGTCATAATGAAGATGTGGACTTGTTAAACGAACTTAACACCTTCTTTGGAAGATTTGAAGTGCTAAATAAAACCCATGCGGAGAAAGCTGCCCCCCATCAGGATGAGGAGGTACTCTGCCTTGACATTACTGATGTAAGGAGTACTCTGAGGAGAGTCAACAAACAAAAGGCCCCTGGTCCTGACAACATACCGGGTCGGGTGCTTAGGACATAAGCCATCTGGTCTGTACATTCCTTAACAGACATTTTCAACACTTCACTGGTTTTAGCCAAAGTCCCACCATGTTGTAAGTCCACCGTCATCATTCCTGTGCCAAAAAAAACTAACATTTCATCTCTAAACGACTACCAGCCTGTTGCACTAACTTCAATCATGATGAAGCGCTTTAAAAGGCTGGTTATATATTATATATCAAGGATGTGTATTGAGCCCCATGCTGTTCACCTTGATGACCCACGACTGTGTCCATAGATCTACCACAAATCACATTGTGAAGTTCGCGGATGACACCAAGTGGTGGGCTTTATCAAAGACGACAACGACCTAGCCTACAGAAAGGAAGACGAGCTGTTGGTGGGCTGGTGCATGGCCAACAACTTGATCCTGAACGTTGATAAAACAAAAGAGATCATCATCGACTTCCGGAAGAACCAGCCCAGCCACGCTCAACTTTACATTAACAAAAAGGCTGTGGAGGTGGTCAGTAGCGTGAAGTTCCTGGCGGTGCATATCACAGACAACCTCACCTGGCCTGTAAACACCATGTCACTGGTCAGTAGGGCACAGCAGCGTCTGCATTTCCTGCGCAGAATGAGGAGAGTCCACCTGCCCCCACCCATCCTCACCACATTCTATAAAAACACCATTGAGAGCAGTCTGACGAGCTGTATCTCTGTCTAGTGTGGAGGCTATAATGCCTCTGACTGGAAGAATGTGAGGAGAGTGTTGAGGACAGCAGAGAAACTCATCAGGTCTTCTCTCTCACATAAATGCGCTGCATATCACGTGCACACAACTTCATCAGTGACCCCTCACATCCTCACTGTGGTCTGTTTTCATTGCTGGCTTCTGGAAAAAGACTCAGGAGCATTCGGTGTAGGACCACCAGGTTCTGCAGCAGTTTTTTCCCCATGTCATTAGACTGTTAAATCCTTAATCACTTGGGATGATTTTAATTCCGTTCCGAGCCACATGCTATCTGTGCACTATTTATCACCTATCTTTTTTTTTTTGGTTATGTGCAATTCAAACACCTCAGGTCTTTTATCTATATTTTATAGCTATATATATTTATATTTCATACAGTATAATATATATATATATATATATATATATATATATATATATATATATATATATATATATATACATATTTATAGTTATATATCCAGGTGTCAGAGACCACAGCGCTGCGGCGCGTTCCGCTAGCCCCGCCTACTAATCAGCGCCCGTTCTCCGTGCACCAGGTGAGGTTCATTGTTTCCGGGTTCTTTCTTTCCTTTATAAGGCTTTCCGTTTTGCTGGCCGAAGTATTGGTCATTCATGTCATTACCGAGCATTATCCCAGTGATATTTCCTGCATTCTTTCTCAGTGTTCTTCCATGTTTTGGTCTCCGTTGGGTGAGTGCGATTTTGAGTGTGTTCAGTGGTAGCGTGTTTCTCTCTCTCTCTCTGTTCCCCGCTTCTTCCCACCTCTCGTCCTCCCTCTCTCCCTTTCCCTCTTCCCCGTCCCTTCCTTCCTTTCCTTAGTTTAGGTTCCCGTGTGTGAGTGGCGTTTGAAAGGAAAGTCCGTGTCCGTCATTCCGTGTATAGAATCCCTAACTCATTCTCACTTTTGTTTACTAACCACTTGCCCTGTCGGTGAATATAACACATTTAAACCATCTTTCACTAATCACGATTCCAGCTCCCCGTCGTTGTGTTGCCTTTCCCGTCATCCATCCTTGGTTCTCACTGGTTGCTACCCCGTCCAGCACTTCACTTCCTCTTTCTTGCTCCTGTTCCAGGGAACCAGGGAGGACCTAGGATGGACGACGGGAAAGGCAACACACCGATGGGGAGCTATAATCTGGAGACAGTGAAGTGATTAGTGAAAGATGGATTAAATGTGTTATATTCACCGACAGGGGAAGTGGTTAGTAAACAAAAGTGAGATTGAGTTAGGGATTCTATACACGGAATGACGGACACGGACTTTCCTTTCAAACGCCACTCACACACAGGAACAAACTAAGGAAAGGAAGGAAGGGACGGGGGCGAGGGAAAGGGAGAGAGGGAGGATAAGAGGTCGGAAGAAGCGGGGAACAGAGACAGAGAGAAACACGCTACCACTAAACACACTCAAAATCGCACTCACCCAACGGAGACCAAAACTGAGAAACACTCAGTGAAGAACACTGAGAAAGAATGCAGGAAATATCACTGGGATAACGCTTGGTAATGACGTGAACGACCAATACTTTGCGCCCGGCCAGCGAAACGGAAAGCCTTATAAAGGAAAGAAAGAACCCGGAAACAATGAACCTCATCTGGTGCACGGAGAACGCGCGCTGATTAGTAGGCGGGGCTAGGGGAACGCACCGCAGCTCGCTGTGGTCTCTGACACCTGGATATATAACTCTATAAATATGTAAATTATATATATATATATATATATATATATATATATATATATATACACAGTGGAGGAAATAAGTATTTGATCCCCCACTGACTTTAAAAGTTATAATACAAAAAAACAAATGAAAAAATGGAGAAAATGACATGAAATGAGAAATATAAAATAATTTGCACTTTATTGAGGGAAATAATTATTTGATCCCCTAGTAAAACCATGACTAATGTTGGCTCCCACAGACCACTGACACACCCTAATCACAGTGAAGTCATTACCTGAATGAGAGACACCTGTCCCAAATTATCACCTGTATAAAAGTCCACCTGGCAACAGTCTCAGTGACACTCCAACATCTCCACGAAGGGCAAGAGTAAAGAGCCGTCTAAAGATGTCAGGGACAAAATTGTTGACCTACACAAGGCTGGAATGGGCTACAAAGTCATAAGTAAAAACCTGGATGAGAAGGTGACAACTGTTGGTGCAATTATTTGGAAGTGAAAGAAGTACAACATTACTGTCAATCGACCCAGGCCTGGAGCTCCATGCAAGATATCACCTCGTGGAGTCTCATTGATCATGGGAAAGGTTAAAAATCAGCCAAGAACTACACGGGAGGAGCTGAGTAATGATCTCAAGGCGGCTGGGACCACAGTCTCCAAAAAAACCATTGGTAATACACTGAGACCTAATGGTTTTAAAATCATGCAGTGCACGACAGGTTCCTCTGCTCAAGGAGGCTCACGTCCAGACCCGCCTCAAGTTTGCCAATGAACATATTAATGACTCCGAGAGAGACTGGGAGAAGGTGCTGTGGTCAGATGAGACCAAAATTGAGCTCTTTGGCCTTAACTCAACTCGACGTGTTTGGAGGAAGAAAAATACAGAATATGACCCTAAGAATACCATCCCCACTGTCAAGCATGGTGGTGGAAGTATTATGTTTTGGGGGTGTTTTTCTTCTAAGGGCACAGGCCAACTTCACCGCATTGACGGGAAGATGAACGGGACCATGTATCGCAAAATCCTGGGTGACAACCTCCTTGCCTCTGCCAGGGCACTGAAAATGGGTCGTTGATGGGTCTTTTAGCACGACAACGACCCAAAACATACAGCCAAGGAAACAAAGGACTGGCTCCATAAGAAGCATATCAAGGTCATGGAATGGCCTAGCCAGTCTCCTGACCTCAATCCCATCGAAAATCTATGGAGAGAGCTGAAGTTTCACGTTTCCAAATGCATGCTTATAAACCTTAAGGATTTGGAGGTGATTTGCAGAGAGGAGTGGGCCAAAATTACTCCTGAAGTGTGTGCAAACTTTATAAAAAACTATAAGAAACGTCTGACTGCTCTGCTTGCCAACAAGGGTTTTGCCACCAAGTATTAAATGATGTTTTACTAGGGGATCAAATACTTATTTCCCTCAATGAAATGCAAATTATTTTTTATTTCTCATTTCATGTAATTTTTTCAATTTTTCTTTTAATATTCTGTGTGTCACAGTTAAAATAAAGCTGGCATAAAATTATGAGACGTTTCATTTGTTTTTTTGTATTAAAACTTTTAAAGTCAGTGGGGGATCAAATACTTATTTCCTCCACTGTATATATATATATATATATATATATATATATATATATATATATATATATTATACTGTATGATATATAAATATATGAATCATAGCTATAAAATATAGATAAAAGACCTGAGGTGTTTGAATTGCACATAACCAAAAACAAAAAATCTAGGTGATAAATAGTGCACAGATAGCATGTGGCTCTGAATTGAACTGAATTGAAATCATCCCAAGTAAATCATTTCTTTACATCATTACAAGTATAGGGTACATGCTAATTCATTTGGTACATAGAAGACTTCCATTGTAAGGCCTCAAAAAAGCCTGGGTTCAGTACAATTCCAGCAAGCTGGCCTAGGCATCATATCTTGATGCTGTTGGTTTCACCCATAGGTTATAAATTGATAATCTACCAGCACTTTCAAACAAAATTTCATTGCCACGCTCATAAGGTTTTCCTGAAGGCATGTGGTTAACCAAACTTTTTACGGACTAATGTGTGGAAGCATCCAACAGACAGCCAAAAGAGAGGGTTCTAGTTAACATGGGGCTGGAGTAGCCAGCTTCTTCCAACAGTTTCATCTCCAGATGGAAGTAATAAAGGCAGCATAAGTGGTTGCGCAGCTCATGTATAGTGGCTAATGTTTTTGCAGACAACGACAACATTTGTTAGCACATGTACAAATTTCCTCTTGGTTTAAGACAACATTTTTTTTCCACTTTTAAAGAAATGCACAATGACTTACTTGTCTTAATGACTTCATACAATTTGCACTCAAATCTGTAAACATAACTCTGAAACACAGGTACAACTACACTGGAATGCTGCTCTTTACCTAAAGTACAACACTTTTTACAAGTTTAAGTTGATTTGTTCATATAGCATTTATTTTAAAATAGTGCAATGTTTTAAAGTAAGCTGAAATAACAGTGGCCAGGAAAAAATCCTTGTTTTGTTTAAAAGAAAAAATCCTAGTGAGGAGGTTCCAAGGCTCAGTAGGGACATACTCCTTAATTAAGCATCTGGAGAGGGTTAACTGTGTAAGATCCTAAGATAAGTTGTGTATAAAGACAATTGTCCATTTCAAAGCCAATATAATATTTATAATTATAATAATAATAATAATAATAATAATACATTTAATTTATATACTGCTTTTTTTTTTTTTTTTTTAGAAATCTCATAGACAATTTACAACAGTTAAAACAATATAGGATTAATTATTTGATAAAACTTATAAGAACATAAACAACAACAATAATGCGACTTCTAAGACCAAGAAAGAAAAACTTTCTACTTTCTAGAAAAACTTTCTAAAACTTTCCCTTATGAGGACAAAATGACTGACCGGGGAGAATGGTTCTATCCATCCATTATCTTCCGCTTCATCCTCTATTAGGATCGCAGGGGAGGTTCCCCATGCCCATCCAGGGGAGAACGTCTCAGGCGCTAGGCAGATACACCCAGGACAGGGCGCCAATATATCGCTGGGCACACACTCACTCACACAGACACGTGCACAAACACACTCCATCTGGGGAAATTTTGGAGAATTCAATTGACTTAATCCATGTTTTTGGACTGTGGGAGGAAATTGGTGAACCCGGAGGAAACCTATGTGGACACGGGGAGAACATGAAAACTCCACTAGATTGGGATTCGAACTGGGAATCCCTAGTGCTGAAAGGCGAACATGCTAACCACTAAGCCACCGTGCCACCTGGGGAGAATGGTAAATACTGTAAAAAACAACAATAAAGAATGATAAATTATAAGAGTGACAAAAGGCCTTTTTTGAATGTGAATGTGAAATCGGCAGTCACAGGTTTGAGACTGCCCACAGGTATCTATTACGGAGCGTGGCATGTTGGTAAAATCATGGACATGTTGGAGCCAACCACATAAGACAAATAATAGATTGATTATTTAATTTTAATATCTCACGGCACATTCACATCTTACATACTATGTATAGTGTCTAATGTTACTTCATATGCACATGTGAGTCCTACAAACCAAACCATATGTTAGGTGGCATGCTCACTGTGTAAGCACAAATATGTTTACCTCAAAGTGTGTCTCACAGTTATCTTAGATCCAGGTGAGTGTTGTAAGAAACACACATAAACACACAAGTAGTAATAACGTGGGATTTATTAACATAAATATTCGGAGAACCGGGAAACAAAACAAATGGAATCAAACTATAGTTGAGGCTCTCTCAGAGATGAGAGAGTGGGGCTGGCTAAAATAACATAAAACTAAGGTCATGTGACACAGATTATAAAACGCAAAAAGGCACAGCAGTGTACAAATGAAAAAGAACTGATCAATGGAAAAACTAATTAAAATAAGTAGCTCAAAGCAATACAAAAACAAATCAAAATTTGAATAGAGGGTGCCATAGATTCTGACAGTATGTGCGCCATAAAAATAATTATTAAAAATAATAATAATAATAAAATAAAACATGAAAAGCTGGGTCGATTGTGCTGAGACACTAGGGGACCTTGTCCACTTCAGGTGCATATGAAATCTAACAATTCACTGCACTTGTCTTTTCTCTTTCAACAACAAGGACAATTACTGTATATTGGAACATGCCACTTAATTATTTGTGTTATTTTGTCCCAATATCTATAAATGTATAAAATAAACCTATAAAATCTATCCATGTTTGACACTTGTATTGTTCCAACATTGTGGGACCAGTCTTGGGAAGGTGCTTTTCTTTTCCAGCATCCTGTACACAAAGCAGTCAGTTGTGACATGTAAAAATTTGACTGGCCTTGACGGGAACACATATGAGAACACGCAAAGTCTTTACCCCAACCAACAATTTTAGAATGATTTAAAATGGAGATCGCAAGCCAGTTCTTCTTGTCTAACATCAATGACTGACATCAAAAATAATTTTTTAAATGACTAGGCAAGTATTTCCACTGATGCACTCCCAAATCTTTTAAGTAAGGAAGCTATTATAGCAGCAAAGGGGTAACCATCCCATGAAATGACATAATAAAAGCTCCTGTAGGTGCAATGTGTAGGTATCCTAATCGTTTGCAAATAAATACACGTAAATACACATAAATAAATATAGTTAAATATAACAAATTGTCTGATAAAAGAGCCTACCTCTCAAAAACTGTGAAAAATGTAAGAAGATGATTAAAAGTTAACATTGTGTTTTGTAACAGGTTACCCTGCTGAAACCGGTTGCTGTTTTATTTTGTTTTATTCCGGGGTTTTTTCATTGCCTTTTTCTGTGCATTTCTTTTATATATATATATATATATATAAAGACGACGCGATACACCACCTCACCCAGTTGCGACTTTTCTGCCTCGCCCCAGCGTCAGCCTGATGTGACCATGTCAGTCCATGGACCTGGTATAATCGGTCTAGTAATCCTGACACGTATGCCGCGCCAGGTGGACCCCTCGCACCGCCCTCCGGTGGCGCTCCAAACGCTAAATCGATGGGCGTCCTTAGCTCACGCCCGAACATTACCATGGCAGGAGTGAATCCAGTGGACTCATGCACCACCGAGCAACAGGCCAGCAAAACGATGGGCCTGTCCCAGTTCCTCTGGTTCTTCGCTGTGACCACAGCCAGCTACGTCGCCAGGGTCCTGTTAAATCTCTCCACCAATCCGTCGCTCTGGGGGTGTATGGGTGTTGTGCGGGTCTTCTGCACACCCATACGACGGCACATCTCCCTCATCACCTCGGACTCAAAGTTCCATCCTTGGTCGCTGTGCAGCACCTCGAGTACTCCGAACCGGCAGAAGAAATCCTCCACCAGCCGCTCCGCCGTCGTGGAGGCACTCTGGTCTGGTACTGCATACGCCTCTGGCCATTTCGTGAAATAATCCATGGCCACGATCACGTACCGGTTACCAGAGTCCGTCACCGGGAAAGGGCCCAGCACATCGACAGCCATCCTCTCCATAGGCGCCCCAGATTGCATCGGCTGGCGTGCCTCTAGTGAAGAACCCGCAGGGCCTTTTTTCGCAGTACAGATGTCGCAGCAGTGTACAAACAGCTCCATGTCGTGAAAGCCCAGCACCATTTCAGCAACAGTTCTCGCCGCGTCACGCAATAATTCCGCTCAGGGGGCTAAACCGCCAACTGAAATAAGCCGTGATTGCTCGTATCAAACAGTGATTGCTCGTATCAGTGCCGATGATGAACTTTTCCCCAAACCTTGGGTAAGCTGTGTGCTGCACAGTTTTTCCCGCAACAACACGAATGCCTGATCCGCTTCATCAGACCACGTGAACTTAACACCCCATTCGGTCATGCGGTGTAATGCGGCAGCAATGTCCGCGAAACCTCGAACAAACCAGCGATAATACGACGCTAGACCAAGGAAGCTCCAAAGCTCCTTTAAATTCTGCCGTTTCGGCCAGTCCCGCACAGCGTCTGTCTTTCTCGGGTCTGTCTTGCCCCGCTAACAAAATGTTTCCCTCCCACTGTAAAAACGAACACTTCGCAGGGTTCAGCTTATGATTTGCCTCCCTCACCACATTAAGTACCATCTCCAAGTTGGAGAGCGCCACATCGAATTCACTAGCATTGACCAGGATGTCATCCAAATAAATCACAAACTTGTCTTTTGGAACATGTTCTAGTACACGGTCCATGAGTCTCTCAAAAGTGGCGCATTACACAGTCCGAACGGCAACACTTTAAACTGCCACAGCCCATTTCCCAATGAAAATGCAGTTTTTTTCTCTAGCTGAAAAAGAGAGGGGTACCTGCCAATATCTGCTGCGGAGATCCAGTGAGCTGAACCACGACGAACCCGCCAAGCGATCCAGCGCGTCGTCGATGCGTGGAATCGGGTACGAGTCCAGTTTTGTCACGGCATTCAACTTCCGGTAGTCCACGCAAAAACGCCAAGTACCAACGGTGACATCCAGGGGCTATGTGAAGGCTCGATGATGTCCGCCGCCGCCATCTCCCTGATGTGCTGTTCCGCTGCCTGCTGCTTAGCGAGGGGGAGGCAATGGGGTCGCAGACGGATCCGAGCAGCATCTCCCGTGTTAATTTCGTGCCGCGCCATGCTGGTTCTGGTACAGTCCTGCTCCGTTGCGCAAACACATCAGCAAACGAAGCAATAGGTCCCACACCCGCTGCTGCTGGATCTCGTCTAGATCGGTGCGGCTGCGTGTAAACAAATCCTTCAACGGGACTGGGTCTTTCGTCGCATGGTGTCGCTGTGTCGAAGCCGCTTCGTGGGTGGTCATGTTGCTTCCAGCTGCTTTGCCGCTGCAGAACTTTAGCGCTCGACCACCGCAGTGGAGTAATCCTCTTTTAAAGTCCACCATTGCGCCCACCACGGAAGTACCACCCAGGATACAATCATTACGAATGGGACCCATCCACACAGGATGTGGGGTCGCACCACTACCACAATTGAGTGATAACCTCCAGCATCCCATCAGGCTGATGCGGTCACCCATGACCGTGTAGAGTTCAGGTTTGCCCTGGGTTTCGACCTCTTCACCAGCTGCCACGTCTGTTACCACACCAGGGCGGATTAACGTCACTGAAGAACCGCTATCGATCAGCACTTTCACCATCGTGCTGTTCACGCTGCATAAGATGTAAGGCCCCCCCGCCCCACCAATGTGGGTGGAGACTGTCCAGCTCCCGCTCCGTTTCCGGCCGGCGCAGGAACACCGGCGCAGGAACCCAAGGTACACTGGCCAGCTCTGTGCCCGACCTCCCAGCACTCCCAGCAGGTGAGTCTCGTCCCATCACGGTCCCGTCCCTTGTCGCTCTCGAACCAGTGTTGTTGAGGACAAAAATCATCTCGGCGCGTTCTGCCTTCGCGACTGCCTGCTGTAACGAATCGAGTGCTGCTAGCATGACGTGGTGCCTCAACTCGCTTGGCTCCAGCGCATTTACAAAGTGATCCAGGACGAGTGATCCAAGGCACGTTTGTCCCTGCAGCGCCAGGCCCAAACGTGCTGCTGCCTCTTCGCCTGACCAACAGGAGTTCCTCCTCACTATTTCTAGCTGCGCCTCGTACGATTCCCAGTCGGCCTCACCATTATAATCCGGCAGTCAAAGCTGCATCCTCTCAACCGTTGGCCAGGTGTTTTCCAAAGCCATCTCCCGTCCCGCCGTTTTTCATCTCGCACCAGGGGTTCCACGTCTGAGGGATCCCAGTTCTCGATCGTTCGCCTCCAGTGCATGATCCAGGCCAACGGATCCCACTTCTGACACCAAATGTGCCGTGGACGAAGAACTGACGCGGAGTCGAGATGCCATAATAACCAACTGGGTTTATTAACAAGAACGTGAACGTAAACGCAGAGCTCCAAAACTCCAAAACCCAGACACGCAAACCCCCTCTCCTATATACACGTACCACCGCAGTGCATCCCGGGAAATCCACGGGGCAACTTACCATTGGCAGGGCAACCTCCCTAGCCACGACTTGTACACGTGCCCCGCGGCGCATCCCAGGAAATCCACAGGGCAACTTCCCATTGGCAGGGAAACCTGCCAAGCCATGATGTGTGCGCCACATGGCGAGTCCCATGCGTACGTGGGTCGCTACAATATGTTTTATTAAAACAAAGTGAAACAGTATTTTAATTAGAATAAAGAAATTGAACTTTTACAGTGTAGAAGTATATAATAATTATAGTATAATTAATTGCCTCAGTACTCATTATTGTTTTTTTTTTAAGGTACTTCTGGTGGGACACCATCCAGTGGATAGCTGTGTGGTATTTTTTGTATTTTTTTGTATTTTTGTATTTACCAGAGTGCTGTGGAGTGTAGTGTAGTGTAAGGTAGTGTGGCATAAACTCTTTTAACTCGCTTTGTGCTATTTGAATTCCTCTACTAGACCTGCGTGACCATCATAGTGGCCTGAATTCTTTTTTGTGTGTGTTTGTTGTTTATTACTGAACTGTGTTAATAACTTTTGTATGGTTGCCCTCTGCTTTTGTTACCATCTCTGCTCATTCAGTTGTGACTCCTGCATGTGGGGAAAGTTACCCCATTATCTAAAGGTGTCCATAGACATGGGGGGTGGTTTAGTATTCCTCTTTGGCAGGGGGTAATTGTTTTTCGCCCCATCGCCCATGTTATCTCACGTAGTAAATTTCATTCCTTGTTATGTTGTGTATTATATATTAATTTTCATCATTTTATTTTTATGTATATATTTTCTTCCATATGTGTGTGCCAGTATTTCACAATATCCCTAGTGCAGTCTTTTTGTTGACCCCTATCGTTATTCTAAATTTGAGGAAAATGTATCATGAATTGCTCCCAGTCTGTCCAAGGTTGCATATTTTTAGAAATTTAACAATTAGTCATGCTTGCCCAACCATTAGATCCTAATGAAAGAATGTTGATGGCAGCTTGTAAAATTCACGGAGTGATTCCTATCAACACCACTTTTCACATTACCACCATGAATTATCAACCCACTGTGCAATTTCTAGATTTTCCTCTTGCTGTGAGGTAGAAAATGGCTAACTATTACAGGACATAATGTTAATCTCTATGGAAAAGCGTTGGGGAAATGATGATAATCAGTATTACTTTGACCACTTATCTTGCCACTTACCACTTTTGAACATTGAAATTGGCTTGTATGATGAGAGCAATAATAAAAAAGAACAATACTGATTTACTTCAAGTACAGTTATATTTTAGTTTTATTTATGAACGCTGGGATTTGATTGCTAAACATCCTATTTGTAATTTATTCATTTATTCAACTGCTTATTATTACATGCAATGGAATTTCAGCACCACAGTCTCTACTAATAGTGAGATGTGTGAAGAGGTGAAATGCCAGCCCTTTTCCTGATCACTAATGCAACACAGTTTAACTTGATCTCTACAGGGATTAATTAAACATGAATTTTAAGATTCAGAATTATGAATAGTAACAAGAAGGCTATTCAAATTATTAGGAGCATTGTAGGAAACTTTCACCATAAAAGTGAAGCCCAGGGATTATTGACTTAATATTGCTGACTTAATATTCAAGTTTTACTGTGTGTAAAAAATTTTTGGGCTACTCCATTAATTTTCAACAAAAATATTAAATCAGAATATGAATATTAATTGTTTTTCTTGATTCCACTGTGGTGCAAACATCCTGGGAGTAGTTTCTAGGTGGATGGCAATGACCCTTTATTTGTGCAGTTTGCATGTTCTTTTGTAATTAAGCCTGTAATTTTGCGGGCTTCCTTTTGGATTGCTTTTTACAGTCTAAAAACATGTAGGAAAGGTAAACTGTAGATGCTAAATTTACTTTGTTTCTGCTTAGTGGATTGACTGGAATAATACACGAGATGTTATGAGGTGTTACTCCACCCTTCAACCTGTGTTTTAAAACAAGTCAACTATACTCTGGATAAACAGCATAGAAAATGAATAAGTAATTCCCTGTTTTACAACTGTTATTGCAAATATAAACTTTTTAGTTATATTTGGGCTCTCACTATTGTTTGATCAATTATTTTATTGTCCTGCTCCACCGACTACTGTTCCTTCCACTTCTATCCAAAGAGCATTGGAGCTGGCATGTGCTAACTTGTTTACTCATACATCTCAAACCTAGAAACAAGTTATCTGTAATGCAGAGTTAAAAGTAACAGTAAGGCTTCTACTTGCAGCATTTAACTACCAAAAAAGGTTGCTGATACATCAATCAGGAAATGCATACATCATACATGATACATCAATCCTAGGTTTTTCCTCACACTTCTCTCATTGGTATCTCAAATTACAAGATATTAATAGGATAACTGTGTCTGCCAAGTTGTCCCTGGGGATACTTAATCAAGGCCCTTATCTGATCCCTGGTTAAGTCTAAATGCTGACCACCAATCTTTAAAATTTGGAACATAGTGTATTGGACTTTTTTTGTTTACTGACTAACTCACTGGCAGACCTCAGTATGTCAGGCTGAAGGACCTGTTCTTCAGAGACTGTGGTCAGCAGCACAGGAGCACAGCAGGGGACTGTACTTTCCCCATTTTTCTTTGCACTTTACACATCTGACTTCAGGTACAACTCTGAGACGTGCCACATGCAGAAGTTTTCGGACACTGCAATTGCGGCTTGTGTAAAGGGAGGGCAAGAGGAGCAGTATTGAAGCCTGGTGGAGGACTTTGTGACATGGTGCCGAAGGAACAGTCTACTACTTAATACCTCCAAGACCAAGGAGATGGTAGTGGACTTTCGTAGGGATAGGCCACTTACTCAGCCTGTGTGTATTGAGGGGGCTGAGGTGGAGATGGTTAAGACCTACAGGTACCTTGGTCTGCACCTGCATGAAAAGTTGGACTAGTCAACCAACACTGACATCTTCTACAACAAAGGTCAGAGCAGACTTTATGTCCTGAGGAGACAGGGGTTCTTCAACATCTGTAGGAAGCTCCTGCCGATGTTCTATCAGAATATGGTGTCCAGCTCTCTCTTCTATGCTGTGGTGTGCTGGGGTGGAAGTATTAAGAAGAGAGATGTGAGGCGGCTGGACAAGTTGGTCAGTGGTGGGTGTAGAACTGGACTCTGTAATTAAGATGGCAGAGAGGAGGACACTAAACAAACTGTTCTCCTTCATGGATGATGATGGTCACCCACTGCACACCATCATTATGGACCAAAGGAGCATGTTCAGTGGCAGGCTGCTGTTACTATGCTGCTCTACAGACAAACAGAGGAGATCTTTTGTTCCAAGGGCCACCAGGCTCTATAATACAGGCCGGAAGAACAAATAAAACAACAGGACATTTAAAAACCGTCTATTGTATTTTGCATAAAACCACATAGGTCTCCATCCATACTGGACACTTTATTTTCATTTTTAGTTTTGCTACTATTACACACTTGACACTTTTTAACAGTAAATTGTAAATATAGATATTTTTTATATTTTAAAAAATTCATTCCCTCTATTAAAATACTGTCTATGTTTTATTGTACTGTTACTGCTACTGGCTGCTAAATTTCTTTCAGGATGAGTAAAGTATTCTTTCTTTCTTTCTATCTATCTATCTGTCTGTCTGTCTGTCTGTCTGTCTGTGACGTCTGGCAAACATGGACATGGCTGCAAATTTAACAGGAATGTGAATAATTTGTGCACAACAGGTTCAAGCTTATTTGATTTTAATTTTTACTGATATAATGCACCATGACCCTTTTACCTTTATCCTCTTACATTTACTTCATAACATAGCATTTTTATTAAAGCAATTAGAACCAACATCACCTTAACATTGCCATACAAACATAGATATTTTTTAGACTGATGTAACCAGACCCATAGGCATTGATCAAGAAGCACAAATTCAACACTAATCAGCTACGGTTTCGCTGTGAATATCACATATAAACGCTGTAAATGTAGAACATCCGCTCAGAGGTTCCCACACCTGCTCAGCGAGCCCTCAAACGGCTTTTGTTTCCATTAGTGTTTTTCCGTTCCTCCCTTCCTGCCTGTGCGCAAACCCAGATCTGTGTTATGGAACCACAAGGCACGAATGCAGCAGGGTTTAAAAAACATTTACCGTGGGCTTCGTCCTTTAGTTGCAAACAGAACAGAACAGTCTCATTGGACTTGATGCTCAAACAAAACTAAGAATTTGATCTGAGGCAGATGTTGCTCTGGCTCGAAGCAAATTATTTTTACTGCCCAGAACAGCTCACACACACCACACAGATACATACACACCCTCCGTTATTTATTCCTGCCTTTCCGAACCAGTTGCTCCTTTCTTCCTGGGTGGCAAATATTTGACAGGTCAGAAGCTCATTTTGAGGTATCACTCCATCATCTCTTACTAACCTACTGGAAACAATTCTTGCTAATAAATTGTATTTTGTTTTTATTTTGAGCATCAATATGGAATGTTTTGAGGTTTCTGGGAGGATGATACAGCTTTGGAAAGTCCTCAGTCCTCAGATTTTCTCAGGAACAGCCCATGTTACTAGTAACAGACATGGCATTTATCAACACAACAAAGCCATGTTGTTGTAAGTTTTGTTTCCATGCTAAATATTATTTCCAGCTTTATAGTTTGTGACCCCGATTACATACAAAAACAACAATTGAATAGTGTATTGAGTTGCATTAACACTTTAAAGAATTGCTTAGAAACATTGTTTCAATTGTGACAAAACTTTTTATGTTGTAATTTTCTTGCACCAGGCTCTTTCTCAATGAGACAATTCTACAGCAGGATGCTGCCTCCACCATGTTTCACATAATGGCTCGTAGCACCCCCACTTAAAACAGATTCCTATGGCTATGTGGTTATATCAAAGTTTGGATGAGAATTACATATTGAAATGTGGAACTGATTGTCCACACTAGTGAAGTGTAAGATGGGTTGAGAAACCCATCCATGTTCCTGAAGGGGATCTTCAGGCTTATAGGCCCCATGAAGCAACCCAGGCGCGGAATCCATTCCGGGACGCGAAGGCAGCAATGCAGGGGCCAGACTGGACCGGAGCGGAGGACTGCTCATCCGTAACGAAAGACTGCTGCTTATCCTCTGGCTTTATGGTGGGAACACATTGAGCTGAGCTAGTAGCCTGGCCCTTGTCTCCTCCTTCTCAGCCTCCTAGATGCAAAAAAAACACAGCCAGCACCACAGCGAACCAAAGCATAATGGAACTCTCATAGACTGAGTCACGGAAGAGACTCGGGGGACCGACCGAGTCGCGGTAGGGGCCCGTGGAACGCAATCGAACCCCATTGCACGGAACTGGGAGGAGAGGTGGAACTTTATCTCCCCAAATCTTGGGAAGCAGTCAATAACCCCCATGACTGAAACAACTGAGGGGAGAAAGCCAAACCAAAAGCAAATGAAAATGTCTAGGAGGTCAACTAGGAAAGTGAAGCTAAAGACGCTCAATGAAATCTCAGAGCGGATTGCTAGACTGAGGAACCGGACCGCTCGGAGAGGTTTCCCTATAGGTTCTCACTCCGTGCCACCAGCGACCTGGTCAGCGCACCCCACAACGTCAAAGACCCGTTACGTGCACTCCGCGCCACCAGTGATTCGGTCAGCAAACCTCACAACTCGGTCAGTCCCCCGGGTCCTCCCATGACTCGGTCGGTTCCACTGGCCTCTCCCATGACTCGGTCAGTCCCCCAGGTCCCTCTCGCGACTCAGTCTATGAGAGTTCCATCCCGCTTTGGTTCGCTGTAGTGCTAGCTGTGTTTTTTTTTGTGTCCAGGAGGCTGAGGAGGAGGAGAATATAAACTATAAAACTATACTGGTGGGAAATAAGGTGGCCCGGAGCTGCAGTTAGTATGCACCACGCGGCACAATGTGGCTAGTGGCGAGATGCGTTGTCGCTAGTTGCGGAACCACGGCGAGGCGCAAAACAAAAATGGAGAACTTACCTAGTAAGAATTCCTGAACTCAACATTAGCCCAGGTGAGACCTGCATTCTGTCACAAAGCAGTGTCCGACCCTACCTGCGCACTACCACGCTGAGTGAGGCACTCGAATGTGCTGTGTGGAATCAGGAAAGCGTAGATAGGCTTTTAATAAGTGAAAAGGCATCCAAAACACAGGAACGGGCACTGCATGACGAAAGTAAACATAATGCTGGTCTGCTAACATACGAAAACGCAGAGTAATATATAACCATATATGACAGACCACATGATTGCCAAGAGAACCAATAAGTTAAAACAGTTAATTAACCAAATGAGGAACCCATGAGGGATGTGAAACTTTAATCAACTGAAAACAGGAAAGAAACAAAAAAAGTGAGGAGTGGCCTGGCACCCCTTACAAATTAATAATATCATAAGAAACATATTACCAGTGCTAAATTTATATGCACTATATGAACAAAATTCACATTATACCTAAATTACATTTCTAAATGACTTTCTTGCAACATAAAAATATTACGTTTAACAGATTTATATACTACAAAAAAAAATAAACACTCCTATTCTTGTGTACATATGTAAAATGGAAATGACAACAATGTTGCATTTATGTTTTTGTTCAATGTGTGTGTATATATATATTATAATATATATTTCAATTGTTTAATTTTGGAGAGAAAAAAAATGACAGAAACATGCCATACAACAAATCCTTTTTTAAAACTTTCAAACTTCTGCAATTATAAAATGACAAAAAAGAAATGCAATGAGTTACAATTGTGTTTTAAGATAATGTAAAGGGGGAAAAAACATCGGCACCAGTTCTAGCTTTAATTATAGCTTAAATTATCTCAGGCATTGACAACTAATAACAAACATTCTTCATTAATCTCACTCCAGCTGTGTCTTATTGCTGTTATCAGATCAGCTTTGCAGGTTGGAGCCTTGTCATTAACCATTTTCTTTTTTCATCAGAGATTTTAACTGTATTGAGATCTGTGCTATTTACTATCCAGTTTTTACATCTTTTGACCTATGACTGGATTAATTATTTTCTTGAAAATTTAAATTATTATCATCAAACTTTCTTTCAACTGATAGAATAAGAAGTGTTCAAAATTTTAGTAGACTATGGCATTTACTGAAGTGTAATGACTTCCATATCCCTCAT
Source organism: Corydoras sp. C115 (assembly GCA_019802505.1). NCBI lineage: Eukaryota > Metazoa > Chordata > Actinopteri > Siluriformes > Callichthyidae > Corydoras > Corydoras sp. C115. The sequence goes on along the minus strand of JAFMOC010000111.1, from coordinate 2,040,084 downwards.
GCCAATTCGCTTTGTGCAACAAATGTGGTGGAGTTAATGTGGTGGCTGATTACTCACCTTTGACTTTGATTGCAACCACTCTGGTTTACATCAGCAACTCTGGTAACCAGGAAGCCTGGATTTCTGAAGTAATGCTAAAAACCAGTCTCCTGCCAAATGATGTAAAGAGCTAGGCATGACGAAGCATTGCCACCAGACATGAATGTGCAAGTGCAAACAGACACTGAATGACTATCTTCAAAGCATCTAAAATCCAAAGTTTAAATTGCAGAGTGTTCCAAACAATGAAATTGCACTACTTTTGTTCCATTCTTTCCAATTATGGATGTTTTTAAGAATTGGGTAATGATTTTCCTCGTTGTGCTGATTAAAGTTAGAGAAGTCATGAAGAGGTTGAATGATGTTAGATTGTGGGCTAAAGCTCAGTTTATATAGAGGACAACATTTTGTGGGATGTACAAACTTCCCTAGAAATTACTAGAAATGACTACTGATTCTGCTAGGTTCTAATGTGTAAGGAGTGCTAGGCACTCCTCACCTGTTTTTGTTCTCTTTTGATCATTTGAGTTCATGTGTTTCTCATTTAGTTAATGTATTGGTTATTTTCATTGGTTACTTTTAGTTTATGATCCAAATTTGGTATTTATTCTTCCTTTTCTGTTTAGTCTGCGTTCCAGCATTGTTTTCAGTTGTCACGTGTGTTCGATTCTGAATCTATGACCCGACTCCAAATAAACTCCTTTCACTTACCTGTGCCTCCTGGATCCTTTCTGCGCTACTGCGCTTAGTTTTTGCCCTTACGGACACGCACCTGACAGAATGCCGGAACCATAAGGAATCGGATCCAGGAACGAGTCGCGGTAGGTTTTTTCTTCTCTTCCCCTCTCTATCCCTCTAGTGATCGTCCTTCCGGCGGCAGCCATAGCGCTGCTTAATTTCGGCGCTAGCCCTGCCATTTAGCCCTTTTCTTTTTTTTGTCCGCTCTCTCTTCCCCGCGAACCCTGTCAGAGCCGGGTGAACGCCATGATCGTGTCGAGTCACTCGGTTCCAGGGTTCGGCGAGTTGGTTACGTGGCGCGTTGAGCTGACGGGGGTAGGAGAGCTCGGCTATTTTTGTTCGTTAGTGTGTGGCCGTCTTTTGGTGTTTATTGTCATGTCTAAACCGTGGTGGTGGTACGAGGAAGTCGTATCCCGGGATGAATCGGAATCTGTGTATTCTGAGGAGAGTCTCCACTCATGTGTCGACTCCGAGGATGAATTCGATTCCTTTCTCTCGGGGCACGTTCTTACTCCCCACATCCTCTTACAGTCCACCAACTTGTGGCCCAATCCTCGTTCCAGTTCCCCTAAGCACTCCTCACCTCCTCATTACACCCATTCTTCCTCCGATAAACCTCCCTGTTTATGTTCCGTCTCCCTGTATTCCTGCCCTCGACATTTTTCTGGCCCCACTTCATTCCATCTTCCCTAACCCATACACTCCGCCTGAACACCGGAGCCGGTGCAGCCGTTGAGGCAGAGCAAAGTCTCTCTCCAGTTCCATCAAGGAGGGGGCCCCCTCGGCGGTACCCTCACACTCTGCTGTCCCGGCGGAGAATGTGGGTTCTGGATGGAGGGAACATTTGGTCAGTGGGGAGTTGGATGTCTGTGTGGTTCCCAGTGTTGTCCTCCCTCCGTGTGTGTGCCTGAGGTCCCTGATGTTGTGTGTGATGTAATTTCTGTTGTCTGTGCGGGGATACTGGCCTTGTGGTTCTGTGTGCAGGAGGAGGGGTTGGAAAGCGCTAATGTGGTTCCAGAGGAGTGGCCCGTGGTTCTAGTGGAGCGGCCCGTGGTTCCAGAGGAGCGGCCCGTGGTTCCAGAGGAGCGTTCCGTGGTTCCAGAGCAGTGGACTTGCGGCCTGTGGTTCCAGTGGACTTGCGGCCCGTGGTCCCAGAGAACTTGCGGCTCGTGCTTCTGTGCCAGTTGCCCTCCGCTCCATGCCAGTTGCCCTCCATTCCGTGCCAGTTGCCCTCCGCTCCGTGCCAGTTGCCCTCTGCTCCGTGTCAGTTGCCCGCTGTAGTCCCTCCAGCGCCAGAGCCCGCTGTAGTCCCTCCAGCGCCAGAGCCCGCTGTAGTCCCTCCAGCGCCAGATCCAGAGCAGAAAGTTGCCAAACTTTTTGCAGCATCTGCTTACCCAGCTCTGCAATTTTTTGTGGTCTATCACTTTGAGGCTGAGTTTCTGTCATTTCCAATTGCTTTCACTTTGTTATAACACCATTGACTGTATAATGTTTAAAATAAGTAAAGGGTTGCAAAAGGTTTGCCAGAGAGCGTGGTGGAATGCTTGATTCCACCCTTGAATCATTCCCCCTGGATGGGGGAAGCCCCCCACGACCCTAATAGAGGATAAAGTGGAAGATAATGTACTGATGGATGGCTTGTGACTTGTGTAAATAAAAAAATTAAAAACCTGACATGAGAAAAGTCATACTTGCTTGAAAAAAAACAAACACGTAGGCCTACTATTGTCAACAGTGTAATAAAGGACTGCGCGATCACAGATCAATGCGATGCTGTTTATTAGCACCAGGTGAAATTCTCCACAGAGAGCGGAACAACAAAAACAAAGAAAAAAAAAAAAAACACTGTATATATGCGGAGATAAAACAAACAAAACAAACAGGCAAACTGCGTAACCCGCGATGATGACGATCGCCGACAAAGAAAGTCCACTGGAGAAGCGCAAATACAACAGCTGATAAATACAAGATACAGAGAGCACAGGTAGCAAGTGAGCATGATACGATGCGAGGAAGAAACACGGAAACAGAGCTTATAAACACTAGAACCGGAAATGACAAATCAATCAAAACTCCGGTGATGAACAGCGACCCGAGGAAACAGGTGACATTCCCTCACCAGAGAGCACTACAGAGGGAGCGTGAGTGACATTACCCCCCCGTTCCAGAGGGAGCAGAGAAGCAGAAGAGATGGGGTGCAGGCTTCTCAGTTCTATGGAAGTCTGCAATGAGATTAGGGTCCAAAATATCGGTAGCTGCCACCCAGCTATGCTCCTCAGGGCCGAATCCCTCCCAATCTACCAAATACTGAATGGTAGAACCACGACGTTGCGAATCCAACAGGGAGGAGACAGAATAAACATTAGGAAGGGATGACGCCTGATCAACAGTTTGCTGCTCCTGGAGAGCTAGATTGAGGGGACCAGAAACAAATGGTTTAAGGAGGGAAGTGTGAAAAATAGGACGAACCTGATACTGAGGTGGCAATTGAAGATGGTAGGAGACTTGATTGACTTGTCGCAAAATAGTAAATGGACCTAGAAATCGAGGAAGTAGCTTACGTGTACTGGAGCAAAACCGGAAATCCCAAGAACTAAGCCAAACCTGGTCTCCAGGAGAATTTGCCTGCGCCTCACTTCTGTGACGGTCAGCAAATGTTTTATTGCACTGTAAAGCCGTCTCCACCCGCTGGTGAACCTGCTCCCACACTCTTTCACCATGTTTAAACCAATCGTCTATTATCGGAGAATTGGTGGATTCAGGGTCCCATAACGCAAATTATGGAGTTCTGTGCAATCTCAGCCCAGGGGAGATTACGAGCCCAATCGGTAGTATTGTTGAAAGCAAAAATACGAAGGAACTTAATGAGTTCCTGGTTCACTCTTTCACACTGGCTGTTGCTTTCCGGGTGGTAACCAGAAGTTTAACTTACTGTAGTACACAATTTTTCAAAAAATGACCTCCATATGGCAGATGTAAATTGAGGGCCAAACATCAAACACAGGAAAAATATTCTTAAAGAGGAGTTCTGCGATCTGAAGAGCAGAAGAGAGAGAGGCCAATGGAAAAAACGCACAGCCCGTGAGAACCGATCAATAAGGGTAACTATGGTGGTAAAACCCTCGGAACTAGGCAAATCCGACACAAAATCTATCGCTAAATGAGACCAGGGATGCTCTGGAACTGGTAAGGGTTGAAGTTTACCTGCAGGCAACGTCTTGGGTGTCTTACAAACCGCACAAACAGAACAAGAACAGACAAAACGCTGAACATCTGAGTTCAATGCCTCCCACCAGTATTTGCGAAGAATGTGTATAGTGCGTTCCACGCTGGGATGACCAGAACACAGGGATGAATGAGCCCACATAATGAGACGAGTGTGAAAAGACTCAAGCACATACAAAGACCCTTGTGGACATGTAGAAGGAGCAGGCACTGATTGAAGAGAACTCACAATCTCATGATCAAAATCCCAATGCAACGAGTTAACGAAACATCGATCAGGAAGAATAGGAGAGTCGTCTGGCATGTCCTCCTCACTGCAAGGGTGAAGGCGAGAGAGAGCATCAGCAGGAATATTGCTATGATCTGGCCGAAATTAAATGGTGAAGTTAAAGTTTTTAAAAAACAAGGACCATATCGACTGACGAGCATTCAACCGCTTCACTCCCTTAAGGTATTCCAGGTTCTTATGGTCGGTGATCACAATAAAAGGATAATTAGCCCCCATTAGCCAATGACGCCATTCTTCCAACACAATCTTAATGGCTAGTAGCTCCCGATCACCAATACTATAATTCCTCTCCGCCTGAGAATGTTTACGAGACAAGAAAGCCACAGGCCGTCGAGCCGAATTGAGCCCCTTACCTTGGGACAAGACTGCTCCCACTCCTGTAGAAGAAGTATCGACCTCAACAAAAAACGGTTGATCTGGGTCAGCATGAGCCAAGACTGGAGTGGAAGTAAACCTGGATTTAAGTTTATGAAATGCTTGATTAGCCTCAGAACTCCAAACAAGTAGACGAGGTCCACCCCTAAGTAAATTAGTAAGTGGAGCAGACAGTGTACTGAAAGACTGAAATAATTTTCGATAGAAATTTGCAAATCCCAAAAATCGCTGCAATTCCTTGATGGTGGTAGGGAACGGCCAGTCCAAAATAGCTCTTTCCTAGGGTCCATTTGTAAACCATCAGCAGACAAAACAAAGCCCAAAAAAGAAATACGACCTTGATGGAACTTGCACTTCTCTGCGTGGACAAACAAATTGTTGTCTAACAGACATTGGAGAATGGATGCCACATGCTGGCGATGAGTCTCTATATCAGTAGAAAAAATTAATTTATCATCGATATAAACTAAAATGAACTCCCTAAGTACCTCATTCATGAAGGATTGAAAAATGCTCGGAGCATTAAAGAGACCAAATGGCATGACCAAATATTCATACTGCCCCGTGGTGGTGACAAAAGCAGTCTTCCATTCGTCCCCTCTGGCTGCGGGGCGAGGCGGACGCCCCCTGGCTTCGGGAAGAAATACAGAGGTCTAATATAGCAAAAGGTGGTAAAGCACCTACAAAACAGAGATTGAAAAAATACTATTAATTTTTATCAATCAAAAATTGAAAAAAAAAAGTTCATATTAATTTTTTTATAAAAGATTATGAAATACTGTTATTCAGTATTTAGTAATTTAGTATTTAGTAAAGTTCTGTTTTAAGTATTAAGATAGAGATAATATATATATATATATATATATATATATATATATATATATATATATATATATATATAATATTTTTATTAGATTTTTTTTTTTCACACTATACACCTAACTTGATTCTTATTTATTTTTTATTAATCCTTCTGTGCAAACATATTTGAGCTGATGAAAAATAAGGTAATAATATACATCAAAGTTGCAACAAGCTTAGGTATAATAATATTGATTACATTTTACAAAAGGTTTGCCTTTTGATGCTTTCCAAAAAAGCATGTTTTGATCAGATCATTGCTCATGTTGCAATAGCAGTAAAAATGGAAGAACTACTGACCCTTTTACATTACTTTTGCCAAGTCACTGCACCATATATCTCGGGAATCTAACATTAAAGTTATTAATTCCTGCTCACATAGACTAGATAGAATAAAGGAGTACCAGGTTTGACATTTGCACCTACCACATTGTTTTTCAAAGAATTTGGACAACAATTTTGAGAGGATCCCTGTCAGTGCAGCATTTGAGAAGATTCTGATAGATGGGAGGTGGGAGAATTTTTTATTTTTATTTTCCTTCGCTTCAGTTTACATCAATCTCTTTCACTCTGTCTCTCACTCTGTGACTCATTTTAACCCTGATACATTGCACCACTAAAAGTCCCCTCTCAGCGGGGATGAGACGTCATGTTCTGCCGTGATCCATTTCTTTTACTGGAACACTTAAGCTCTTTGGGGTCTTGGAAATGATAAGACTGTAAAAACACAAAATACCACTATATTCTATGTTTATGAATGAACTTTAAAATTAATATCAAAGCTGTCATAAGTATATTACCGCATTAACATAAACTCATATACATTAAGTTAACAAAAAACATTTGTTTTACAAAATATTGTCAAATGCTGAATTGTAGTGAATAACTATTATTATTTTTTTTTTTTATTAGTTACATTTTTTTTATGTGAACGCACAACAATTTGCCATTATCTTGTTTGTTTATGGTGGAATTTCATTTTTCCTTTGATTATTCAATTAGTGCATATGGAGGTTCCTGTTTGAGCCCAAGTGATGCCTCTAGTCTGACTGGGTGTTTTGGACAATTGTAGTTTTTAATGCCAAATGAGTCCATTGTAGCTTGTTGAATTAGTTAAACCGGAATTGGAAAAAGGTAATAATGGAATATACACTAAAGCTATATGTATAATTCCACATAAAAATGGAATATACCCTAAAGCTGTTTGCATAATTCCAGTTATAGGAGTTTCCATGTTCTCCCTGTGTCCGTGTAGGTTTCCTTCGGGTTCTCCGGTTTCCTCCCACAGTCCAAAAACAAAAAACATGGATCAAGGTCAATTGAGTTCTCCAAATTACCCCATGTGTTTGTGTGAGTGAGTGTGTGCCCAGCGAATGATTGGCGCCCAGTCCTGGGTGTATCTGCCCGGCGCCAGGAAAGCACTACAAGGATTTATATTTGGATTTTGGATGGTGGAAGGACTCAGTTTAAAGTTTGGAGCATATGGACACTTTCAAATATTTTGGATGTATAGTAACAAATGTAGAAACAAGGAAACTTGTGCTGTATTGAATGAATAATAATTCTGCATTATTAACAGTTTGCACAATGTCATGTTTGGTATTTATACAATACTCTCATTAAGGTGATTATCTCTAAAAAAATGTACATTGTACTGAAAAGTAGCATACAGTATATTTATACCTAGTACAGGTTACTGATACAATTTTTCTCATAAACACGTGACTTTGCCAGCTTTTAAGATGCAGATACTCAAAGGTCACAAACAGGGGACGAGATTATCTCAAACAGAGAGAAAGGACAATTGGTTCTTACTCATCATTGAGTTCTAGCAAAGCAACTTTTACAGGAACAATAGGGACCCCAAGGTGATGATCAAATCAAAGTGAAATTAATGATTTGTACTGTTATTACAGCTTACTTAGTATCTGATGCCACATTTAAATGACCTAGGCGGAAACTTTAAAGAAGTTAGAAGCATATATATATATAGGTTTAAACCACACATATAGGAAGAGATTTCAAGAGTTTTTAGAAGAGTTGTATAAGAGTTTTGAGGTGAGACTAAAAGGACTTTTTGGGGAGAGGGGATAAAAGGCATTAGTGAGTTTGGACAACTTATTGCTATTAAACAGTATATGCAATTTATGTAAGTAGAATCTTTGTAACTTTGTGTTGTAATTTTTATTAATCTTACCTTTTTACTTGTAATAAACTTTGTTTTTATTAAAACTAATGTTCCAGTTAATCTTTTAAGATTTGAAATCAAAGGCTAATTTATCTTCTGTTAATGATAAATTATAAGCAAATATAAGATTGACCTCTGAGGGATATAGTAACTTTAGGATCCACATGTCAATATAGTCTTATGTATTATAAAAAGCCTTTGACAAAATTAAGATTTCTGCATGAGGCAGATATTTTAAAGCTTAACCATTGTAACACTCGCCTACCTCGGGCTAAGAGCGGCTGCGCAGATGAGGCGTGGAGCCGCAACGCTTTAACGCGCAGAAGGGAGCCAGGCACGCAGGTAGCAGAAACACAGAATTTATTTTAACACAAAACACAACAGGTACAAAATGGCGAGTGAACATAAACCTACGACGTGCATGGAGGACGGGGAACACAGGAAATAAATACACTAAAATTTCTGACCATGTGCACCAAACAAACCAATAAGACAATGGAGCTAATTAACTTAAATGACACAGAATGACAGTTAATTAACTCAAATCACAGAAACAAACGAACAGAAACAGAAAAACAGGTGCCCTACGGTCGCGCAACGGGTGGGCGCTCGGGCTGGTCGGCGTGCGGCCCCTGCTGCTCAGGCTGGGTGGCATGCGGCCCCTGGACAACGGGCTGGGCGGCGTGCGGCCCCTGGATAACGGGCTGGGCGGTGTGAGGCCCCTGGACAACGGGATGGGCAGCGTGCGGCCCCTGGACAACGGGATGGGCGGCGTGCGGCCCCTGCTGCTCGGGCTGGGCGGCGGGCGGCCCCTGGACAACGGGATGGGCGGCGTGCGGCCCCTGCTGCTCCGGCTGGGCGGCGTGCGGCCCCTGGACAACGGGATGGGCGGCGTGCGGCCCCTGGACAATGGGATGGGCGGCGTGCGGCTGGACCTCGGCATGGGCATGCACGCAGGCTGGAACCTCCACCTTGGGATCACCATCCTGCACACAGTAGAGTTACACCCCCACCGCAATGCCGAACGACAAAGACACGGACTCATATGACACAGGGAAGACGGACTGAACAGACGAGACAGGGGGGGACACCACACTCACGCTACATGTATCTACACTCACACACTTGATCGCCGGCTCCGGTACCGTCCCCTCGCAGCGCGACCCAGACACGGCGCGGTCCAGCGCGGACGCGTCACGTGACTGCCCCGCAGTGCACGTATCGCGCTCAGCAGCTGCGCCGTGCGCACGCTGCGTCTTGCCTCCGCGTCGGCGGCGCGCTCTGCGTCCGGATCTCGCCACAAAGAAGAATCATGTACAGTGCAGATTAACATGAAAAAGGTGACAACGCAAGAAAGAACACCCTTAGCACAGGCAAAGACAAATGTCTCTGTTTGGGACAGGCATCTATCTGTGGTTGGACCACTGCAGAACACTGACTAGGATGGGCAAAGGCCTGGGGCAGTTGAGGGAAAGTTAAAGAGGATTGGGAAAACCAGGAAAAGCTGGTTCTGCAAACTGACATCTGAAGTTCATCTCAAACCACAAAGCATTCTTTATGGAGGACACTGGACTACGATATGTTCTAGATGGTGGAGGGCCCTGAATGTGCATGAATAAGCTGACATAACGTAAGCCCATTAGAAGGCCTTGCTGTCGACAACTCAAAATCTGATTGATTGAAACAACCAATGATGCTGCTGTGTGCTTTGTAAAATGCTTTATTACAACTGGGGAAACTATATTATACAAAGAAGCAGAGAGACCATTATTTATTTATTTATTATTTATTATTATTATTATTTGTTCACAAGGACTTGTACAAGGACCATATGCTTCATTATAAGAGCTCCTTATTACAAGCTAAATCTAACTATTACGCTGCTCAAATTGATTCTATGAACGGTAACACTAGATCACTCTATGCATTCTATAACAAATCCGTCCGGGCTCCAGATTCTTTTCCACAGTACCTATGCACTACTACCTTCTGTAATTCTCTTATGTCCTTCTTTAATGAGAAAATCGAGAACATCTACAAATCTTTTGGCACTCAGCCTACACCTACAACTGTCACCGAATCTCTGTATCCTCTTCATTTAACCTATCTTTCATCTTTCTCTCTTCCTCCTATTTCTGAAGTTTCTTATCTTATCTCCACTGCTAAGTTATCTTCCAGCACATTGGATCCTCTCCCCACAACATTGGTCAAATCATGTCTTCCTTCTCTGCGTCCTCTTATCACTGCTATTATTCATTCCTCCCTCACGACTGGGACTGTACCAACAGCTTTTAAAACGGCAGCCATTACCCCGATTCTTAAAAAACCCGGTGCTGATCCGACTGATTTTAATAATTTACGTCCCATCTCCAATCTCCTATTTATCTCAAAAATTCTAGAGAAAGTAGTAGCAGCTCAACTCCATTCATATCTATCACACAACGACTTATATGAAAAATTTCAATCTGGTTTTCGATCAGCACATAGCACAGAAACAGCTCTTGTCAGAGTGACCAACGACCTTCTCTGCGCAGCAGACTCAGGCCTTCTTACCATTCTCACTCTTCTGGACCTGAGCGCTGCCTTCGACACTGTCTGTCACTCCACTCTTCTTCATAGATTGTCCTCCATTGGGATAACTCATACCTCATTTAATTGGTTTAAATCTTATCTGTCAAATCGCTCTCAGTTTATCCAGCTTAAAACCTCCACTTCTCAATCTTCCCCTGTCATTACAGGTGTGCCCCAAGGCTCTGTCTTGAGCCCCCTTCTTTTCCTGGTCTACCTTCTCCCGCTAGGTAAAATTTTTATACATACAAACATAATATAAACTTCCATTGTTACGCGGATGACACCCAGCTCTACCTCTCGAGTAAGCCCTCAATTTTCCCTCACCCTCTCTTACTAACTGTTTATCTGAAATCAAATCCTGGCTCTCTCTTAACTTTCTCAAATTAAATGGAGATAAGACAGAGGTACTCCTTGTTGGCACCAAGTCTAACCTCTCTAAAGCAAATAATTTTTCCCTTTCAATCAACAGCTGTTTAGTCTCCCCGTCTGCTCAGGTAAAGAGCTTGGGTGTCCTCCTGGATAACACCTTGTCATTCAAATCACACATTAACAATATCACTCGCTCAGCTTATTTCCACCTCCGAAACATAAATCGTCTACGCCCTTCTCTCTCTTCTCACACCACTGCTATTCTGGTTCACAGTCTCGTCACCTCTCGCCTGGACTACTGTAATTCTCTTCTTTATGGTCTTCCTCTGAAATCACTACACAAACTCCAAATGGTTCAGAACTCAGCAGCACGTATTATCACAAGAACTCCTTCTCATCATCATATCTCTCCTGTTCTACATCAGTTGCACTGGCTCCCAGTTACTCAACGTATTCATTATAAAGTATTACTCCTCACTTTCAAAGCCATCCATAACCTTGCTCCTCCGTATATCGCAGATCTTATCACGGTTACCTCTCACCCACGATCACTGAGATCTTCTGCCTCTACACACCTGTCTGTTCCCACTATGCGCCTTGGCACCATGGGAGGTAGAGCCTTCGGTAGCTCTGCCCCTAGACTATGGAATGCTCTGCCTCCCGACTTAAGGAAATTGGACTCCATATCACAGTTTAAGTCGAGTCTCAAAACGCACCTTTTTAGAATTGCTTATAATCTCTGATTTTATTTCCTTTATCTTTTAATTTATTTTTTTTTACTTAAATTTATTTTACTATGATTGACTGATTGCCTTATTTATTATTGTTGTTTTATTGTTTTTTCTTTGTAAGGTGACCTTGAGTGTCCAGAAAGGCGCCATCAAATAAAATGTATTATTATTATTATTATTATTATTATTATTATTAAGTATTAGTATAATATAATTACAAATAATTTATACCAGTCTGTGATTTAGATTGATTTACTGTGATTTACTTTTATTGCTTTAGAGAGAGGCCTTGCAGGCCCTGGCAGCCCGCTGAATACCAGAATTATCAAAGATTTAAAAAAACAAAACCTCAAGGAAATAAAACTACTTGAAAAGGGAGTTGGGATAAATGGACAAACTAATGCTAAAAACAAAATGAACATCTGTAAGTATATCAGAACTGTTGCAGACCAATGACTAACAAAGAATTAACAAAGACTAATAGAAAACATATGCAGGAGCAAACCAAGACAGTACCAAACATGGAAAAATTATGTATTACAATATTCAAACTCTGATGCAAAAAATTGTTTTTTTTAACTGTATCCATGTTAATGTAGACAATGCTTTAGTTATGCCTAAAATACGATCTAGCCAATGTATAGAACTGAATAATTTATCAGACAACCACGATCCCATCTAAACATAAGTAAAGTGGCCCGACCCTGCTAGTCCTGTGACCTAGCGATTCCTGTCCACAATAAAAATACACAGTTTGTTTGAAGAGCCTGGCGTGGAACTTGATAAGAGGTTAGGATATATGACAAGAAAGTTTAGGAGACTAAAAAAAGAAATCAAGCCAAATTCATCTGTCAACAATCACCACTAGCTATTAGCAAACGTATGTCTGAAAGTAAAAAGAATAGAATGTGTGGGGTGCTGGTGATCCATATTGTGTAGGACAGACAGAAGTCAGATGGCTCATTTTAATTGTACTTATCTCTACAATAATGGGGTTAGTGTTTAAATGTGTTATTTCTCTTGTGACAATGAAGTGTTTAAAACGTTAAATTTTTTTATATATATATATATATTTTTAATAGGTATATTGTTAATAAAAAGTAGATGATAGGTACTCCTACCTACTTAAACTGAAGAAATTGTCTATTTTATTGTGTTGTTTTATTATGATACTTTCATTACCTCTGATTAGTGGTATAATTTTATTTCATTTGTTGTGATTTTTTATTTATCATTTCACTGAAATATGTAAACTGGTTACTTGCTACTGCCTACTTCTTTTTGATCAATCTGTGTACCATGAGAGAGAGGGAGACTTTAACAGCTGCAGCCAAATAATAAATTAATGTTGGCATGTCCTGGATTCATTTTACACACATTATAGATTTAGTCCCAAAGACCTGGTGGTATCACAGATGTAACCAGTAAACAACATTAACATGAAACTCCAAACACATTTTTGTAACATAATTTGCCTGGCACCAAGTGGAAAGTTCATTAGCAAGAGTGATGATGTTTATGTACATGCGTGTAAATAACTAAGTGGCAGCCTGAGCGTTGGTTGCTGTTTTCATTTCCATAAAGCGTTAGCAAGAAGGAGGGAACACATGCGTGAAAACCAATCTGTTAAGACCGATATTCGGGTTGGCTTACCGTTTGAGCTTCCATTCCATTACAAGCTTCCCTATTTTACTCACAGCACAAATGTTCTTTATTTTCTTGGCAGCAAAGAAGGAAACTTTGTGCTTGCTTGCCTTAAAGATCCAAGGCGAAAGAAAGGAATTACAAGCGTTTAACTTGTAACAAATGGATAACTTTTAAAAGTTACAAATGTATAACTTATGATGTTATTGTAGGTAATTGCAATTTCGCGGCTTTAAAAAAATACAGTCAAGAGTTGCAAAATAATTAAAAAAGAAAAAAAAGAAGAAATGCCATAGTTTAATTGCTTGCAGGCTTGATGGAGATGAACCGATAACCCACCAACCTGTTTTCCCACCATGACTTGTTTGAGTCAAAACCTCTTGGATGGGAATGAGACGAAGCAATCAAGTCGCCTGGCCTGCTTTTAGTTTAATCCAAATGCAACTAAGATTGAGAAGTTGAACTCTCTGGAAAATTTGCATGCCTGAATTCACTGTTTATTGCTTTCCAACATTGGTCAAATTCGCAATATCTATCTGATTCCATCATGGATGCCTGAAATGCATAGGTCATTGATAATCAAACTTGGAATAAAATTTATTATTCTTTTAGGGACTTGCACATACTGACCCTTAACCTCCAATAAAAAGGGACAAGAAGAACATTTAATATAAACGCATAAATTAATGTTTCTTTTTCATAGGATATTGCAAAAAATCTAGGAATTAAAGAAAAAAAAATTTCCACTGCTAGTTCCTGGCTACTGTTCAGAAGAAGTCCAGTGCAACAGCTTGGACACATAATAACACAACTCAGCGATATTTAAAACAATAGCCATGCTACCGCTGCAACCCAGCCTGCTTGGCTTTGGTGTGTTTACATGGGCTGTTCATTTAGCGCTTGTGACTTTGGAGAGGAGCTGTCACATTTTTTTAACATGTCCTGCAAACTCAGAGAATGTTTAAAGAGAGCTTGTGAAAAGTGGGGTCTTCCCTATTCCTCCACAGACCAATGCAAAGCTTCAAAATTCTTGATTTTTTTTCTTGATCAGGTCCTTGACATTTTTCCAGTTTTACATTTTGGTTTAAAATATATTTAAAATAGATCTGTTCTTGTTCTTCCAGTGCTTACTTTACAATACACATTTTCCTCTGGAAAAAAAACAGTAATACGTGTAAGTCACACTTGAAATTCGGAGTAAGCCTCTTTTCCATGCTTAAAGTAGTATTTATTTGAACAGAATGTTTTTGATGTCCACAGCTTTAGACGTATCCTGATACTTAAAGCCATCCAGCTTTTGTTAAAGATTTGCAATGTTATTACCTTTATCAAAGCTTTTTATTTCTAACACCATCCCCAGGATGTACATGACTAGTTTGGTATTTCCAGTAACTCGAACAAATCTCACCTTGCCTAATCAAATCAAAAATAGGGTTTAGGATAAGAGGGTGTGGGTCAACCTTATGGGAAAAAAAAAAATTATGCCTGAAGATAAAAAGCTAACTCCAGATTGTCGATCAGTCTTAAGGCTGATCTGACATTCCAGTTGGATTGCTTGCCAAAAAATAAATATAATACAATGAGCTGAATGTGTAGGGCCTGATGCGGGCAAAAATGAATTCAGTGCAACTCACATCTGAAGTGCATTTAGCGCATCTGAGAGCTCATAAAACTGTAAAAGCACAATCAGAGAGCTGCTGCTCCCTCAGAGTAACCATAGCTCTCCTACCAAGCAGTGCTAATAGACTGCATGAACGGCAAAGAAGGATATTGAATCCATGTGCACAGAATCCCTGCTTCAAATAACTTGTAATGGAGCCCCTCATTGAAGAAGCAAAAAAAGCAAACCTTGCTATTAGGCAGCCTACAGTTATTAACAAATCAAATGTTAGATGCCTTTTGTCATTGTTTGCTATCCAGTAAGTCTTGTGATTTAATATTGAATCCATGTGCAGGAACACTGGTTCAAATGATCCCATGAAAGGGGCCTTTCATAAATTATACTGGACATAGACTTGCATTTAAGTATTGACTAAACGAATCAAATGTTTAATACATTTAATTATGTTTACCGTCCATCAATATACATCAGTGCAGCCTTAAAATGCACAACTATAATTTTAATATTACACAAATTCTTTTACAATCAAAGAAATAGTTTAGCTAGTTCAAACATTTTTGTTGGCTTTTTAGTCACTTTTGTTTTCATGGTTGTTTGATATGCATTGAGCCATGTAATACTATATTGAATCCATGTGCTCAATGCTGGTTCAAATAAAAACAGAATGGAACCCCTTACAAAGTTACACTGGAAAAGATTTTTATATTTATTAAGTTACAAAGTAACAACTGTTGGGTTACTTTCCCTGCAATATCATTACTTTTACCTTCTTCCAGTGCAGAATGATCCAATATTTCTAAAACATGTCATTAGTTGACTTAATAGAAAACAATGGAGATGATAGATGGCTCTTTGAAATTTGAAAGTCCTTCTAAACCTTCTTATAAATCTTCTTATAAACCTATAAAAATCTAATCTGTGTCATTCATTTAGATTCTGACTGAAGTTCAGATAATGAAAAATACCAAACATATAACAAATAAGCTTTCTAATTTGCATTAATTATCCTATTGTATTAAATTTCTAAAATTAATTCCCTGAGATTCAGTTTGTCCTGATTACAATCTCATTTCATTTGTTATATCTAGGTTAATGTCTTGTGTGATAACTTTAAAGAATGAGTCTGAGGACACAACACAAATGCATAAGATCAATAGAAATGGGAAAAGACTTAAAAAAGGTAGTTGACCTAATCTTTAAAAAATATTTTCCCCTCTGTATACATACGATATTTAGTGTAGGCCCTATATTGGATCATTTAAAATTCAAAAGCAATTGTATGTCCAGTATATAAGATTATTTTTCCAACACACTTTCTTGTTTATAATAATGTAAATGTACTAATGACTTCATGCATAATGCTGTTATGAGTCTGGCTCAGAGAGAACAGAGGAGACGTAGATGCAAAGCAACTGTGATTTATTAAACCAATCAAACAGCGGCGACCGAGTGACGCGTGACTGAGTAAGTGATCGGCAGCAGGATCACTGGAGCACTCGCTGGATGTCACGTGCATAGCTTGAGTACCAGGACTGGCAATGAACCTGGTATCAAGCAGAAGAGAACAGAAAAACACAAACCAACACCAAACACAAAATATAAACACCGGGGAATAGATTAAACAAAGAGAATGGGAAATAGCATGAAAGGAGGAGCTTAATAGAATAGGATAGAGGAGGTGAAGTGCTGGACGAGGTGGTAACCAGGGAGAACTGAGGATGGATGACGGGGAAGGAAACACACCGACGGGAACCTGGAACCGGGAGACAGAAGGGGTTAATATGAGGTGTTAAATGTGTTATATACACCGACAGTTTAATTACAGGTTAGTAATTAAAAGTGAGAAGATGTTAAGGAGTCTATACATGAAAGACGGACACAGACTTTACTTCCACACACAGGAAGAACTAAGGGAAGGAGGGAAAGGACGGGGACGAGGGAAAGGGAGAGAGGGAGGACAAGAGGTCAGTAGAAGCAGGGAACAGAGAGAGAGGAACATGCTACTACTAAACACACTCGAAATCGCACTCACCCAACGGAGACCAAAACACGGACGTACACAGAGAAAGAATGCAGGGAATATCACTCGGATAACGCTCGGTATGATGTGGAACGACCAACACTTCGCGCCCGGCCAGCGAAACAGAAAGCCTTATAAAGGAAAGAAAGAACCCGGAAACAATGAACCTCACCTGGTGCACGGAGAACGCGCGCTGATTAGTAGGCGGGGCTAGGGGAACAAATGCATTTGTTTTGAATGTGAATTAGAGGTTTGATCAAACTAAATATAATAGTATCCTTTACTAGCTGTTTTCTTCTTGCTTCTATTTAATGTTTAATATCATTTTGATGAGCCAAATTATAGGATATTATTAGCTGTCAATTGAATGTGCAGTTTCCAGGAAGTTTTGGAATGCAGTGTTCTTTCATTAAGGCCATTTAATCTATGGTTAAAGTTTTTCGTATCACTTATTCATCAATGCGCACTGTGCAAAGTAAATTCTACTAGCTTTAAGACAGTAAAACCATTATTTTTCAAACTGGTTGTTTATAAGATGAGTAAGGAGGTTTTAATACAATATATAAATAAAGCCCATTGCTGGTGTCACAATCTGTACATAAAGAGTGGTCTGGAGACGTAGATGCAGAACAATTAATGTTTATTGAAAAGCAAGGCAGAGGTAGGGTTATGCAGGAGGAGTACTGATTGAGAGGGGTGTTGCCAACTGGACCCAGGCTGAGGTATGGAACCTGGAACGGGGGACTGGGCAGAGCACAACACCGAACAAAAGAACAAACCAATATAACAAGGTACCCAGATATCAGAAATACGCTGTAGAAAGAGAACCCTACACTAGTGAACAAAATAACAAACCCTAGGATAGAACAGATAGGAGTGTCAAGGAGAGTGCTAGACCAAACCCTGAAGGAAGAATAAGTGCTGAATGTGCTCAAAGAGATTCGGTGAACTGAACGAAACGACGAGCGGCTCAAAACGAAACTGAAACACTGAAACAAACAATATTAGTTCACCGATAGATGGAGTGTTAGTACGCAGATTAGAAACGTTAGTAAACTGAGTGAACACTGACACACGGACGCCCCCAGGTGGTGACGCGCCAGCGGAGCGAGCTAGGGTGAGCGCGAACTCCGCCCCAACCGGCCGAAGCCGAACCACCTGAGCGGATGGACAGAGACAACGATCGCTCCCGGGACACAGGACTCTAGAGACAGGGTGAACACTGGAAACAGAAAGAGGATTAAACAACAAGATACTGGGAGCGACCACAGAATCACACAGACGTTCACTCATACAACCACAACACGCTAGTCTAAACACAGAGGTGAGAACACAGATGCTAACAATGCTAACACAAACAGACGCGCACTCACCAAGACCAGATACACAACACGACTGAAGCAGACAGAAACAGATTTAGGATAAACAGCAAACTCGCTCGGTATGTGTGGTATAACCAGGGACAATACTTCGGTTTCGTTCAGTGTGAAAGCAGAGTTTAAATTAGATAAACGACCCATCAGAACTAATCAGCCTCACCTGGTGACGGAGCGAAAGTGGAACTAGAAGGCGGGGCTGAGAGAGCGAGTGACAGATCGTGACGGATAGACAGAGGCAGAACCTGGATTTCTCACAGCTGGGTCTCTGAAATAATAAAATAAAATTTATAAATTAGTAAAAATAATAATAATAAAAAAGTTTTAATTGTTTTAATTTAATCTTTTAAATTATAAAACAGGTTGTTCTGGGCCATAAATCTGATTGGCTGATCCATTTGTCCATCCGTGACATCGTTGACAATAATGCACATTTCAGGTTGTTTTTAAAAATTTTGGGAGTGTTCAAGCGTGATAGAACATTATTTTTAATCATGTAACATGAAATACACAGATAAATAAACACAGCTAGCAATTTCCCGTTGAGCACTAACACTGTATCCCATTGTTTCATAATCAGTGTTGACTTTAAAAACAGGACTAGATTATGTTGGTTGCGACAGTTGGATACAACTGCAAGAGGAACACTATACACTGGACTATGATGGAGGACTTGGATTAATAAAGCAATAACAGTCAAAATCCTATGTCCCAGTCCAGTGTACCATTCGTTGGTACATATTTTAACATATTTTCATCAATTAATGATTGAAATAGGGTGGCATGGTGGCTTAGTGGTTAGCACGTTCGCCTCTCAGCACTAGAGATTCCCGGTTCGAATCACCATCTGGGTGGAGTTTCCATGTTCTCCCCGTGTCCGTGTGGGTTTCCTCCGGGTTCTCCGGTTTCCTCCCACAGTCCAAAAACATGGATCAATTCAATTGAGTTCTCCAAATTGCCCCATATAGAGTGCGTTTGTGTGAGTGAGTGAGTGTGTGTCCAGCGATAGATTGGCACCCTGTCCTGCTCAGCGCCCTGAATGGGCATGGGGAACCCCACCGCGACCCTAATAGAGGATAAAGCGGAAAATAATG
This sequence comes from Corydoras sp. C115, assembly GCA_019802505.1. Taxonomy (NCBI): domain Eukaryota; kingdom Metazoa; phylum Chordata; class Actinopteri; order Siluriformes; family Callichthyidae; genus Corydoras; species Corydoras sp. C115. Next base: position 2,020,943 of record JAFMOC010000111.1, on the reverse strand, counting down.
AATGAATGAATAATAATGGACATAACCTCATTAAATACCAAATTGAGACGGCTCCAGGGTTTGCAATGCATAACAACCCTTATCACTTGCCCATACCAAAAAAAACATATTCATTATAGAGAAAATTGAGTTGTCCCACATGTACAGCAGCAGCATTGTGAAAAACATTGTGTTCCTTGCCACCAAGTAGCTGGTTCTAAATCTGATTTCTTCACCTTTTGTAGGGTACATGATCAAAGGCTGTACTGTGCATGTTCTAGAACTGATAGTGTGTCAGCAAGCGGAGTAATAAAGCACCAGACTGTGAATGGGGGGCAAATTATTGAGATGAAAGCATTAAAATTACCTTTGGTAAGAATTTCCTTTGTATCCATCTATAATAATTGGAATAAAATTTGAAGTGGTTCTTATTGATATTTAATCTAAATTACAAATTTAAACTAAAATGTATTGTAAATGTTGTACTCCTGCTTTAGTAAAATGAGATCAACAAAGTAAAATGAGATTAAGTTAATAGTTTGTGGTTTGTAGTAACTTTAGATAAAAGTGTCTGCAAAATGACTAAATATAAATAAAAATGACATAAGTTTCAACATTAAAAAATTGCAACATAAAATAGTTCAGTTATGGATCAAGTAGAGCCATTTATCCAGTCTTTTGTTTTCTGGATCATCTGGAGTGGTGTATTTCAAAAATGACAATATCCTGTTTCATCTGTCTGATTTTCATGTATGTTTGTTAAACAATAACTAGAAACACTGAACCTATTGTGTAGTGTTCAACTAAGAAACATATGAAAACAGTTCATGTGCAGGTAGTTTAATTTATTTCTAGCATATATTCATGTTTCACCATTTTTTGCTATTTTTCAAGAATATCTTGTGCGCAAGAAATTGATAGCCATCATAGTTGTTTGGTACCCAGTAAGGCTTGTAATGTGATATTGACCCCATGTGGCTGGAATTAGACTTGTGTTCTCTATAAATTTGGGAGGTATATACAGGTTCCTAACATTGGCATTTGATGAGTCACAGCATTGTGGTTCAGTGCTTGTGTCAAACACAATTTATTCATTAAGTGGGTGTGTGTCCATGCCAGTCATGTTCCAAACCAAACCTTGTCCTCTCCATTTTCCAATTGGAAGACTGATTCATGATTGGAAGCGGCAGGCATTTCACAGATCAATGGACACTATCTGGAAACAAGTTTAAGTGGAACGTCTTTAATGAGGTGCTTAAAAAAGAAATAAGATTCTTTTGTTTCTTTAATAAAAAACACAATCAGGTTGAATGTGGGAAGGCTAATCTGCATCATTCAATGTTCATTTGTCAATCACCTCCCTCCTACCTTTTATTTTATGTGAATTGTTACATTTTCACACACTTTGGTGACAAATCCAGTCAATGTAAATAAACTAATAAAAATTTGAAATAAATGAAGATATAAAATAACAGCAAGCATATCATAAAAGTATGAACTAAATGTCCAAGGAAATGTGTGCACTTTATAACGGGGTGTGGGTAAGGGCTGCAAAATAGCTGGTTGCTGCTCAAGGCCAGGATTCCATGAGGTAAGATACATCAGCTCGGACAGATGAAGCTCAAGGGCACCAAGCTGTAATAAGCTCCTCCAGATAAGGGAAGGAACAGTATGTTCACCCCACCACAGAACCTCTTTGACGAGTTGTTCTAGAAAAAAGCAGAACTAGTGATGGCTTTTACAATAAATAGAGGCAGCAACCAAATTTTGCGGCTCTGTCTCGGAGAGGCTTGGTGCTGTGCTGTGGTCAGAGCCAATAGCAATCTTGGGCTTATCTTGAAAGAACACACTGATTTGACTTTGTATGTCATAAATAAACCACTTAATTAGAATAACTCCGAAATCGACTGTTCTGTGGTTTTTGACGCCTTCAGAAAATATACATCGATGAGATTTCCTAACATAACTTAATATAAAGTATAATAAATATGTGTATATGTGTATACATATAACTTAAATATTATGACTATGTATTTGTAGTTTCCAGTACAGGAGGTATTGATTTTCATTGATTTTGTTACATTTACATAGATAAATCATATTCTGCACAGAGCAGTATGGTGAATAGCACTTCCTTTTCATGACTTCCAAATTAAATTCATAAATCAGGACTGTGTGCATGAAATATGACATCAAGAGTATCTACAACTATTTACAGCATAGTGGTGTCACTGTGTTATAATTGTTTGCAATCATTAACCCTTTGATTTCCAGATAGTTAAATTTTTTGGCCGGGACAAAAAAGGACAGCCAAAAATAAGTAAAATAAATGTGTTTTTTAATCTACTTTTAAAGATTAATAGTGGTTCAGAATCACAAACAGTAACTTGAAGGCTATTTTTAAAGTTGTGCCCATTTCATTGAAAATGAGCCATTTTACATCATTTACATTGTACTAAATATCAAGCAATATTATGAGCTGGTTCGGAAATATCTGAGGACAGCTCATTATTTTGCACTCAATCCTCTACTATGTGGTGGGGGGGAAGTCGAACCTGGATCCCCAGCGTTGAGAGTTGGATGTGCTAACCATTGGCATTGGACTACAAAGTATAAATCTGAAGGTTGTGGGTTCAAATACTAAATAGACTGAAGATATCAACATGAGCCCTGGAGCATTGATCTGCATTATGATTGAGCCTGTACACTAACCCCAACTGTCACTATGAACACAATCATCTGCAAAATGAGGTAATGTAGTGTATGGGTACATTGGGAAAAACGAGTATTAAACGCATCAACATATTTCATAGCAAACTATTTCTGGTAGAGTTTTGACCCAAAATAACCCACAGTAATCCACACATTTAAATTATGCAAAAATAAACATTAATTAAGCTAAGTGTAATAAAATGGAACAACAGGAAAAAAAAATATTTAACAAGTTTTCAGAAATCTATTTAATGTTTAGTAGAAAAGCCATTGTTGGTAATGCTTCATCGCCTGTAAGAAGAACCTATTCCACATGCATTGTTGAAGTGTGATTTTGACCCATTTTTCCACACAAACTGTTTTCAAATATTTCAAATGCTAAGCATTAGGTTTTTCATAGATTTTTAATTAAATTGAAGTCAGCTGATTAACTGGACCATAATTTCTGAAACCTGTTTACTGTGTTTCTGTTTACAGGTTGTGTGATTGGGATATTTGTTGTGCTAAAATGTCCTTCAATGTTTGAAAAAAAGAAATTTTCAGCTGAAAGAATTTCAGCATACTGGTAAACTATTATTAAGATTGTTTTGGCACATTGCCTAACCTGTTTTTACTCAATCACATGCTTTTGCCTTGTCTGTTAATAGCTACGCTGATGTAGTAGATTGTGCTGGGTGGGCAGGGTTTAACTCTATATACCACCCCACAGTCAAATCAGGTCTCATATTTAAAAGCAAGAAACTTGTTGGTGTGATGGAGGGAAGCGTGGCTGAGAAAAGGTGCAACAAAAACGGATTATTCAAGAATATTAAAGACAAATAAAAACAGAAATATTTTGTTTATAAACCTTGTACCTCCTTGTTTCCGTGAATTATTATTTCTGGTTCTCTTCCTTATAAGCCGTTTTTTTGTACTTGCGTTGGTTCACGCTCACCTGCTTCATGTGTGTTTTTGCTTCAGGATTAATCCGCTGCTTATTGCTCTTCTCTCCGGAGGGTTTACTGCATCGGCGATCAACTTAATTTTACTTAAAAACTTAAAGTTTGTACATTTGGGGTTCTGCTCTATGGAGCACTCACGGAGCTGAGACACGCAATTTTTCACTGTTCATAGAATGCTTTAAAAACATTCAGGGTCAGGGTCTTTCTGTGGAAGAACTATTCTACAAACTCCGGCAACTACTCTACGAACTCTGTCCCAAGGTGCAGGGCTCAATTATAGTCGATGACCAGTGGCATTTTAATCTCGCAAGTTGTCTCATGCAGAGAGAAATTATAGCATTGGGGATCATAAGTTACTGGCCATTGAGATCGCTGTGGAGTAATGGCGTCATTGGTTGATGGGCGCAAACCACCCTTTGGTAGTTATTACTGACCATAAGAACCTGGAATATCTTAAAGGAGCCAAGAGGTTGAATGCTCGACAGTCTAGATGGTCATTGTTCTTTAACAATTTTCATCTCATTTCGGCCAGGTCACGGTAATATTCTTGCAGATGCTCCAAATTCCCGAAGAAGCTCCTATTCTTCGGGAGCGGTGTTTTATTAATTTGACCACGAGATTGTGAGCTCCTTATGGTCATTACCCTCACCTCCCACTTGCCCTCAGGGGCTGATTACGTGCCAAATGCGTTTCGCACTCGTCTGAATACTTGGACTCACTCCTTCTGTGTTCTGGTCATCCTGGGGTTGAACGCACTATACATCTTCTCCGTCGTAAATACTGGTAGGAGATGTTAAACCCTGACAGAATGATTACAGAGATTAGTGTGTTCCTGTTCTTTTTTGCAGCCTGTCAGACACTTAAGGATTTTCCAGCTGGGAAACCTTTACCAGTTCCTACGCGTCTCTGGTCTCATTTGGCTATAGACTTTGTGTGTGATTTACCTAGTTCAGATGGTTTTACTACTGTAGTTACTATTAGATTGCTTTTTACGGGCTGTGCGTTTTTTCCCCATTGGCTTCTCTCCCTTCTGCTCTACAAACTGCAGAAATTCTTTTTAGAAATATTTTTCCAGTATTTGGTATTCCGGAGGATATTCTTTTGGTCAAACTGGGGACCACTGTTAGTTTAACATCTGGTTACCACCCTGAGAGCAATGGCCAGTGTGAGAGAGCTAACCAAGAACTTGGTGAGTTTTTTCGTATTTTTGCTTTTATCAATGCCTCTGATTGGGCAGAAATTGCCCAGAACTCCCTCTGTCACTCAGCCACATGTTTGACACCTTTTCAATGTGTTTTAGGGTTTCAACCACAGTTTGCAGTATGGGACACAGAACCATCCAATTCACCAGTCATTGATTAATGGTTTAAGTGTAGTGAGAGGGTCTGGGAACAGGTTCACCAGCACGTAGAATATGTTTTACTACATAATAAATCATTTGCTGACCGTCGCAGAAACGCCCACATTTATTCTCCTGGCTTAGTTCTCAGGATTTCCGTTGTCGCTCCAGCACTCAGAAATGACTTCCTTGATTCTTAGGTCCTTTCACTATTCTTAGACAAGTCAACCACAGACAAGTTTAACAAATGGAAAAACTCTAACTGGAAAAATATATGTAAATCCATTAAGGGGGTCCTGCAGGACCGCCAGTCCAATTAAGGTTTTGTCCAGTATTCGTCGTAGCCACAGTGCTTCGGCAGAGCCATGGATGAAGATCTGACTACACCTCCAGGAAACACAGCATAAAGCACAGCATTTAAGTAACAAGTAATTGTTTGACACAGTGCAGCATGTGACTCTGGGATCACTGACTAGAGCAACATAACTAAAAGAGGCAGATACTGCAGAGTCTACATCAGGGGTGCTCAACACGTCGATCGCGATCGACCGGTCGATTGTGTAGGGGTGTGAAAAAAAAGCGCTTATCACGTATCAGCTGTCACGTTTGGTCCGAAGTCCGGGTAAGAAATAGAGATCAACACACCCAACAGGCAGCAGGTTCCAGAACAAGCAATTTAATATAAACACAACCAAACAAAGCATACAGCACCAACGAACCCTAACGTAGCTCTCTCACTGAAGAGAGTGTGGAGCTGGCTTAAATAACCAAGAATCAGGTCGCATGACTAACGAGGTAATTAACTTAAATCAGGCACAGCCACGAAATAAATGAAAAACAACAAACAATGAAAAACGGAACTAAAGTGAAACTCAAAACCAACTTAAACACAAAACCAAACATAGTCCAGAGAATCAGGTCCGAGGATCATGACAGTACCCCCCCTCCAAGGGGTGCGTAAAGAAGTGAAGCAGCCCAAAAGAAAAAAGGGGGTCCAGGAGCTTGCGGGGCAAATGTCCAATGTGGAGTAAACATAGGCAAGCGGAGGCAAACCAACACCTGACGGCCAAAAATGTTCAAGAAGTCCATGTAAGGGGCCGGGCGGCCGCTCGAGAGTGAAGTGGAGGCCGGGCAGCCGCTCGAGAGCGATGTGGAGGCCGGGCGGCCGCTCGAGAGCGATGTGGAGGCCGGGCGGCCGCTCAAGAGCGAAGCCGAACGAGCACGGGCGAGCGGAACCGAACGAGCACGGGCGAGCGGAACTGAACGAGCACGGGCGAGCGGAACCGAACGAGCACGGGCGAGAGGAACCGAATGAGCACGGGACTGCTGATAATGAGGAGCTGGTGCAGTTGTGTTGTTAGGATGGCTCTTAGATGCCTCTTGCAGATGTTTAGAGGCCTGGTCCTTCAACAAGTAGGTGTGGGTGCCTTCTCTGGTGTCGCCCACGACTCTTACTCCAAAGCTATCACCGTGGTCTCTCATTGTTCTCCTTCACTGCACTCTGCACACAGGGTAGAGACAAAGTAATAGAACACAATACCACTGCTCCAACAATGAAATCCCAATCCAGATTCGAAAAGCTGGCTGGGTCATAGGCTGAAGTGAGTGTGCTGATGGCACCACTGGGTGCGCTGACCGGGTCACTGGCGGCACTGCCGGATGCGCTGACCGGGTCGCTGGCAGCACTGACTCCCAGGCAGCACTGACTCCCAGGGGGCGCTGCGAACGCCGTCTGACTCACAGGGGGTGCCGTGAACACCATCTGACTCACATGGGGCACCATGAACGCCGTCAGACTCACAGGGGCGCACCGAACGCCGTCTGACTCACAGGGGGCGCCGCGAACACCGTCTGACTCACAGGGGGTGCCGCGAACGCCGTCTGACTCCCAGGGGGCGCCGCAAACGGCGTCTGACTCACAGGGGGCGCCGCAAACGCTGTCTGACTCACAGGCTAAACTTGTAAAGCCAACTGGAAAATCAGGGAAACAAGAGTGATGGAGTGGACAAAGCCACGGAGGAAGACCACAAAAACAGGGAAGGCTGGGCAGGTCCGAAAAAGTAGACCCCATGGGATTCGAGGACCCCACACAGTTCTTAGAGACCAGTACCCCCTCTATATCTTCGTGTACAACCCCTTCTCCCATGGTTGTAGGAAGGGGTTGACCCTTGACAAAACTCTTACGCCTGGAATGACGCTTATGCCTAGGTGTGCTTGGGGGCTTAACTGGACCCAAATGTTCATCTGACCAAAGCGCAGGGGAGTTCCTAAGTGTAAAAGCGGGGAGGATATGATCAGAGAACGACGAGTCACTAATATCCTCATCGGAGTCAATGGGGCAATCAATATGCTCCTCAGCACATAGTGACTCATAGCCATAACGCCACAAGATGTCATCATCACTTGACAGGACCCTCCGAACCGCCATACTAAGGATAAAACCCAGTACTCAATCCTAACCAATAGAAAAACAACAAGGGGAGGAGCTAAATCCAACAACAAACATGCTAACGCTAATCGGCACACAGAAACAAAGTCCGGGCAGGCGCGCTAAACCGAGCGCTATGAGAGCCACGAAACCCGAAAAACTACCAAACCCACCACAACCTCCAAACGCGGGGGTGATGCACTTGAAGCACACACTCCACAATAGCACATGAGAGCTACGAACGCGAAAAGAAAAAACGGGTCGCCGCTAATGCTAACCCCCAGAAGCCAGAGCAAACACCGCAAGGATAAGCTAATAGCAACGCCAGCAAATACCAAAAAACTGAACTGGTAAATAAAGCTATACCAGAAACTTGCTACCTGTAACTGGTGGTAGATACGATGGAGAGAGCTTACTGTCACGTTTGGTCCGAAGTCCGAGTAAGAAATAGAGATCAACACACCCAACAGGCAGCAGGTTCCAGAACAAGCGATTTAATATAAACACAACCAAACAAAGCATACAGCACCAACGAACCCTAACGTAGTTGAAGCTCTCTCACTGAAGAGAGTGTGGAGCTGGCTTAAATAACCAAGAATCAGGTCACATGACTAACGAGGTAATTAACTTAAATCAGGCACAGCCACGAAATAAATGAAAACCAACAAACAATGAAAAACGGAACTAAAGTGAAACTCAAAACCAACTTAAACACAAAACCAAACATAGTCCAGAGAATCAGGTCCGAGGATCATGACAGTACCCCCCCTCCAAGGGGTGCGTAAAGAAGTGAAGCAGCCCAAAAGAAAAAAGGGGGTCCAGGAGCTTGCGGGGCAAATGTCCAATGTGGAGTAAACATAGGCAGGCGGAGGCAAACCAACACCTGACGGCCAAAAATGTTCAAGAAGTCCATGTAAGGGGCCGGGCGGCCGCTCGAGAGTGAAGTGGAGGCCGGGCAGCCGCTCGAGAGCGATGTGGAGGCCGGGCGGCCGCTCGAGAGCGATGTGGAGGCCGGGCGGCCGCTCAAGAGCGAAGCCGAACGAGCACGGGCGAGCGGAACCGAACGAGCACGGGCGAGCGGAACCGAACGAGCACGGGCGAGAGGAACCGAACGAGCACGGGCGAGAGGAACCGAATGAGCACGGGACTGCTGATAATGAGGAGCTGGTGCAGTTGTGTTGTTAGGATGGCTCTTAGATGCCTCTTGCAGATGTTTAGAGGCCTGGTCCTTCAACAAGTAGGTGTGGGTGCCTTCTCTGGTGTCGCCCACGACTCTTACTCCAAAGCTATCACCGTGGTCTCTCATTGTTCTCCTTCACTGCACTCTGCACACAGGGTAGAGACAAAGTAATAGAACACAATACCACTACTCCAACAATGAAATCCCAATCCAGATTCGAAAAGCTGGCTGGGTCATAGGCTGAAGTGAGTGTGCTGATGGCACCACTGGGTGCGCTGACCGGGTCGCTGGCGGCACTGCCGGATGCGCTGACCGGGTCGCTGGCAGCACTGACTCCCAGGCAGCACTGACTCCCAGGGGGCGCTGCGAACGCCGTCTGACTCACAGGGGGTGCCGTGAACACCATCTGACTCACATGGGGCACCATGAACGCCGTCAGACTAACAGGGGCGCACCGAACGCCGTCTGACTCACAGGGGGCGCCGCGAACACCGTCTGACTCACAGGGGGTGCCGCGAACGCCGTCTGACTCCCAGGGGGCGCCGCAAACGGCGTCTGACTCACAGGGGGCGCCGCAAACGCTGTCTGACTCACAGGCTAAACTTGTAAAGCCAACTGGAAAATCAGGGAAACAAGAGTGATGGAGTGGACAAAGCCACGGAGGAAGACCACAAAAACAGGGAAGGCTGGGCAGGTCCGAAAAAGTAGACCCCATGGGATTCGAGGACCCCACACAGTTCTTAGAGACCAGTACCCCCTCTATATCTTCGTGTACAACCCCTTCTCCCATGGTTGTAGGAAGGGGTTGACCCTTGACAAAACTCTTACGCCTGGAACGACGCTTATGCCTAGGTGTGCTTGGGGGCTTAACTGGACCCAAATGTTCATCTGACCAAAGCGCAGGGGAGTTCCTAAGTGTAAAAGCGGGGAGGATATGATCAGAGAATGACGAGTCACTAATATCCTCATCGGAGTCAATGGGGCAATCAATATGCTCCTCAGCACATAGTGACTCATAGCCATAACGCCACAAGATGTCATCATCACTTGACAGGACCCTCCGAACCGCCATACTAAGGATAAAACCCAGTACTCAATCCTAACCAATAGAAAAACAACAAGGGGAGGAGCTGAATCCAACAACAAACATGCTAACGCTAATCGGCACACAGAAACAAAGTCCGGGCAGGCGCGCTAAACCGAGCGCTATGAGAGCCACGAAACCCGAAAAACTACCAAACCCACCACAACCTCCAAACGCGGGGGTGATGCACTTGAAGCACACACTCCACAATAGCACATGAGAGCTACGAACGCGAAAAGAAAAAAACGGGTCGCCGCTAATGCTAACCCCCAGAAGCCAGAGCAAACACCGCAAGGATAAGCTAATAGCAACGCCAGCAAATACCAAAAAACTGAACTGGTAAATAAAGCTATACCAGAAACTTGCTACCTGTAACTGGTGGTAGATACGATGGAGAGAGCTTACTGTCACGTTTGGTCCGAAGTCCGAGTAAGAAATAGAGATCAACACACCCAACAGGCAGCAGGTTCCAGAACAAGCGATTTAATATAAACACAACCAAACAAAGCATACAGCACCAACGAACCCTAACGTAGTTGAAGCTCTCTCACTGAAGAGAGTGTGGAGCTGGCTTAAATAACCAAGAATCAGGTCACATGACTAACGAGGTAATTAACTTAAATCAGGCACAGCCACGAAATAAATGAAAACCAACAAACAATGAAAAACGGAACTAAAGTGAAACTCAAAACCATCTTAAACACAAAACCAAACATAGTCCAGAGAATCAGATCCGAGGATCATGACATCAGCGCTTTTTTTACAGCACAGTATCAGAAGCACTTATAAACACGCATGCACACACTTTAACACACACAACGTGAGTAATTCTGAATTGCGATCTCTATCCCTGTGCGAACAACCAGTCTGCCCCCCCCTTATATCCGAAGCACTGCCTCACAGTCATCTACATTAGGTAGTTTCTGTTTGTGTTTTTGCAATTTATTTGACTGACAAGATGAGTGAAGGACTTTGTTCCAAAAAAATTAAAATACCACTTTCATTTAGAGTGGGAGGAGGAATATTTTTTTTACAATGTCAAACTCAAAATGCATTTGCTTGATTTGCCATGTAGTCATTGCACTTACATTTAGTCATTTCGCAGATGCTTTTATCCAAAGCGACTTACAAATGAGAACATTACAAGTCAAAAGTTATGCAGAAAACCAACTACACTGTAAAATCATCAAACCTGAAAATCATCAAACGCCACGGAGTGAGAATTAGCTCCTCGGTGAGGTGGAATCGCCATGCGGCAATCATCACTGGAGTGAAGTGAATGAGACGGAGTGTATTTTGAAAAGATAGAGTGAAGGTAGGAGGGGGAAGATCCAGAAATGGTTCTGTAGGCCAGAGTCAGTGACTTGTACTGAATGCGAGCAGCTACAAGGAGCCGATGGAGGGAAATCAGTAATGGAGTGACATGAGTTCGCTTGGGCTGGTTAAACACAAGTCGGGCTGCAGAGTTGTGAATTAGTTGAAGAGGTCTGATTGTGGAAGCTGGGATAACGGCAAGTAGTGCATTACAATAAGTTCACTTTCAAAAAGGTTCCAATGTCATGCTATTTGCTGGAATGTGTTTAATAAAATAGCAATTTCTGTAAAAATGGCAATCTAAAGCCATCTTTTCTATGCTGATTCAACAATACTAACATGATGTGTGTAAACAGGTTTCAATATAAAAGCCTAAAAAAAAGGTTAACCCTGGTAGATCTCGATGACCTGTCCAATTGAAAAATAGATCTCGGGCCAGGAAAGTGTGGGCACCCCTGCTCTACATGGCTCCCTGGAACAGCATCATTTCAGTGCCACACCCCCCATTAATGATGAGGTGGATGAAGAGGTGAAATGCCAGCCCAACACAGCCAAGCCTGGGCACCTTTATCTATAGGGAATTAATTAAACGCAAGATTAAATAAATATGTTTTTAATTCACTTTTAAAGATTAATAATGATTCAGAATCACGAACAGTAACAGGAAGGCTATTCCAAAGTTGAGGAGCCTTGTGGGAGAATGCTCTTCCACCAGCAGTAATTTTATTTATTCTAGGAGCTAAGAGTAAACCAGCACCTTGAGATCTGAGCTCACGTGTTGGCTTATACAATTGAATCAGCTCACTCAGATACTGTGGAGCCTGATTAATAAGCTCACTCAGATACTGTGGAGCCTGATTATGTAGAATTGTATATGTTATCAATAAAAATTTGTACTCAATACGAAACTTAATTGGTAGCCAGTTTGAATTTGATAACACAGGACTGTGACTATGATCAAAATTTCTGGTTTTAGTTAAAACTCTAGCTGCAGCATTTTTCACAGGTTGTGCAAGACATTTAGGAAGTTATCAGTAATTATTTCTTGAACTAGAGCTGATTTTCATGAAAGTGTCCTAATGTTTAATAACCCAAGTTTTAACTTAAAAGTGTTTCTTACATTACTTGAGATAGTATTAACATTTATGAGATTTTTTGGCACATTTTGGACTCTTTTTGTTTTTTGCTCAATGCTTGATAACTGTCTTAATGGAATGGGATCTAGTTATTGTGGGTGAGGACTCCTGGCAGTTTGCAGGCAGTTGGTTAGACCATTCTGTCTGCTGCCTGGCCTTGGCTCTAAATTGTCAATTTTCATTCCTATCTGAAGAAAAATCCCTATCGGCTATGTTATGTGACATGAGCGCAGCATCCTCCCGGGAAGGATGGATGGCGCCCCATTTCAAAAGGCCAGGCCTTCCCTCAAAAGTAGACCAATTGTATATAAAGGCAATATTGTTTTCTGAGCACCACTTAGACATCCAGCAACGCAGCAATCATAACCTGCTGTAGGTTTCGCCACCACTCGTAATTGGTAGGGGACCAGAGACAACTACTTCATCAGATATCATTGCAGCGGTTCCACACACCTCTTTAACATTAGCCTTAGTAATCTCTGACTGCTTGAGGCAAAAGTCATTAGTGCCGACATGGATAACTATTCTAGAGAATGAGCGTTTAGCATTAGCCAGAACGTTAAGATTCGCCCTGATGTCTGGAGCCCTGGCCCCCGGGATGCACCATACTATGGTTGCTGGGGTCTCTAAGCTATTCACATGCGTCTGAGCTGGGAGTCGCCAATAACCAGAGCACTTTTAGCAACCAGTCTCCCAGTGGGTGAGTCACTGAGTGGGGAAAACCGATTGGACACGTGGATCCTAGAAGAGTGATGCTCAGTTCTACGTCTATGTTGCCTGGTCATCACCCTTTCGTCCTGCTGATCCGATCCGAAAATCCAAACAGTTGAATCCGGCGAAACAGATCAGGGGACAGTTCTGTTATAAATATAGACTATTATTTTTAAAAGAAACAGGTAATAAATGCAGCAGTGTTGGCAGAAAATTACCGCGTTAGTGAGCAAAAAGTCTAGCAACAACACTGCGATTTGGAAAGCAGTGTGGGTCAAAAAAGTGGAATAAATCAAGGTAGGTATAAGTCTGTCCTTACGGCTAATGGGGGGGGGGTAATTTCACTCCTGCTCATTCTGTGTTGCACTCTGGTGAAGGAATTACACCTGGCACCTCTAGTCGCTGTCAATCACCTGAATTTTAGTCACCTGCTCCTTGTTTCCATGATTAATTATTTCTGGTTCTCTTCCTTATAAGCGTGGCTTCCAGTTTTTGTCTTTGCGTTGGTTCACCCTCACCTGTTTCATGTGTTTTTGCTTCAGGATTAGACTGCTGCTTATTGCTCTTCTCTCCAGAGGTTTTACTGCGGCGGCAATAAACTTCATCACAGGCTACGTACATTTAGCGTTGTACGTTGTACTTTGTACATTTAGCGTTGTTTATCAGCGGTGCGATCGTCTGTATCCCGGGTTGCGCTGGTTTTGGATTTCGGTTTTGTTTTGTTGTTTTGTTTTCATTACTATCTCTCATTTTTGAGTTTTCCTAATAAACTGTGTCTGCAAAGATCCTGGTTGTGTTATGCCGTCCTTTTGTACTCCGCCGGCAGTTTCTAATAAATATTTCTTTATCCCTTTAATGTCCTCACCAAGAAAAAAGCAAAGGAAAAATTATTTATTTCTTTTTTTTATATGTTTGGGGCATTAATAAAAACAATTGGTGTTTATTTTGAAAACTGGGGGGGTGTATTAAAAAATAAAAAACACCTCTACCAAACGGTCTATGGTAAAACTAAGAACAAGAACCAGAAATACAAAAAAAATAAAAAATTAAACACAGGGCAATGACATGTTAACTCTTTGTTTTCTTAACTTTTTTGACTTTTTAGACTTTTTAAGTGGAATGTGTCCAAGGTTGTCATATAACATCTGATTGTGAGAGCTTTGGGATTTAATGTTCCTTCTGAGACATATTTGTAGTAAAATCAGAACATCCATCCATCCATCCATCTATTATCTTCCTCTTTATCCTGTATTAGAGTCATCTTTACCTCTTTATCCTATATTAGGGTTCCCCATGCCCATCCAGGGGAGAACGTTTCGGGCACTGGGCAGATCCAGGACAGGCTGCCAATATATCACTGGGCACACACTCACTCACGCACAAACACACTCTATATGGGGCAATTTAGAGAATTCAATTGACCTTGATCCATGTTTTTGGACTCTGGGAGGAAACTGCAGAATACTGCCCTCCCGGCCCATATACAGAGTTTATTAAATAATTTGGTGAATTTCTCTTAACTTTATTAAGACTAAGGCCTTAATAGTCTGTGATTTCAATGTTCACTTTGAAAACTCACTAGACTCATTTAAATTAGCCTTTGACTCCATCCTAGATTCCATGGGCATTACTCAAAGTGTAGTTGGTAAAACACATCGCTGTAAACAAACATTAGACTTAGTTTTATCACATGGTATTAACATTAATAATTTAACTATTGTTCCACTAAGTGAGGTCATCTCCGATCACTATTTGATAACCTACGATTTAGAAATTGATATTGATCCAGTCATTAAACCGCAATATGACATGAAGCGTACAATCATTCCCTCTACTGCTGTGTCATTCCTACAACATTTACCCGAATTAAACATTAAACCAGCATCAGGACCCGATGAACTTGAAAACACAGCAGAATACCTTAAACACGTGTTTTCTACAACCTTAGACAGTGTTGCTCCACTTAAACTAAAAAGGATTAAAGATAAAAGTCTCGTTCCATGGTTTAATGATCAAACACGCGCCCTAAACAAACCAATAGAACTATGGAGCGTAAATGGAGACAAACTAAATTAGAGGTATTTGAGGGTTGTAATAGAGGGTTGCATGGAAGGACAGTATGACTGAGTACAAACATGCACTCAATGCAGCGAAGACTAAATATTATTCTGAATTAATAGAGAACAACAAAAACAACCAAAGATTCCTCTTTAGTACCACTGCCAAATTAAGTCGAAGTGCTACTGAATCAGATTCACAGATTCACTCACAGTTCAGCAGCAATGATTTCATGAATTTCTTTAGTGATAAAATTGAAAACATAAGACTTAAATCATATAATGCATCGTGTAGCCTAACCAATAATCAACCCTCAATGATTTCTGAAAAATCTAGTGGTAAAGAAAATAATATAGCACAAGGGTTAAATACCTTTAACCCCATATCTAAAAAAAGAGCTTGTCTCATTAATTACACAATCAAAGACAACATCCTGTATGTTAGACCCAATACCTACAAATCTGCTTAAAGACCTCCTACCAAATATTACAGAGCCTTTTATAAACATTATAAATTCATCACTTAAAATAGGCTATGTCCCCAAAAATCTGAAGTGTGCAGTCATTAAACCATTACTTAAAAAACCTAATTTAGATCCTCTAATACTGTCCAACTATAGACCAATAACAAACCTTCCTTTTGTCTCTAAAATCCTAGAAAAAATTGTGTTTAACCAGCTGAATCGCCATCTTCTAGCTAATAACATTCATGAAGTTTTTCAGTCAGGTTTTAGGTCTCATCATAGCACTGAGACAACCTTAATTAAAGTTGTAAATGACTTAATAATGTCCTCTGATAATAACCAAATCTCTTTTCTTGTATTATTAGATCTTAGTGCAGCCTTTGACACTATAGACCATAACATCTTAGTTGATAGATTAGAAAACACTGTGGGCATTACAGGATCTGCACTACAGTGGTTTAAATCCTACCTGGCAGATCGATATCAATTCACCTGTGTTAACAACTAATGTTCTGATCCTGCTAAAGTTAAATATGGTGTCCCACAAGGGTCAGTTCTGGGTCCACTCCTATTTGCATTATATATGCTTCCATTGGGATCAATTATTCGTAAACATGGAATCAGTTTCCACTCATATGCAGATGATACACAGTTATATGTTTCAGCTAACCCTAATGATGGTCGTTCAGTCAGTAAGCTCGAGGACTGCATCCAAGATATTGAAATCTGGATGTCAAAAAACTTCCTACTGCTAAATTCTGATAAAACAGAGTTTCTGATAGTTGGACCCAAGGACAAAATTAACAAAGCTTCTAACACAATTTTTTCACCTTCGTAACATTTCGAAGCTATGAAATATCCTCTCCCTCCAAGATGCAGAAAATCTAATTCATGCTTTTATTACCTCAAGGTTAGATTATTGTAATTCACTTCTAACAGGATGTTCTAATAAATCATTACATAAATTACAACTTGTGCAAAATGCTGCAGCTAGGGTTTAACTAAAACCAGAAAGTTTGATCATATCAGTCCTGTGTTATCAAATTGCACTGGCTACCAGTTAAGTTTCGTATTGAGGGGGGGCGCTAGGGATCACACCATGGTGTAGACGTGATTTCATCGGGGTCTCCACACCATTGCTAATTAATCGGTTTTCTTTCTTTTTTATTTTGGAAATTTTATGTTTACTCGACGGATAAAAACTCCTAGCTCAAATTGAACACACTTTGGTGCCGACAACTGATAAGATGCCGCCAAAATCAACCAAAACTCTAAAGGACTCAGGGAATCCCTCTCCTGCGCTCTCGCTTACTCCTCCGGGGCCCAGCGATTCTGAAATTGACTCACCCCCCTTGTGGGCCAAGAACTTGTTCGATTCGCTCCGGACCCCCCTGGAAAATATTTCTTCCCGTCTGAGCAGCCTGGAACTTACATTAACGTCGGTCCGGTTTGAGCTAAAGGACTTTAAAGAAACCCTAAGCTCCCTCGGCGAGGCTGTTTCGGCTCATGACTCCCTTATCGACTCACTCGAATCTGCACTCGCAGAGCAGGAAAAAGTCAACGCCAAGATCATGCTGAAACTAGACGATGTGGAAAGCAGATCGAGGAGGAATAATATTCGCATAATTGGCGTTCCAGAGGGGAGCGAGGGACCCCGAGTCACTGATTTCGTGGCCGACTTTCTACCCAAGCTTCTCGGTGAGAGTCATTTTGATTCCCCCCTGCTGGTAGACCGGGCCCACAGATCGCTGCGCCCGCGCCCGCCGGAGGGCGCTAGACCCCGACCTATCATTGCGCGGATACATCTTTTCCAAGCAAAGGAGAGAATCTTACATCTCCGGAGATCCGCTGGACCACTTCAGTTTAAAGGTCATAAAATCCTGATTTTTCCGGATTACACCAGCGCAGTGATCGATAAAAGAAGGCAGTTTGCCGAGACTTTAGGTGCCCTGAGAAACATGAAGATCACGCACACTTTTCGTTTCCCTGCGCGGTTACAGGTAACCTTTGAGAACCAGCTGCACACCTTCCTTGAACCATCTGATGCCAGGGTTTTTGTGGAGTCAATTAAGTCCGCAGTAAGCAAGGAGAACTGATAACATAATCCCTCGTTGCGGCATTGCAGTGTCGGCTAGAGTTTGGAGTGATTGACTAGCTGCAGTGTTTTGTAATGACACTGCCCACAAGACCAGCGCAATTTGACAATCACATACTTTTCCTACCTTCTGAATAAATTCTTGTGGACCAGGCCGAGTCAATCAAAACTATATGCACATTGAAAGGTCAACTTGATTGGGATAATCCCCACGGAGGTAATTTAATAAAAACTCCTACACTTTTCTTTGTGCAGTTTGGACACTTAAGAGAAATATTTGTATATTTTTTTTTTTTTTATCTTTCCTACACCATGATAATACGTGGTTTTGGGGACCCCTCCCCCTACATCATTGTTTAGTAGTGAGTAGAGTGTTGTTCCTTTGTTGCGGTAGCCTTCCCATTACATATGGGGATTTCTAGACATTTCCGGGGTGGAAATAGGTCTGCATTGGGGTTGGGTTTGGGAGGGAGGGTGGGGGTGTTTGGTTATTTGCTTAGTTACTATGTCTCAAGTGATATGTCTTCGTTTTTTGTTTTGATTTGTTTGTTTGTTTGTTTTTCTTTTCCTTTCCCTTTGCTTCCTACTCCTATAGGGTGGCATTTTGCATCTTCCCATCTTAGCTTTGAATGGTACTTACACATAACGTGAATCTCACAAATATTAACTTGGTCTCCTGGAATGTCCGAGGGATTAATCATCCCCTTAAACGGGGAAAAATATTCGCACATTTGAAAAAGATGAAGGCGGACATAATTTTTCTTCAGGAAACCCATATAAATTTCTCCCATCAAGCCAGATTAAGAACGCAGTGGATATCCCAAACCTTTCAAACCACATTTTCCTCTAAGGCTCGCAGGGTAGCGATTCTCTTTCAAAAGAATATTCCATTCCAACTAAAAGACATGATAGTCGACCCACAAGAACGATATATTATTGTATCTGGAAATATCAACTCCTATCCCTTAACTTTAGTTAATATTTATGGCCCGAACTATGACAACCCGGAATTTTTTCGTCGTCTTTTTCAAATTATACCGTTTAACTCGTCTGACAATATTATTATAGGAGGTGACTTTAACTGTTACCTGGACCTGTACTTAGATAGGCTGTCTTCTAAGTCACCAACGGTACTTACATCCACTCAGGTCTTGAACTCTTTGCTCAGGTCTTCAAATTTGGTAGACATTTGGAGACTTCAGCATCCAACTAGTAAAGACTTCTCATTCTATTCGCCTGTGCATAATTCCTTTTCTCGGATTGATTATTTCTTAGTTTCGTCAGAGTTAGTTCCTAAGGTGGGTCCCACAGTGTACCATCCTATCCTTATTTCCGATCATAGTCCAATTACCCTCACGCTATGTAACTTATTTAACAAACCTACATATAATTGGAAATTCAACCCTAATTTACTCTCCGATGCCAACTTCGTCAGATATATGGATTTTAAGATATCTGAATTTCTAGAATTTAATGACACGAACGATATTTCTGACTGTCACAAACAGTCTGTAAAGATTGGTCTGGAGACGTAGATGCAGAACAAAAGAGGTTTATTAAGAAGCAAGGCAGAGGTAGGGTAGTGCAGGAGGAGGTGTGGTTGAGAGGAGTGTTGTCAACTGGACCCAGGCCGGGGTGATGAACCTGGACGGAGGACTGGGCAGAGCACAACACCGAGCAAAACCAACAACCAAATAAAACAAAGCACACAGATATAATTACGCTGTAGAAAGAGAACCCTACACTGGCTATGCGTGAGGAAAAGCAGAAACGACTAGTGAGGGTGTCTAGGGTAGACAAAATAACAAAACCTAAGATAGGAAGGACAGGCGTGTCAAAGGGAGTGTTAGACAAAAACCTGAAGGAAGAAAGCGTGGAGAAAGTGTTCAGAGAGGTACGGTGAACTACACGGGACGACGAGCGGCTCAGGACGGAACTGCAACAGACATGGGGCGGGAAGACAGCGAGAATGTTAATACAGATGGAAGAAAATCGTGTTAGTTCACCGAGAGAGAGCGGGTTAGTAAACAGATCTGAATCATTAGTATGCTGGGTGAACACTGAGACACGGACGCCCTCAGGTGGTGACGCGCCAGCGGAGCGAGCTAGGGTGAGCACAAACTCCGCCCCAACCGGCCGAAGCCGAACCACCTGAGCGGACGGACAGAGATCGCTCCCGGGATGCAGGACACTAGGGACAGGATGAACACTGAAAACAGAAAGAGGATTAGACAAACCACCGGGAGTGATCACAGAAAAACACAGATGTTCACTCATACAACGACAGAGACTAACCTAAACACGGAGGTGAGAGCGCAGATGCTAACACACAGCTAACATAAACAGACACGCACTCACCGAGACCAGATATACCACGAGACACAAAGTAGAGAGAAAAGCAGCCAAATAATCGCTCGGTATGTATGATAAATCAGGGACAATACTTCGCGATTCGTCCCGAGTGAAGACAGAGCTTAAATAAGATAAACGACCCATCAAACAAATTAGCCTCACCTGGTGCCGGAGCGAAAGCGGAACTAGAAGGCGGGGCTAAGGGAGCGAGTGGCAGAGCGTGACGGAGAGACAGACGCAGAACCCGGATTTCTTACACTGACACTGTTCTTTGGGAGACCTTTAAAGTAGTGACCAGAGGACATATCATATCATTTGAAGCCTCAAAAAAGAAAGAATTAGATAAACGCCTTACAGAACTAGAAAGTAGTATAATAGCCTTAGAAAAAACTAACAAACTTTCTCCCTCCACAGCAGTGTACAACCAAATCCTGCAATATAAATTCGAATGTACTGTTGTAAAAAGCGCTATATAAATAAATTACTTGACTTGACTTGACTTGAATACAATAATATTCTTAACCAAAGGGTCGAAAACCTCCTTCTAAAACTTAAAAGAAAACATTTCGAGCTGGGTAAAAATCCGGAAGGATTCTTAGCTAGACAACTCAGGGAGATCAGGGCCAGCCAAGCAATTCATGAAATTCAGTCTGCCTCCGGGCATCTTCTCACGAGTCACCAAGAGATTAACAATAGATTTAGGGACTACTATGCAGACTTATACACATCAAGATTCACAGCCTCTGAGTCTGACCTGGATTCTTTCTTTGATAATTTGTCTATACCTAAGCTTTCTGATTCAGCTAGAGACGCTTTAGATTTGCCAATTACTTTATCTGAAATCCAAAAAGCAATAGATAGCTTTCCATTGGGCAAAGCTACTGGACCAGATGGTTTTGGATGTGAGTTTTATAAGGTGTTTTCTGTGAAACTCACTCCTTTATTGCTTAGGATGGTCCATGATTCAATTGCTAATAACAAATTTCCTGATTCCTTGTACCAGGCGAATATTTCATTAATATTAAAGAAGGGGAAGGTTAACACCGATCCTGCCTCATACAGACCCATTGCTCTGCTTAATGCTGACCAAAAAATTATTTCAAAAGTCCTGGCCAATCGCCTGGCTAATCATATTTCGGAGATAATTCTAGCACAACCGCTAACGTGACTCGCGAAACTATACAAAAAAAAAATAATAAACCCGGGACGAAAGCCGGGGGGACGCAAACGCGCAGAAATATAATAAAGAGGTTCGCTTACCCGGAGGAGGAATCCTGGACTCTGCTACAGTTGTGGGAGGTCAGCATTACTGTTACGACGGGGCGCGCTGCCCGGAAAATGGCGGTGCAGCGCGGCGTGGTGGAAAATCACAGAGCCAGGAGACCAGGTAAACAAACACAAAACTGCCCTTTAATGGCCGATCGCGGGAACGCCGCTAGAACGAGCCGAGAGCTCAATACACATAGAAGAATCGGTGCAGCGGGAACGCCGCCGCGGACACGAAGGCACGTACTAAAAATACGTGGAGTGGGGCAAGTGGAGTGGATTATAGTTGCGTATTGAGAAAATATTGATTACTGGGTTTTACTGAAAATTAACAAGGTCATGACCAGGGGATTCTAAGGATCCCATAGTTACTAAGACGAACGGGTAGCTCCCTGTGTGCGTTTAGTCGTGGACTGACCCGTCTCGATGGATTGAACTGCTCTCAGGGGGTTCAAGTCCCATTTGAAGAGCACAATACGAGTATTGGACACTTGTAAATTCACAGCGTCTAGGTAAATTGGTCGAGGTGATTGGGTTCAAGTCCCAAAAGACCCGTAAATTCAATTAATTAAAATTACTCAGTTCTGGTCGGTTCAAGTCCCAGAGGACGGTAAATCAAGTTTTTTGTGAGTAAAGGAGTTTTGAGGAGATGCATGTGACCCTGGATGTCAAATAGGAAAAGAGAAAGTGGAACTCCGCATTCAGAAAGACAGCAGCTGCTTAGGGGTTCTGCTCGTGGAGGCATGGTTGAATAGAGTAAGTTGTACACGAGAGTGTGTGGGTCGATTAAAATTGGGAAGTTGACTGCGGGCAAGGTTAAATAGGAAGTGGTGGCGAGAGTGAGAGAGACTAATCCTGTAGGAGAAGGTGATAAAGAGAGTTAAGAACATGTTTAATGAGGGTGTGGAGCTGGGCTCTACCCAACTGATACTGCCCCGCCGTTGGGCAAGGATCGGCGTGAAAATTTGCTGTCCGTAATGCAAAAGAGAGTCGATGCTGCAGAAAAGGAGGCAAAAGGTGTGTATGGGTTGAGTAAGGTGGGGGCTAAAGTAAGAGTGACAAAGGCTGAGAACGAGAAAGTTTTGGTAAGTTTAATCATAGAACAAATGAAGATGATAATGGAGAGCAAGAGCAAGAATGGGAGCAACAGGAAATGAATCAGGGACCAATCCTGCTCCTCCCTACATGCCTCTCCCATACAACCAACCGCTCCTCCTAGTGTTAATGTTGTGCCTGCCCTGTACCCCGCCCTTCTCTTAACCGAGCCAGACTGCAGCATGACAAATCAATCTCATGAGTGTAAAATAATGGTGGGCCACCCAGGGTTGGATGGTGATAGAGAAACTATGAGCCTGTGTTTGTCCGGGGGTTACATAATGGGAACCAGTCCTGAAATTGAAGCCATGAAAAAGACCTTGGTTGAATTGATACAAAAAGTGCCCCTTATGGATTGGAGCAGACTATAGGCCAAAGCCTAGTAACCCCGGATCACTGTGACTCAGAGTCCAGCGGAGCTGACTCACCTGAAAACCCACAGATAAGGGAGCTTACTCAGCAAGACAATGAACTCAAGGTTCATTGAGGGTTAGTATGTTATGTGACAAATTGACTGACAAAATGCTACCCCATGTATCAACACCACAGGTAAATAATAGAGGTCACAAATAGTCCGGGGAACGAATGGAAGTGCATGTCACTGAGGTGGCTACCCTTATCTACCCTGTAGATGAGTTAAGTTCAAGTTCAAGTTATTTATTTATATAGCGCTTTTTACAACAGTACACTGTCACAAAGCAGCTTTACAGAAAGAAAAGCCTTTAAAACCCCAAAGAGCAAGCCGAAGCGACAGTGGCAAGAAAAAACTCCCTTTTATGTTGTTATTTAAGGAAGAAACCTTGGGAGGACAAAGACTCAGTGGGGGACTCATCCTCCTTGAGCAGCCAGGCAGCAACAACAATGTAGGACAGCTATGTACAGATATTAAACAAATGAAAAACTAACAACTGGAAAACTATATGTGAGTCCATTAAGGGTGTCCTGCAGGACCGCCAGTCCAATTGATATTCAGGTTCCATCCAGTATTCGTCAGCAGAGCCATGGATGAAGATCTCCAGGAAGCCGGTCACACCTCAAAAGAAACAGACAAGGTAGGCAGTTAGAGCTACTAATAAAGCACAGCATTTAATTAATAAGTAATTTATTGACACAATGCAGCATGTGACTCCGGCATCACTGACTGGAGCAGCATAACTAAAAGAGGCAGATACTGCAGACTCTACCTAGTTGAGATGGCACCCCGGAACAGCATCATTTCAGCGCCACACCCCCCCATTAATGATGAGGTGGGTGAAGAGGTGAAACGCCAGCATAGACTGATCACAGATTACCCCCCAACACAGCCAAGCCTGAGATCTACATCTTTATCTACAGGGGATTAATTAAACGCAAGATTAAATAAATGTGTTTTTAATTTATTTTTAAAGATTAATAGTGATTCAGAATCACGAACAGTAACGGGAAGGCTATTCCAAAGTTGAGGAGCCTTGTGGGAGAACGCTCTTCCACCAGCAGTAATTTTATTTATTCTAGGAGCTAAGAGTAGACCAGCTCCTTGAGATCGGAGCTCACGTGTTGGCTTGTACGATTGAATCAGCTCACTCAGATACTGTGGAGCCTGATTATGTAGAATTTTATGTTATCAATAAAATTTTGTACTCAATACGAAACTTAACTGGTAGCCAGTGCAAGTTTGATAACACAGGACTGATATGAACAAACTTTCTTGTTTTAGTTAAAACTAAAGTTGTAATTTATGTAATGATTTATTAGAACATTCTGTCAGAAGTGAATTACAATAATCTAACCTTGAGGTAATAAAAGCATGAATTAGTTTTTCTGCATCTTGGAGGGAGAGGATATTTCGCAGCTTCGAAATGTTACGAAGGTGAAAAAATGCAATTCTAGTAATATTGCTAATGTGCTCTGTAAAGGAGAGATCTGAATCAATAATGAATAATGACACCAATATTATTTACAGATGAACTGGGTCTAATTAAAGAGTTTCAAGGTTTAACATAGTGTTAGAAGCTTTGTTAATTTTGTCCTTGGGTCCAACTATCAGAAACTCTGTTTTTTTTTTAATTTAGCAGTAGGAAGTTTTTAGACATCCATATTTTAATATCTTGGATGCAGTCCTCAAGCTTACTGACTGAACGACCATCATTAGGGTTAGCTGAAACATATAACTGTGTATCATCTGCATATGAGTGGAAACTGATTCCATGTTTACGAATAATTGATCCCAATGGAAGCATATATAATGCAAATAGGAGTGGACCCAGAAATGACCCTTGTGGGACACCATATTTAACTTTAGCAGGATCAGAACATTGGTTGTTAACACAGGTGAATTGATATCGATCTGTCAGGTAGGATTTAAACCACTGGAGTGCAGATCCTGTAATTCCCACAGTGTTTTCTAATCTATCAACTAAGATGTTATGGTCTATAGTGTCAAAGGCTGCACTAAGATCTAATAATACAAGAAAAGAGATTTGGTTATTATCAGAGGACATTAACCCTTTAATGTCCTCACCAAGAAAAAAGCAAAGGAAAAATTATTTATTTCTTTTTTTTATATGTTTGGGGCATTAATAAAAACAATTAGTGTTTTTTTTAAAAATAGACCCCCCAGTTTTCAAAATACACACCTCTACCAAATGGTTGAGATGGCAGTCTATGGTAAAACTAAGAACAAGGACCAGAAATACAAAAAAAAAGGGGAAAACGTTTCGGGCACTGAGCAGATACACCCAGGACAGGGCACCAATCTATCGCTGGGCACACACTCACTCACACAGATATACACACAAACACACTCTATATGGGCCAATTTGGAGAATTCAATTGACCTTGATCCATGTTTTTGGACTCTGGGAGGAAACTGCAGAACCTGGAAGAAACCCACGTGGACACGGGGAGAACATGGAAAATCCACCCAGATTGGGATTCGAACCAGGAATCCCTAATGCTGAAAGGAGAACATGCTAAACCACTAAGCCACTGTGTCACCCCAAAATCTGAAAATTTTATTAATAATAATAATAATAATAATAATAATAATAAAACATTAACAAATAGTAACAATAACAATAAAAAGCAATAATAAAGTGCAGTAACATTCTAACTTTGTTAACTTTTGTGCCTTTTTTAAAATACTCTTGTGTGATGTACAACAGCACTAATGGTTTTTCAGCATTGGATCCGGTTTATTTCTTGTGGTATGCTATGAAGCATTGCTGGTTTGACATTGCATTAGCTTTGCCAAATGCTCTTCAATCTCGTTTTCATTGGTTCCCTTAACTCTTCAGCAGAATACAGATTTGTCTGTTGTGCAATATGTTCAATCATATTGTCAATGAAGAGTGTTTTAAAGTACTGGAATGGTGTCTTCACAGCATCGGGGGGCTCAAATCTTGAATCAGGAACCTGGAATGTCCCAATGTCTTCATGTTTCTAGATTTCCTCCCTGCCTTTGTTTAGGCCTATGGGTGAAGTAGGGTTACTTGTGTACTCTGGCTCCTCTAGGGAAATTGTTTTCAGGGAGTTTTTCCTCTTTCATCTTTTTCTTATGGGGTGGCAGTTTAGAAGATAAACTTGTTGAGACTATGTCCTCATCATCCATTGACTCAAAAGATGTTTCTCCAGAATCTACTGTTTGGATAGGCTAAAAAAACATAGATAATCTAGATAATCTATATCCTCTATTTTATAATCGTCATCACTCAGATCAACATCAGACTCAACATCAGACAGAATGTGGTCTTGGACCTTTAAATATTTTTGTGTCCATCTATTATTTGCAAAAAAATTAAATAAATTAAAAATAATATTAATAATAAAATAAGGGATAATAAATAAGGGGAAAAATAACAACAATTTGTTGAAAAATGAACCACTTTCCTTCTATGTGTCAAAATTTGTGAAATAAATAGATTTAAATATATTGCATGTAATAACAATAAATGTGTTACAAAAACAAAATATGAATAATCAAAGATTTTTAATTCAAACCAAAAAGTTGGTTCTAATTACTATAGCTAAGCATACTGTATCTACTTTTACCATAAACGGCCGTTTGGTTGAGATCGTTTTTAAAAAATTATTTGACCCTTCAATTATTTGAAGCCTCTCAAACTACACTATGCAAAGAAAATATGCTTATCTTTGAAAATTCGGCCAAAAAACGTCCGAATGTGTGGCTTGTTTTGCTGGTTGCCGACTTCTTCTATGGAGGCGAACTTAAACGTCATACTACTAAAAGACAAAGTGACCCCTAGTGAATTTTTCTTGCATAACATGTCTCTACCGAATGGTATATACGGCACAATCAGGTTGAATTAAGTTTAACAACGTTTTCAATAAGATATAGTGACTGAAAGTGTGCTCTACCAAACGGTTGAGCAGGACGTTAAAGGGTTAATAAGTCATTAACGACTTTAATTAAGGCTGTCTCAGTGCTATGATGAGACCTAAAACCTGACTGAAAAACTTCATGAACGTTATTAGCTAGAAGATGGCGATTCAGCTGGTTGAACACTATTTTTTCTAGGATTTTAGAGACAAAAGTAAGGTTTGATATTGGTCTATAGTTGGACAGTTTTAGAGGATCTAAATTAGGTTTTTTAAGTAATGGTTTAATGACTGCACACTTCAGATTGTTGGGGACATTTTTTTAAGTGATGAATTTATAATGTTTATAAAAGGCTCTGTACTATTTGGTAGGAGGTCTTTAAGCAGGTTTGTAGGTATTGGGTCTAACATACAGGATGTTGTCTTTGATTGTGTAATTAATGAGACAAGCTTATTTTAGATATGGGGTTAAAGGTATTTAACCCTTGTACTATATTATTTTCTGTACCACTACATTTTTCAGAAATCGTTGAGGGTTGATTATTGGTTACGCTACACGATGCATTAGATGATTTAAATCTTATGTTTTCAATGTTATCACTAACGAAATTCATGAAATCATTGCTGCTGAACTGTGAGTGAATCTGATTCAGTAGCACTTCAGTACCACCCCCTGATCCGCGCCGTACCGCCAGCGATCCACGCCGCGCCTCCTGCATGTCTTGCAGGGTTCGGGGCATCGAGCTGGGCAACGGTTTCTGGCCTGCGTCGGTTGCGTCCAGTCCCAAGCCGTCCGTGTTCCGTTTAGGGTGCGTTTGGTGCTCGGTACCCGCCTCGTTAGACCAGGACATTATTTTATGCGGTGTTGCTATGTTACTGGTTCTCTCCTTCTGTGTCCATGTGGCAGAAAGGAGGGAGGCTGGGAGTTTAGGCGTGGTGACCAGCGCATCACCTAGGGTGCAGTCCAGTGGTCCGAGGAGGAGGCTGGGGCCGTCTATATCCCCCGCTCTGGACCTTACCGCACTCACTTTGAACAATGTGCCACCCGCTCCGGACAAGGTGGTCACTGAACTGGAGGTTTTGAAGGCCGCTCTGTTGACATGGGACTCTGTGCCGGTTACCCAGCTTATGGGCCAAGACTGTGTTCCACTCGCGTCCACTCGATTCACCTCTGCGTCCAATCGGGTCACCTCTGCGTCCACTCGGGTCACCACTGCATCCTCTCGGTTCACCTCTGCGGTCGCGTGTACCCCGGTTGTCCCTGAACCCGCGCTATTCTCTCCGGTCCCTGAGCCCGCGCTATTCTCTCCGGTCCCTGAGCCTGTGCTAGTCCCTCCGGTCCCTGAACCCGCGTTAGTCCCTCCGGTCCCTGAGCCCGCGTTAGTCTATCCTGCACCTGAGCCCGCGTTAGTCCCTCCGGTCCCTGAGCCCGCAGTAGTCTATCCTGCATCTGAGCCCCCGTTAGTCCCTCCAGTCCCTGAGCCCGCATTAGTTTCTCCTGCACCTGAGACCACGTTATTCCCTCCGATCCCTGAGCCCGAGTTAATCTCTCCTGCACCTGAGCCCGTGTTAGTCCCACCGGTCCCTGAGCCCGCGTTAGTCCCACTGGTCCCTGAGCCCGCGTTAGTCTCTCCGGTCCCTGAGCCAGCGTTGTGCTCTCGCGCACCAGAGTCCGCGTTGTGGTCTCCCACACCTGAGTCCGCGTTGTGCTCTCCTGCACAGGAGTCCGCGTTGTGCTCTCCCGCACCGGAGTCCGCGTTGTGCTCTCCCGCACCGGAGTCCGCGTGGTGCTCTCCCGCACCGGAGTCCGGAGTCGCGCCACCCTCGTGCTCACAAAGGGTTATGGCATTCCCATACCCTCATATGGTCACGTCCCTCTTGCGCTCTCAAAGGGTCGCACCACCCACGCGCTCACAAAGGGTTACGGCGTTCCTGTACCCTCAAAGGGTCACGCCCCTCTCGCGCTCACAAAGGGTTATGGCGTTCCCGTATCCTCAAAGGGTCATGTCCCTCTCGTGCGACATGCCTTCAGCGGTGTTCCCGCTGATTTCAGCAATAAATCTCCTTTTCGTTTGCGTACAGAGGGTCGCGCCCCCCTCACGCTCACAAAGGGTCACGTCCCCCTCGCGCTCACAAAGGGCCACGTTGTCTCCGCATCCTCAAGGGGTCATGTTGCCCTCGCGCGCTCAAAAGGCCACACCATCACCGCGCTCACAAGGGGTTGCGTCACCCCCACATCCTCAAGGGGTCACGTCACCCTCGCGCTCACAAGGGGTCATGGCGCCACTGCGCTCACAAGGAGTCGCGTCTCCCCCGCATCCTCAAGGGGTCACGTTGCCCTCGCACTAACAAGGGGTCACGACACCCTCGCGCTCACAAGGGGTTACAGCGCCGCCGCGCTCACAATGAGTCGCGTCGCCCCCGCAGCCATAAAGGGTCACGACGCCCCCGCGCATCCTTAAGGGTCACGACGACCTCGCGCTCACAATGGGTCACGGCGCCGTCGCGCTCACAAAGAGTCACGTCGCCACCCTCATGCCCTCTGAGTCCTCGCCGACTTCGCGCCATCGTCAGGTCTCGCCGCCGTCGCGTCCTTACAGGGACCCGAACCCCCTTTTGTTTTTATTTTCTTTTCCCCGGGTGCCATTGCCCCCCGGTAATTTTGGGGGGGCGATATGTCAGGATGGGAGTGCTAGGCCACTCCCCCCTGTCTTTTTAGTTTCGTTTTTTTGCCGTTTAGGGCTCATCCCCTTGAGCTAGGATTGAGTCCTACCTGATCACATGTGGCCTCCTGACTACACTTAAAGTGAGCATGCGCCCTGAGTCAGCAGGCCAGCATTGTATATATGTGCATATATATATATATATATATATATATATATATATGTATGTATGCATATATAGATGTTACGTCGGGTGTTTCGTGTTTGGTTTGGTTGTTTTGATTAAGAGTTTGCTCCCGGCACGTCGCGACATGCCTTCAGCGGTGTTCCCGCTGATTTCAGCAATAAATCTCCTTTTCGTTTGCTTACCTGGTCGCCTGGCTTGCTTCATCGAACCACACCGCACCGCACCGCGCCGCCCGACTGTAACACATCTTCACCCACCTCATTATTAATGGGGGGGTGTGGCACTGAAATGATGCTGTTCTGTGGAGCCATCTCAACTATGTAGAGTCTGCAGTATCTGCCTCTTTTAGTTATGCTGCTCTAGTCTAATCAGGCACATGCTGCACTGTGTCAATAAATTACTTATTAATTAAATGCTGTGCTTTATTATTAGCTCTAACTGCCTGCCTTGTCTATTTCTTTTGAGGTGTGACCGGCTTCCTGGAGATCTTCATCCATGGCTCTGCTGACGAATACTGGATGGAACCTGAATATCAATTGGACTGGCGGTCCTGCAGGACCCCCTTAATGGACTCACATATAGTTTTCCAGTTGTTAGAGTTTTTCCATTTGTTAAATATCTGTACATGGCTGTCCTACACTGTTGTTGCTGCCTGGCCGCTCAAGGAGGATGAGTCCCCCATTGAGGCTTGGTCCTCCCAAGGTTTCTTCCTTAAATAACAACATAACAGGGAGTTTTTTCTTGCCACCGTCACTTCGGCTTGCTCTTTGGGGGTTTAAAGGCGTTTCATTCTCTAAAGCTGCTTTGTGACAATGTACTCTTGTAAAAAGCTCTATATAAATAAATAACTTGAACTTGAACTTGAAATAGACTCAAACATCTGTTGAAGAGTTGTACTGGCACCAGATATGACATTAATACTGCCTCGGGAGCATTGTTCAGGCAGGGGGCACTGGAAAGCCTGCCCAATAACATGAAGGACAAATTGGATGGGGTGGTGGGATTACAAGCCATGACAGATGAGATGTGGGAACAACACGTTAATCACTTCCTCACCAAACATGATCAAAAAGAGATGGAGAATGCGGCACAAAGTAACACACATGCGGCACATCATAATGGGTCTAGAAGGGATGGCGGCTGTAGTAATCTTGGATCACAGACAAGAGGATGTGTGCTGAGTGGATAAGTATGCAGACAGCGCACTGCACATATCACTATTAATAACTGCTGGTCATGAGTTCAGACAGCTTGGACCAATGGTGAAACATGCAATGTCACTGGACTTTCAGCCCACAGACACCCCCTATTTACACAAGACAGCATGTGGTAAGTACTGGCAAATTCAATGCAAGTGCTTGGATGAAGGCAAATTTGAACATGTGGTTTTGAACAGGTACCATGTCAGAGAACTAACAGACCACCTCGCCAGATCTGCTGGGACAAGTACCAAAGACACTGTGGACAGTATCAAAAGTAGAGGTGGGACTGACTGAACATCATGTGGCCCCCGATAAGTGTCTGGCCAAAAATAACTCCTGTGAATCGACCACTGTACCCCCTAAAGCATGAGGCGATAGAAGGGATTGCTGACACCATACACGACCTTTTGAAGGTAGGAGTACTGACACTGTCACACTGACACCCACCGTCTCACCATGGAACACACCCATCCTGCCCGTGTTGAAGCCTGGTAAGAATGAATACAGGATGGTACATGATTTAAGGCTCATAAACCAATTAACAATCACTGAGGGAATTGCAGTACCTGACCCTTATAGAATGCTGCAGAACCTCACCCCAGAACATGCGTGGTTTACCGTAATAACCTAGCAAATGCATTTTTCAGCATCCCGCTGTCGGACGAAGTCAAACATATTTTTGCATTCACATTTAACTACATCTATCACATTGAAGTAAATCTAGAATGGACTGCCCCAGTAGTACAGATTTTTAATCAGTACTACAGGACAATGCCATCTTGCATGACAACACCTTGCTATGCCAATACATAGATGACTTACTTATTGCCTGTGACAGTCATACAGCCTGTATAAATGATACATTGACTATTTTAACACATCTGGCCAATCTGGGTTACAAGGTCAACAAAGCGAAACCTCAACTTTGGCCCACCGACAAGGCCCACTGTCACGTTTTTAGGCTGACTAATCTCACAAAAAGGATATACACTAACATCATCCAACTGTCAAACAATCTTGGATTTTCCAAAATCACACAATGCCAGCAATATGTTGTTGTTTTTAGGTTTAGTGGGATAATGTCAAAACTGCCTGCCAGATTATGCAGGGATGACAGACAGACTAAGGGTTGAGGTGACCAGAATAGGCCAACGCAACCTTACAGCACCAATAACATGGACCACAGAAATGGAAGACGACTTTATTGTGTTAAAGCAAGCATTGTCGATGGCAGCCAACCTGCAGTCCCCTGATTTTACAAAACCATTTTAACTAGCTGTTTCTGAAAAAGAGGGCATCATAAATGCGGTACTTTTTCAGAAAAGGGGGAGTTACTTGACTAGGGCGGTTCTACTTTATCAAAGTTCCAAACTGGACCCTGTAGTATTAGGACACGCATGATGTAAAAGGTACATGGCAGCCTTAGTGGTGGCTTTAAACCAAACCTCACACCTAGTATTGTGTCACCCATTAGTTGTGAACACTACCTTTATACATTGCCTTTCTCACATCTACAGCATTCACACTGTCAAGGGCTAGAAAGGACAAGATGCAGGAAATATTGACCCAACATCACATCACCTACACAACTCCAGACAAAACTGCAAACATGGCGCGATACATGCACTCACCACCTGACAGCGAACAACACAGCTGTGAACAGGTGACAAACAGTGATTAAGATTAGAAGCGATTTAAAACAGCCCCTAAAAGGACCTGACCTAGTGCTATTTAGTGACAGGTGCTGCTACAGGTTGGATGAAGGTTTGCGAGCTTTGTATGCAGTAGTGGAAAAACAGGGGGATCAGGAACAGTCCCACAGCCTGCTTCATCTCAACTGGTGATTGCATTGACAAAATTATTGGAATTATCGGATGGAAAGACTGAACATTTATACAGACTCAGCATATGCCTATTCTGGTACATGGATGGACCACAATAGATGCGGAGAAGTTTTAAAACGGCGCATGGGGGTCCTATTAAACACCATACACACATACATAAGCAGTACCAAGCAGTTAATGATGCCCAAACAGGTGACCATCATTAAATGTAAAGGTCACTCCACTAAGGGGGACATGGAAGCGCAGGGGAATGAAGGAACCAGAGCTTACGGTAGAACACGTGAAACTGGTTCAAAATGAAGCGAGCCCAGAAGAGAAAAGCATGTGGCTTGATAAGGGGGCACGTAAGCGCGATGAGAAGAGGAGGGGCCTATGAGACCTGCAGCCAGACTTTCAGAAATGTACATCTCCATGGCCTCTTTCTCCGGCAGGGACAAATGGAAAAGACGACTGGAAGGCAGGAGAAGATCAATCGCACAGTCATACGGTCGGTGTGGAGGCAGTACACAGGCCTGATCCTTACTGAATACCTCACTAAAATAATGATAAGGTTGGGGAATGGTGAAGAAGTCAATCCCTCAGGAGGGCGTAGAGTGAGCGGTGACAGTAAAATGGGGTCAAGTGGCACCACAGAGACAATGGACATAACAATGCTCGTTCCAAGACGTGATCCTATTCCGTTGCCAGTTGATCTGCGGATTGTGGAGTGCCAACCAGGGGAAACCAAGAACTAAGGGGCATTGTGGAGATTTGATAACAGAAAAGATCAAGTCTTCCCAATGATTTCCAGAAATACCCATGGAAATGGGTGTGGTTTGGTGAGTAATGCACGTGAGAGTACTGCCATCTAGTGCCAAGGCGTTCTGGGGATGATTGAGTTCCTTAAGTGGTGAGTCCAATTGGGAAACGAGACCTTCATGAATAAGATTCATCTCCGAACCCAAGTCAATGAGTGCAGACAGAGAAATTTCCTTGTGGTTGGAACCACAGAGAGTGACTGGTGTGGACGGACAGAGGTTTTGGCATGTGGCGTTCGAGCCCAACTGCGACCTACTGTCGGGCTTGATCTTTTAGTTGAATTGGGCAGGTCACCCGTTGATGTGTTTTACCACAGTACAGGCATTGCTCCAACTGAAACCTCCGTGTGCGCTCTTCAAAGGATAAACGCATTCGCCCAAAATGCATAGGCTCAGGGGGCGAGTCCTGATCTTGTGAAATGGTTGGAGAGAAAAGATATTCCGTTACAGAATTTTTGGAAGAGCGGCGGGGAAAGGAAAATGATTTCTCTGACCTTGTGGCATGTTCACGGCGGCCTTCGCAAATTTGGCCATTGATGGAGATTGCCAGACTTATAAGTTGGAGGGTTCGGCACGTGTAGCCAGTTCAGCACGTAGGCGATCATTCAGTCCCCGACGAAACATGTTCCGGAGGGCGAAGTATCCCTAATTCCCTGAGGCAAGGGTGTTAAATTCCACTGGATATTCAGCCACAGAATGGGATCCCTGTCGTAAATCTAAACAGTTGATTGGCTTGGAACCATCAAACACCCCATTGGAAAAGCAGAATCAATTGGAAACTCACCTTTATCAACAGGCATCCATGTTATGGCCAGAGAATTCTGTTAGAGTTAGTAAGTAGGAACCAGGTTTGAAACACAATTCACAAGGATGCAGGATAGAATATAGGGTGTTTATTAGAACAAGGCAGCAGTATGGATAGGTAGGCAATGGCAGTAATGAATCAACAGATGAAGTGAGATGAGTTCAGGAAGCCAGACCAGTGGAGCGATGAGGAGCAACTGTGAGACAAAGAGAAGGCAAACGGTAAGTAGCATGTAAGCAAACGCAAACAACAGAGGACCTTGGAATGGCAGTCGCAGCGTGGCTTAGAAAACCAATTCTCTCGCACTGGAGAGGAGAAAACCAGGGGTTTAAGTAGGTCGCCAAGAGATTGTCTGCAGATGAGGGTAATTAATGTTAATGAGGAGGCGGAGTCAGAGAGACGAGGAGCTCTGACAATGCAGGCTCTGACAATTTGATCCTAATGGAAGCATATATAGGACAAATAGGAGTGTTCTGAGAACTGACCCTGGCGGAACACCATATTTAACTTTAGCAAGATCAGAACATTGCTTGTTAACACAGGTGAACTGAAATCGATCTGTCAGATAGGATTTAAACCACTGAAGTACAGAACCTGAAATGCCCACAGTGTTCTAATATATCCATCTATATCTATAATCTATATGTCAACGGCTGCACTAAGATCTAATAAGACAAGAAAAGAAATTTTGTTATTATCAGTGGACAGTAATAAATCATTAACTACTTTAATTAAAACTGTCTCAGTATTATGGTGAGATCTAAAGCCTGAGGGATAAATTACATGAATGTTATTAGATAGAAGATTGCGATTTTACTGGTTAAACACAATTTTTTCTAAGATTTTAGATCACAATTTTGATATTAGTCTATATAGCTGGACAGTATTAGAGGACCCAAATTATTTTTTAAGTAATGGTTTAATGACCACACACACATTTTAAATGTTGAATTTATAATGTTTATTAAAGGCTCTGTAATATTTGGTAGGATGTCTTTAAGCAGATTTGTAGGTATTGGGACTAACAGACAGGATGTTGTCTTTGATTGTGTTATTAATGAAACAAGCTTTTTTTTTAGATATGGGGTTAAAACTATTTAACACGTACTATATTATCTCCTGTAATACTAGATTTTTCAGTAAAAGGTGAGTGTTGATTGGTTACACTACACGATGCATTACATGATTTGAGTGTTATGTTTTCAATTTTATCAGTAAAGAAATTCATAAAATCATTGCTGCTGAACTATGTGTGAATCTCTCAAACTGATTATCTTATCAGTAGCACTCTGAGTTAGTTTAGCAATGGTACTAAAGAGAAACGTTTGGTTGTTTTTGTTGTTCTCTATTAATTCAGAATAATATTTAGTCTTAGCTGCATTAAGTGCATGTTTACACTCTGTCGTAATGTCCTTTCATGCAAACCTAGATACATGTAATTTAGTTTGTCTCCATTTATGTTCCATGGTTCTAGTAGTTTGTTTTATGGAGCGTAATAAGGAATGTAAAAATGTAGAGTTTCCCTTTCAAGTTGTCAAGATTTTGTCCAATTTTTGCAGGCATTCCGGAGCACCTTTAACCACCCTCACCAGTGCCTGACCTGCGCTAAGGTTCACATACCGCAGCATCATACGCCCTTAAGTTCAGAACCCTGGAGTGTCGCAAGGTGGAAGCTAGGTTTTGTTACTCACTTTCGTGCAGGCTTACGTCCTGAGCTAGGGGACCGCAATCTGTAGCTGGATGACCTATTCACCAAGGCCATAGGGTTGGATCAGCTGTTGGTTATGTGAGCCAAGCGAGTGGTGTTCCGCCACTTCCTGGTTCTGTCTGGGTGGAGCCGATGCCGCCGCTCGACTCCGAGACTCCCATGCAGGTGGAATCAATTCATCTCACCGCTTTGGAGCGCAATCTGCGAATTAAGGAGGAATTGTGTATGTTCTGCGGGGTGCCAACACATCTTTTGAGCTTGTGTCCCATTTGTCTGAGGGTTTGGCCTCTAATTAAAGGGGCCCTGAAGTCAATTACGTCGAAACTGGCTTCAGTAAGAGTCCACAGACATTCACGTGCATCATGAAAGCCACTTATTTTACCTGTGTCAGAGGGTGTGTTCCACACAAAGGCTTTAATTGGCGCAGAGGGGAATTTCCTGGACTCCGCTGTAGCTGGACAAAGCGGTGTGACCACAAGTTTGCTTGAACCTGCCATTTCCATTAGTCGTCCTTTACATCTCGTCAGTTGCATTTATCCGTCACTAGTTATCATACCAAAGACTTGAATTTGTATTTTATTTCTTCTCCTTTCTCAATCATTTTAGGTTTGCCTTGGCTGAGGCATCATGATCCCATCATCTCTTGGTCTAAGGGTGAGATTCTCCACTGGTCCTCCTTTTGCCGGGCCCATTGTCTAACCTTTCCCGCGACACCACCACCATTGCCACCACCTTGGCATACTGTATCCAGTCAGCAGGCGTTCCTGTTGGGTATGGCAGGTCTTGTCAGGGTGTTTGGTACCTCCTCTGTAGACTCATTACCTCCCCATCGCCCTTACGATTGCACAATTGATCTTTACAATGGGGACAAGAGTCCACGAGTTAGTCCTTACCCCTTAACCTTAGCTAAGAGTGTGGCTATGCGCGATTATATCACTGAGTCTCTAGAGAGGGGCCTGATTCATCTACTATTCATCTTCTGTAGCTTCTGGGGGGAGGGTTTCGTCCCCAAGAAGGATTCCAGTTTATGCCCTTGTATCGATTACCGTGCCCTTAACAAGGTGACTTGTAAATTTTCCTACCCATTTTTTTATTCAAATTTTATTACAATTTTAATAATTTATAAATTATTTCATAGGAGATTGTGAGCTATTAGCCACCGTGAACTTCACTGTGTACCGTATGGACAGAACAGTGGTCTCGGGGAAGTCTAAAGGTGGTGGAGTTTGTGTTTTTGTAAACAATCACTGGTGCAACAATACCGGTGTTGTTACACTGACACGCTCCTGTACACCGACCCTGGAATTGTTCGCACTCAAGTTTCGTCCTTTCTATCTTCCTTGGGAATTTACTTCGGTCATTGTTATAACAGTCTACATTCCACCCCAGGCCAACACGGACACCACGCTGTGTGAGCTTCATGATGCGCTCACACAGTTCCAAACTCAGCACCAGGACGCCGCGCTCATCGTCGTTGGCGATTTCAACAGAACTAACATCAGACGTGCAGCAACGGAGTTTCATCAGAAAATCAACTGCCCAAACAGAGGCAACCAGACACTGAATCACTGTTACACCGTGATTAAGGACAGTTACAGGGCTCAGTCTCATTCACCGTTTGGGAAGTCCGACCATGCCGCCATCTTTCTGATGCCAAAATATAAAGAAAGATTGAAACAGGAAGTCATGGCTCAGAGGGAGGTGGACTGACCATCGGTGGACACCCTGCAAGACGCTCTGGATGACGCGGATTGGGACATGTTCGAAACCAGCTGTGCTGATGAAGTCAGTTTGTTTGCAGACTCTGTAGTGAGCTTCGTTGGGAAGCTGGTTAATGACACGGTTCCCAGAACCAGCGTCAGGACGTTTCCCAACCAGAAGCCATGGATGTATACATCTGTTCGTGACACTTTGAAAGCTTGCACAGCTGCATACAACTCAGGAATCATTAGTAACAACATGGAGGAATATAAAGTCGCGTCATATGGAGTACGCAGGGCGGTATGACATGCTAAACAGCACTACGCCAAGAAACTTATGGCAGGGACTGTGGACAGTGACGGAATATAAAAGCACACCCTCCAGTTTAATGAGTGCAGACGGGATTTAGACCCCCTACAGTTCGCCTACCGCCATAACTGCTCCACAGATGATTCCATCTCACACCTCCTTCACTCTGCTCTGTCTCACCTGGACACTGGAAGGAATAATTATGTTAGAATGCTGGTCGTGGACTATAGTTCAGTATTCAACACTATTAT
Source organism: Corydoras sp. C115 (assembly GCA_019802505.1). Lineage (NCBI taxonomy): Eukaryota > Metazoa > Chordata > Actinopteri > Siluriformes > Callichthyidae > Corydoras > Corydoras sp. C115. Next base: position 1,983,006 of record JAFMOC010000111.1, on the reverse strand, counting down.
CCCTTCCACACTCAACATCAAGCTGGAGAACCTAGGACTTCATCCATTCCTGTGTGACTGGATCTCCAGTTTACTGACGGCCAGACGGCAGACAGTGCGGGTTGGCAAGCATCTTTCCCACTCCCTCACTCTCAGCATTGGTGCTGGCACTGGTGTGCCTCAGGGCTCTGTACTTGGTCCTCTCCTCTTCTCACTTTACATGACATCACTGAGCACAGTCATCCAGGCGCATGGTTTCTCTTACCACTGCTATGCTGATGACACTCAACTTCATCTGTCTTTTGCATTTTCTCACCGACATATCTGTCTGGATGAAGGCCCGTCATCTCAAATTAAACTTAGAAAAAACAGAGCTTCTCATTATCCCAGCTAAACCCTCAATCCATCACAACCTGACCTTCCAAATTGATGACTCCACAATCTCCCCAACCGATTAGGTCCGGAAACTTGGGTTCACAATAGACTCCCACCTTAAACTTTCTGATCATGTTATCAAAACCGCCCGTTCTTGTAGATTCCTTCTTTACAACATAAGGAAGATCAGACCCTTTTTGACTGAACATGCTACCCAACTGCTTGTTCAAGCCCTAGTCTTATCCCGGCTTGATTATTGTAATGCGCTACTTGCCGGTATCCCAGCTTCCACAATCAGACCTCTTCAACTAATTCAAAACTCTGCAGCCCGACTCGTGTTTAACCAGCCCAAGCGAACTCATGTCACTCCATTACTCACTTCCCTCCATTGGCTTCCTGTAGCTGCTCGCATTCAGTACAAGTCACTGACTCTGGCATACAGAACCATTTCTGGATCTTCCCCCTCCTACCTTCACTCTATCTTTTAAAAATACACTCCGACTCGTTCACTTCGCTCCAGTGATGATTGCCGCCTGCCGATTCTACCTCACCGAGGAGCTAATTCTCACTCTGTGGCGTTCACCACTGCAAAATGGTGGAACAATCTTCCCAACTCTGTCCGTAAGGCAGAATCACTAAACAGTTTCACTAAACAGACGCATCTCTTTAACAAATACCTGTTGTAAAAAAAAAAAACAATAAATAAAAAAAAGGGGGGGGGGGGGCGCAGCTTCGAATAACAATCAGGTTTAATGAATTTACAGTATAGTTGGTTTTCTCCATGGCTTCTGGCTTGTGGTGTTCTCATTTGTAAGTCGCTTTGGATAAAAGCGTCTGCCAAATGACTAAATGTAAATGTAATGTAAATGTGGTGCTCCTCAGGGGTGTGTTTTGAGTCCTTTGCTGTACTCATTATACACCTATGACTGACCCACTACCAGCTCCACAACCATCATTAAGTTTGCTGACAACACCGTTGTAATAGGTCTGATCTCCAACAACGATGAGAGGGCCTACATGGAGGAGATTACACACCTGCATAGGGAGGTATCAGCTTTTTAATACGTTTTTCCAAGCCAAAAATAAATAGTAAATCTCAAATTACTAAGGAATACAGAGCACAAAACAGAACAAGTAACCAGGAACCACAAAGCAACACAACATAAACACACAAGGCTGAGCTAAAATCTAGCGACTACTGTGGGTCGTGGGCTTGGCGTCCCTAGCCCGATTGGGCTTGGAGTAGGGCGATGGCTGTGTTTTTCCAGATGCAGCAGCATCAGCAAATATGCTGACTGATGGAATAAACAACAATTTCCAGCTGCTCCTCAGGAAACAGCGGGGGCTGGTATCCAAGGGCCGCCTCAAAGGGTGATCAAAGTGCTGGCTAAAGCTAAATGCTCATTCTCTAAAATAGTTATCCAAGTTGGCACTAATGATGTTCGCCACAAGCAGTCAGAGATTACTAAGGATAATGTTAAAGAGGTGTGTGGAACCGCTGCAATGATATCTGATGAAGTAGTTGTCTCTGGTACCCTACCAATTAGGTGTGGCGGCGAAACCTACAGCAAGTTATGATCGCTGCGTTGTTGGATGTCTAAGTGGTGCTCAGAAAACAATATTGCCTTTATTAATAATTGGTGTACTTTTGAAGGAAGGCTTGGCCTTTTGAAATGGGATGGCAACCATCCTTCCTGGGAGGGTGCTGCGCTCATTTCACATAACACAGCCGATAGGGTTTTTTCTTCAGATAGGAATAAAAATTGACAATTCAGAGCCAAGGCCCGGCAGCAGACAGAATGGCCTAACCAACTGCCTGCGAACTGCCAGGAGTCGTCACCCACAATAACTAGGTCCCATACCATTAAAACAGTTATCAAGTATCGCAGTGAGCAAACAATAAAAAGAGTCCAAAAGTGTGCCAAAAAATCTCATTAATATCAATACTATCTTAAGTAATGTAAGAAACATTTTTAAGACTCTATCCTCAATTCCATGAGCGTTACTCAAAGTGTGTTTGGTGAAACACATCGTCTAATGTGTAAACATACATTAGACTTAGTTTTATCACATGGTATTAACATTAATAATTTAACTATTGCTCAGCTAAGTGAGGTCATCTCTGATCATTATTTAATAACCTATGATTTAGAAATTGATTTTGTTCCAGTCATTAAACCACGACATAATATGAAGTGTACAATCATTCCCTCTACTGCTGCGTCATTCCTACAACATTTACCTGAATTAAACATTAAACCAGCATCAAGACCCGATGAACTTGAAAACACAGCTGAATACCTTAAACATGTGTTTTCTACAACCTTAGACAGTGTAGCTCCACTTAAACTAAAACGGATTAAAGATAAAAGACTCGTTCCATGGTTTAATGATCCTTATAGTTCAGCGGCAATGATTTCATGAATTTCTTTAGTGAAAAAATTTAAAACATAAGACATAAATAATCTAATGCATCATGTAGTGTTATCAATAATCAACCCTCACCGATTTCTGAAAAATTTAGTGATAGAGAAAATAATATAGTACAAATACATTTAACCCCATATCTAAAAAAAAACTTGTCTAATTAATTACACAAAGACAACATCCTGTCTGTTAGACCCAATACCTACAAACCTGCTTAAAGACCTCCTAGCAAATATTTTTTATAGCCTTTTATAAACATTATAAATTCATCACTTAAAATAGGCTTTGTCCCCTGAAGTGTGCACACTGAAAAAACAAACTTGTAAGATTTACTTGATAAAATCCTCGTAACAATTTGCACTAACATTTTTTAAGTAAATCTTACTGCTGTAATATTAAGTACATTTTACTTGTAAAAATCAAGTAAAATCTACATACCAAAAAATTTTACATCTCTAAATATATTAAGTAAAGTTTACTTAATTATATTGAAGGAAAAAGTTATATGTACTCAGATTAATTAGGTATAGTCTATTTAGTTTATCTTTGTCACAGGTGCCTGTGGCACCTGTCCCTCGTTTGTGTCCTTAATTGTTTCTGTTGGGTGATTGGTTTGTTTTGTGCACGTGTTTAGTTCGTTTGGTATTTATTCTTAGTTTTCCCGTAAGTTGTCGCACGTCTTTATTTTGTGGTTTTTATACCCGATGTTATGTTGTTCTGTTTGTTCCCCATTTTCGTTGGTGTCCCGTCACCAATTTTTATTATATTAAACATTTTGGATTTTATCCCGGTGTCTTGGACTCTCCTTCCGCGTACAACCAAGGTACGGCGCTGCGCACCTTCTCCGCGTGGGTCGTACACCGTGGGAGCGTTCGCCGTGGGCCGACGCACGTAATTTTCTCCGCGTGGTCGGTACCCGGGAGCGCTCACTAGGCGCGAGCGGCTGAACGCAGCTATATCTCCGCGTTAGCTGCCCTCCTCCGGGGAAGAACGGACGACCTTTAACAGAAAGACGTGCCCAACTATCTGGAGAGTTCCGGACACCAGGGGTCACCCACCGCTGAGCCGGAGGACCAGAGGCTGCGCCGCTGACGAGGCAGAGCACCGGGGACCGCCGATGGTCGAGTCTGGGCGCCAGGGACCGCTCCATCGCTTTCTCCGAGCACCAGGGTCCGCCAGCCACAGACTCCGGACACCAGAGGAGCCATCCCCGTCTCGCAGCTAGAGGGCGCCGATTTGCGCCCCCGCAGCGAGAGGTCGTGCTTCACGCCGTCAGCAGGGGGCACACAGCATGCCTCACCACCAGAGGGACTTTTACCTCCCCCCGTTTTTTGTTTTTTGTGTGTACTGTTTATTATTATTATTTTCTTTTGTTTTAGGGCCGCTTTTCCTTTTAGCGCGACCCTTGGGGTGGGGGTATGTCACAGGTGCCTGTGGCACCTGTCCCTCGTTTGTGTCCTTAATTGTTTCTGTTGGGTGATTGGTTTGTTTTGTTCACGTGTTTAGTTCGTTTGGTATTTATTCTTAGTTTTCCCGTAAGTTGTCGCACGTCTTTATTTTGTGGTTTTTATACCCGATATTATGTTGTTCCGGGGAAGAACGGACGACCGCTAACAATCTTCATTGACAGAAATTTAATTAAATCAAAATATGAAGTAAATGTGTTATGAAATAAATACATGAAGTCTATTTGTTTTTTTAGTTCTACATTTCCAATTACTTGGTTGTACAAATTTCTATTACTCACTATATTAACATAAATGTTGCAATATTTTTTTTATTACAAGCAAATTTCTACTTTTACCCTGAAAAAAAAAATCACCATGAAAATGGAATACATTTCAATAGTTTATTCGTCAACATTAAACAATTACTGAAATGTTCACATGACATGCAAGTTATTTAAAAGTGCATTTAGTGAAACAACCACATAGGACCAACCTTCAAAGCAACTGCAGAATTTAAAAACTACATCAATTCAGGCAGTCACTCCCTCACTGTTCAGGTCCAGATTGGAACACTTATTTTTAACAAGAGAAATGGATGAAGAAAATAAATCTTGTACAATTATGCAACAGCAGCATGACAATAATAATAAAAAAAACAGTGAAAAATAAAAGCAATCTGCAATTGCCTGCTGTTCCAATGAATAATAATTACTAGGATAAATGCAAATAATAAATAAACAAATGAATAAATTCACATAACATGACAACACCAACAGAAGATAAGGGCTTTAACCTGACAGAGATAGGAAATATTGACATACCCAGAATTCTAGCAGCCTTTTTAGAATTATCAACATTAACAATTAACTGCTCATTTAAATCTATCAGCACAACCAACAACACTACCAAATCATCACTGTCCAATAAAAAAACAAGTATCTCCAAACTTTTCAGGAGTGGGCAAAAACCTCTTTCAATATTAATGCAAGTCAATGAAGCCAGACTTTCACAAAATGCAAATGACACTTGGTCTGATCAAATAATACCTACAAGTCAAAATCTTTAAAAAATGGAGATACATGTTTTTCATTGGACAGCAAATAAATGTTCTTGCATAAAAAGGACTATACATTATATAATGCTGTAGAGTACTTTCACTTAAATTGGTTCGAAACAAACCATCATTGTCTAGGCAGTAAATATCATCTTGGAAATTTGACAAGAAAATGACATTTAACCGGTTCAGTGATTGTCAGTGCATGGAATTCGAATGAGACAGTGTTTGATAAAAGTGTAAGAGGAGAGAATTTCCATTTGTGGGTAATAAGCAAACCTGTACCACCTTCTCTTTTGCCAATACGAGGAGAGTGAGAGAAGTGGAAATTCGTTGAAAGGGCAGCTGGTGTCGCGGAATTCTCGGGACGAATCCACGTCTCAGTGAGGGCTAAAACCTGAAGACCAGCATGAACCGCAAAAGCAGGAATGAAATCAGATTTCTTGGTGGCTGACTGACAATTCCATAGTCCTGCAGAATAGGTGAAGTGCTCACTTGTATTCACTTGCTGCAGAGTTCGCAGGTGTGCAAGAGTGTGCCTTCTCCTCTGAGGAAAGGAGCGTCTGTTTGAGGAGGAAATGACAGGGATGAACTGAAAACACATTCTGAAGAGAAAGGTGTGAATGGACAAGTAAATGGATTGACTACTTAGAGATGTCCTTAGTTGCCTTGTCATTGTCCTTGCTCTGTGGACTCGCGCAGGTAGACTCGCAGGTCTTTACACGAATAGGACTCGCGCAGGTAGACTCGCAGGTCTTTACACGGATAGGACTCGCGCAGGTAGACTCGCAGGTCTTTACACGAATAGGACTCACGCAGTTAGACTCACAGGTCTTTACACGAATAGGACTCGCGCAGGTAGACTCGCAGGTCTTTACACGAATAGGACTCGCGCAGGTAGACTCACAGGTCTTTACACGAATAGGACTTGCGCAGGTAGACTCGCAGGTCTTTACACGAATAGGTCTTCACACGAGAGGCGTAACACGAGAGGCTTCCGCTTCCGCTTTCGCGTCAGCGTATCTACGATTCTTAGATAACCCGGATGAAACTAGGTCACGCCCCCTCCGGAACAATCCGACGTTGAACGCAAGGTGCAAATAGGCAGTAGACCGAAACTAGAACTGAAACCAGTTATTCTATATACAGTTATATCCTAATTAACCAACAGTAGTTTTAATATCTAACAACAAGAACGCCCAAACAGACTATTGAATTTAACAACGATTAGGATAAAATATGGGTATTACCTTGACTCTAGGGGTGCCGACGCGCAGATCTACGATGTACAACAGGTAATTCAAAGTTACAGCAGTTACTTCCTACACAAACGCCTGACAAACGTCTGGAGAAAAAAAAGACAGACAGACATTATTTAATAAGAAAATAAAAACGTCAATTTTAAGAGTTTATGATTAATGCATGCTGTGGACAAAATAACATCAAAAATACTTTATTAATACAAATTGAAATACTTATTATTAAGTAGTAAGCGTAAATCGATACGTCACCTAGGTAGATAAGGAGATGTGGTGTTTCAGAGAAACCATTCGATTGCCTTCCACTGTATAGGAAGTCAATGGGTATGTGTCAGCAAGTTCTGACTGTTCTACTACCTTGACTATGCTTGTGGACTCCAACTTGAAACATCTAAAATGTTCAAAGTACCACGCACTTTGCAATTTCACTACAAAAACTAAGCTGTCGTGAACAATGATGATTTGTAGTATCTCTGCAAAGTCAGGCAACCCACCCATGGAGCTATATGCCAATATCATGCCAATACTGTAACTGGTACCTTGAAATTCTGCCCTGTTTGTCAAATGAACGACTACCTCCTCAGGAAATTTCTGTGACATAAATTCTCGTATGTTTTCATGTACAACTGCTAGTGGAACTCTTGACATGCTTGATACAGAAACTGCACGTTTGACATTTGACCCATGGAGTATGGTATGCAATCCAAGACTGGTGTTTTTTGGCCATAGACTTTAAAATGTTTCAGCTGGTGTATCTCACTATCTTTTTAAAGAAGTGGTGCTTTGCTTCAAACCTCATTGTCCATAAGCACACGAGAGGGCCAAATATTTAATGAGTTCTGAATAATCCTCTACAAAATGGTGTTTTGGAAGCAATTTCTCTTGAGGAAATACACTGATAAATCTACACCTGTGCTCAGCAATTAGGCTATCTAGGTGACCAATACTTTCATCTGTGTGTTTAGGGGACACAACCAACTCAACAACATCTTTCAGTCTCATTAACAACTGCCATGCCTGTTCCTGTTCTGGTATTTTGGGGCAAATCATAAGTGGAAGCAGCCTCAGTAGACACCAATTTTCGTGTGCGTAACCACCAATGGTTTTACGAGAGGCGAAGGTTGATGGTATAACTTGGGGACAATTTGTCTTGTCTTTCCACTTATAAGGGAACTGTTTGATGATCCTATTAAGCTCTTCAAGAGAGAAATATTTTTTATTTATCAAGCTACCCAAGCACAACGCTAGTTCTACAGGTACAATACCCTCCAGTAAATCATGCAACACATCAGGCGGATAACCTGTTGTGACGTGAAAATGATTTTATCTTTGGGAAATTGCACAATGCCTTTTAACTACACAACTATGGGTGTTACCAGCCAAGGCTGCTTCAACAGCCAACTGGTGGTGGCATTTTGTTCTTCTAGGAAATGCTCCAGTCCTGACTTCAAGTTGCTGAAACTGGGACCGCTCTCTGACACAATATCTGCAAACATGTGACCCACTGAAACTTTCAACAATCCCCCCAAGTGAGTGGGCTCCAAGGTTATTGGCAATCAAAGAAAATACCGTGCCCTTTATGATTTTTCCCAAACACGGTACAAAAAGATCTTCCTCTTCAAAGCTTTTCAAATCACATAACAATGGCTCTAGTACTCGTGGATAGCCAAATGTCTTAATGTCATCTGCCTTGCACAAAACAGCTAAGTAAATTGAAGATAATGTAGACCTTAATACAGCTGGAATATCAGCAAAGACCCAGTAAACACAGCTTACTTTATGCTTCTTACGAGAGGTTCCTAAAGGATTTGAAGGAAATACAAACAGACCATCAGTTCAAAGTTCAGTAAATGTGGCTGCGTGGCGACTGGGGAGGTGGGCGAGGATTGAATGGACGAATGACAGTTGAAGGCAGGGTGTCAGCCTGACCTTAAACCAACATACTCCCCTAAAATGTGCACGTTCAGCACGTCCATTCCAGGAACTGAGACATCAGACCTGGTAATTGAGGCTCATAGACGCCTAATTGTCAACAACCCCCCTAGAAGAAAGGACAGCGTGGTCATCTTTAAGGTGCCCTCGACCTAGCTGAAAACACCAGACATAGGGGTGGGTTTATAGGATAAATAGGGGTAGAAACTGGACTTCTGGACTCTGGCTGGGGAGAGATTTTTTGCTTTGCGGGTGTCAGAGTCGACCGCGGTCTTGGGCTTGTTTTGGAAGAACACACTTTTATCTTGGTTTGTCTTAAATAAACCGCTTGATTCGAGCATCTACTAAAAGTCTGCCTGGTGGTCTATGGTCGCCTCCGGAAAAAGGTTCATCGTGGAAATTGAGATTTCCTAACAGTTGGTAGCAGAGGAATGGTCGGAGACGGCGTGGACTGCAATGCAGAGAATTGATCCCATTGAATAAATGGTTGATGATTCCAACGATAAGGCTTACGCGGTACTCACAGGCCGGCCAATAAAGTAAGGACCTTTTGATCCTATATTTAGATGAATATTATATGTAGATGTGAGTGGTGGGTAAGCCCAAGTTGGAATGTGAATTAAATTAATGCAATTGGAATAGTAAATTAAATTTAAGTTGTTGTGAGTTGAAGTGTTTTCTTCCAAGGCTTTGTGGCTTTGTGGCTTTGTATATTGCGTTGCATTGCGGTGTATTGCAGTGTATTATATTGCATAATATTGGGAAATTGTTGAATGCTGGGTTTAACTGAAAATTAATAAGGTCATGACCAGGGGATTCTGAGGATCCCATAGTTGCGTTACTGAGGCGAACGGGGTCGCAACCTGTGTGTGCGCAGTCGCGGACTGGCCCGTCTCAAAAGCCGTTTGGATAATTCCTCCAGGTTATATACCTAAAAAGGGGGAATACTAATATACGTATATTGGATACTTGTAAATTCACAGTGTACTGGTAGGTAAATTGGCAAGTGTTTGGGTTTAAGACCCAAAAGCCACACAGTGTCTCGGTAGGTAAATCGGTCAAGGTGATTGGGTTCAAGACCCAAAAGAACCATAAATTACAGTTTTGGTAGGTAAATCGGTCAAGTTGATTGGGTTCAACGCCCAAAAGAACTATAAATTAAAGTAGATTCACAGTCTTGGTAGGCAAATCGGGCAAGGTGATTGGGTTAAACACCCAAAAGAACTATAAATTAAAAGTCTTGGTAGGTAAATCGGGCAAGGTGATTGGGTTAAACACCCAAAAGAACTGTATATTAAAGTAGTTTTAATGAGACACTTGTGGGGGCGAGGGTGAAATTGGTTTGTTTAAAGTTGTTTAAAGTTTGTTTTATGTTAAAGCACTGTGTGCGCGGGTGTAACTGAAATAGAGTCTAAGTCAAACTCAGCATACAGCAATAAAGCAGCTGCATTTGTGTGACATTGTTTGGCTCGTGGACGCACGAGAGAGGTTGAATTGAGGTTGTTGGGTGTGTGTGTGTGTGTAAGCTTGTGTGTTCAGTAAGTATGGGGGGTTTGACTGCTGGTAAGGTAAAAAATGAAGTAGTGAGGCGAGTAAAAGAAACGAATCCGGTTGCGAAACGCGAGAAGGTGGCGAAGAAGGTTGAGAACATGTTTAATGAATGGTGTGGTGCGGGGCTGTACCCCATCGATGCTGCCCCGCCGTTGGGCAAGGATGGACGTGATCATTTGTTGTCTGTAATGCAAAAGAAAGTTGATACTGCAGAAGAGTGGGCAAAAAGTGCGCGTGGGTTGAGTAAGGTGGGGGCTAGAATAAGGGCTACAAAGGCAGAGAATGAGCAGGGGTTGATAAGACTGATACTGGAACACATGACAATGATAACCGAGGGCAAGTACGTAGAGTCAACTGAGGAGAAGCAGGAAGTGAAGCAGGAACCCATTCCTACTCCGACCCCTCCTCCCTACACACCTCCCACTACTAGCTCCCCTCCCATATGCCCAACCGCCCTTCCTAGTGTTAATGTTATACCTGCCCTGTACCCTGTCCTGCGCTCAAACAAGCAAGACCGTAGAATCACAACACAATCTCATGAGTGTAAAATAAGGGTGCTTTTGTCCGGGGGTTACGTAGTCCCGAAATTGATGCCATGGAAAAGACCTTGGTTGAATTGGTACAAAAAGTGGGGCTCTCTGAGTCCGACACTGTTGTGAGACCCAGGAATGGGGGACACAACAACACAATGGGAAGGCGGGAGTGTTATTCGTGTGGCCGACTGGGACATTTCGCAAGAGAATGCCCACAGCGCGAGAAAGGGAGCAGAAGAGGAAGCAGAGGTCCACCCCGGGGTTACCGCCCCGGACCCAACCACCAATGACGCTGCCCAGTCACCAGCCCGTCCCACCCCCGGCAGCCGAGAACTGATATTGAAGTTGTCTGTAAAAGGGTGGGATGTAGGATTTTTGTTGGACACCAGAGCAGGGACATCAGTGCTCGCGAATCAAATGTGGGGAAATTATCTGTGGGACAGGGATTATGCGGGCCACGACACACTGCTGCGCACCAACAGCATCATAATGGGACCAGAAGGGGTGGTGGCTGTAGTAATCCTGAATCCCAGACAAAAGGAAGTGTGGCGAGCAGATAAGTATGCAGACAGCGCACCACACACAACACTATTCATAACAGACTGGTCATGAGGCCAGGCAACTTGGCCCGATGGTGAAACATGCTCTGACACTGGACTTTCAGCCCACAGACACCCCCTACTTACACAAGACAGCGTGTGGTAAGTACTGGCAAATTGAATGCAAGTGCTTGGATGAAGGCAAATTTGAACATGTGGTTTTAAACAGGTATCATTGCAGAGAAATAACAGATCACCCACAGACGCCAGATCTGCTGGGACAGGTGCCAATGACACTTCGGAAGGTATCCAAAGTAGACGTGGGACTGACTGAACATCACGTGGCCCCGATAAGTGTCCAGCCAAACACCACACCTGTGAATCGACCACAGTACCCCCTAAAGCGTGAGGCGATAGAAGGGATTGCTGACACGATACATGACCTCCTGGAGGTAGGAGTACTGACACCCACCGTCTCACCCTGGAACACACCCATCCTACCTGTGCTGAAACCTGGTAAGAATGAATATATGATGGTGCATGATTTAAGGCTCATTAACCAAGTAACAATCACTGAGGGGATTGCAGTACCTGACCCTTACAGAATGCTGCAGAACCTCACCCCAGAACATGCGTGGTTTACCGTAGTAGACCTGGCAAATGCATTTTTCAGTATTCCACTATCTGATGAGGTCAAGCAAATTTTTGCTTTCACATTTAGGAGTCAACAATACACCTACAACAGTACAAAGACAGTCCAGGTATTTTTAATCAGTGTCTCCTAAAAAGACCTATCGGCACTGCAGGACGATGCCATCCTGCACGACAACACCTTGCTCTGCAAATACGTTGATGACTTACTCATTGCCTGTGACAGTCATACAGCTTGTTTAAAGGACACATTGGAACTGACCGGTCTTGTTTGAATTGCTGTTATATAATGTTATGTAAATATGCAGTGGTGTAGGGGGGCAGGCGCTTTTTCACACCACTGTATATATTGAAATAATTATATGGTGTACTTATATGGCTCGACATATTGTAATATAGAAGTTTAAAATAAGTAATAATTAGGGTATGAACCATAAATTAAAATAAAAATGCAGTATTTATAAATTAAAGTGCACACTGAATAAAGCTAAAACGTGTTGAAATATTGCAGTACGATATAGTTAGATAATTGTGTTGGTTTGGGTGTGGCACCACTGTATATGTTATTCTGTTAAAATTATGAGTGTTGTTTAAGTGGATCAGGTATGAGTGTGTGACATGATGGGTGTAGAAACTAAAACCCTATTCATTTTCTATTCTAAACTCTTTTCTATATTGTGGGGGAGAATAACCAAACTAGGGAATAATAAATTAGCATAACTAAAAGCAATGAGTAAACTATTAAATAAATAATAGTTATGGTAGTAGTGAGTGAGGGTAAAATAACATGATACAATAATAAGTTAAGAAACACTGTGAATTAGAATAAAGTAAAGGTAAATGTAAAATTTAAGCTTAACAATAGAGTGTGAAAGACAGAGTGTGTTTACTGCTGTAATAAAGCATTTACTCTAATGTCAATAGTGGTGAACATGTCAGGGCTTGGAATCAAATGATGTGTGCTAAAAGGTGTGTGTGTGTGATGGAGGCTGTGAGAATCTCTAGCGAAAAGAGAGGGCATGCTCGAACAAAGACGGGTGAGGGTCTGTTTGTTCCCAGATCTGCCCAGATCAGGGAGATGCCGACGGTAAGGAATTGTTAATGGTCAGTTTCTTATGATCAAGAGAGCTGTCCATTTCAGTCTGTCTGTCAGTGAGCAACTGTTTAAATAACCAGCCTGACTGAACCTGAACTGCTGCCAGCAGTAAGGTCATATGTTGCCCAGACTAAATAAATGTCATTTAGGTTTAAAATAATTAACATATGGTTGAAGGTTAAATCAATAAATTTGTCCATAAGAAATATGAGTTTTAGTTTGTTTGACTTAAATTAATAGGTCATTTATATTTGAAAAATAGACTTCATTAGTTACAAGCTTTCTGCACACTCTGTTCTTATCTCTGGTTAATACTGTGTGTGTATGTTTGTTTTTGATGAGTTCATGAGTAAGTGGGGCAAGTGAGTTAATATTTATTAGCCATGGCAAATAAAATAGTTGAGCTCATTTAAATATAATGTATTAAATGTTAAAAGAAAATAGCACTATCTTCCAATTTAAAGACAAGGTTTCCTGTGAAGATTTGACTGAATAAACTACACTGTTTGACTATGACGGAACTAATATATGACAGAAAATGGGCCATGGGACTGATAAGACTTTGACAGAAATCGATTTTTGAAATGTTTGTGGCAGCACTAACACAGACCACATGTAAAGAAGCAACTTTGGCTCTGTTGAAGCATCTGGCAGAGCAAGGTCACAAGGCCTCCAAAACAAAACTTCAATAATGTTGAAAAGCGATACCACTCGGAAATGCTGAAATTAATCTGTTAGAACTATTGAATGATTAAAATGAATCAAAGGGGGGATTGTGAAGAAAATATAATTTTACTGTGTATTAGTGATTCATCTTAACCACTTGTGTTTGCATATAACTATGAATGACCTCCTACAGTTATTATGTCTTATGATATCTTATGCTGATTATATCAAGTCAAGAATGTATACGTCGACAGAACTGAGACCCATGTCTGCACTATTATCAGAGATTATTGTTTAAAAATGGACCAAGCACATTTTTTGTTTAATAAAGGATAAAGATTTGACTGATAGTTAACTACACTAGACCAGCCTGCTGACATTACCTAATGAGGACAAAATTATATAATTATAAAAATTTATAAGGTTATATTTTTTCCAGATTGGAGTTTGAGAAAATGTTTTGCCATGACACATGATTAATGTTATGACTTTTTTTTGCAGCATTGTTGTTCATAAATTGTTTGATAAAGGTTCTATTTTTTCCTCCAGGTCATGCACTGAAGGCAGTCTAATTATCAAATTTTACATTTAAACAGGAGAAATACGAGTTTATTAAACCTATGTTGTGCAAATTGTATAAAGAATAGAAAAATTCAAGTTTGTTTGATGTTGTGTTTAACTTTACAAACCACACAAGTCAATTTACAGGTTCTAGCGGACAGAACTGACGGTGCAGTTTGATCCAGTAAAAAAGTAATAATAATAAGCCCTGCTGGTTTGATTTTTCCATAGACAGTCGTGGTGGTAAATTTAATGATTATGTGTTGTGTGACCATCACATGTTTTGAATATGATCCACAGGCAACGAGGAAGATCAACAAGATAACTTTAGCTGATAACATACCTCTTACAAATTGCTATACCACCTTCATTAATTTACTTGTGGGATAATAACACATTTCATTTTGATATTTCTTAAAAAAAAAAAAAAAAAAAAAGAAAAAAATGTTGTTTTGTTTTAGAAAGGGGGGAGGCTGAAGGTATATTTTTTAAGTACTAAAGTTTTTTGTTTTGATGTACAAGGTACATAGCAACCTTAGCAGTGACTTTAAACAAAACTGCACACCTAGTAATGTGTCACCCATTAGTTGTGAACACTACCCATGGGGTGATTGCCTTTCTTACATCTACAGCATTCACACTGTCAAGAGCTAGAAAGGACAGCTGCTCAAACAGGTGGCCATCATTAAAGGTAAAAGTAACTCCACTAAGGGGGACATGGAGGCGCAGCGGCCGATCAGGGGCAAGTTGGCAAGGACGTGCCATAACACTAGGTTGATCTGGGTAGGAGTGTGGCCACTGGTACTGATGACCATGAGAACATGTCAGGTAAGGGAGAAGACAAAGCAGGACCAAACAGGACGGGTCCAGCCAATGAAAGTGGGTGACTGTGTAAGACTCAAGATGGACAAGAGGAAGTGGAGTGAGCCAAGGTGGACCGGACAGTGGGAAATGACAGAAGTGACAAGCCATGCAGTCAAGGTAAAAGGTAAGAAAGGTAATCCTTGGTACCACATTTCCATTGTGTTGCAGCAAATGCCCTGTGACGGAAGACTGACGGAAGAAAGTTGGCGGGAAAAGCAAGAAGCATGTGGTGAAAGGGGGAGGCAGATACATAGCCCACTGCATCGGTGCAGACCTAGTCCTGGATACAGAGGTGGCCAAACAGATAAGGGAGGAGGTAGGTGTGTGCGGACTGACCACCACTGAGGTAGGTGAATGCCCCATACACAAAGGGGGAGATTAAAAACTCTGTCGCCACTCTGGAAACTCCAATGTGGTCCAGGTAGTTTAAAGTGGGGGGTGGTAAGGTCAATTGTGAAAATGTGAATTAACCCCTCGATAGACATATACAACCGGGCGCTAAGGCGCCTAGGGTGCCAAACAAGGACGAAAACCCTGCTGGTAATAGGGGCAATCGTTCAAACAATAGTGGGAATGATAGTAAGGACTCACCCACTTATATAGACTCGATTGGGGTGCCTAGGGGGGTGCCAGACGAGTTCAAATTGGCAAACCAGGTGGCAGCAGGCTTTGAAAACATTCCAGTAATATCGTCCCTTTTTCCAGTGACTCCAAACAAAAATGTGGACAGAATAAATTTCATACATTACAATGTACTTCGGCTTACTAATCTCACTAGAGATGCCATTGAGGGATTAAGTGAACAATTGCATGTGACATCAATCGTGGCCATACAGAACAGGAAAGCTTTAGACATGCTCCTGGCAGAAAAAGGGGGTGTTTGCGTAATGATCGGTGAAGTGTGCTGCGTCTATATGCCTAATAACACAGCACCCGATGGGTCAGTAACCAGGGCCCTCAATGGGTTGCGTAAACTATCACAGGAAATGCATGAGGCCTCAGGCATAGATAATCCCTTAGAATTATGGATAAATAACATGTTTGGCAAATGGAAGGATTTAATCATGTCACTTGTTATGTCTGTTGCTGTGTTTGTTGCTATATTGGTAACCTGTGGGTGCTGCTGCATACCATGTCTGAGAGCTCTGTTAACTAGATTGATTGTGACTGCCATTGGGGAACGATCGGAAAAGTCTCCAGACTACAGCATGCCGCTGCGGACGGCTGAATCGGACTCTGGAGATGAGGGATCGGATGAAGAAAGAACTAGCTACACTTAAATAATGCCCAAGATCATCTCTTTTTCCATCTAGGACTTCTGTACTTGATTTTTCTCTTTCTCTCTCTCTCTCTCTCTCTCAATCATTACCTCTATGGTATTAGACCAGTAGAGAAGCTAGTACACTGCACGCACACGCTTTAGCATAGAATTAAATGAACATATAGGGCATTAGGAAGTTATCAGCCGCAACCGGAGACCTGGGGGGACGGAGAGAAGGCTGGCCACCTAGTGATGGACGGAGGCAACAAAACTGCAGGCGTGGGGCACCTGAGTGGCGGACGCCCATTACAGTGACAGAAGCGGGACCTCCCACAACCCCAGGACCCTGGTAGTCGCACGTTATTAGAAGTTTTAAAAATCTCAGTGTTTTACTTTGAAGAATCATGTACTGATCATAGGGCTCACACGCACGGCATACTGACATAGTAAATCTCTGCTGAATAAATGTAAGCGCTGGACTCTGACTATCTCACAGCATCCAGGGAATGGAACAAATTGGTGGGCGCGGGGAGATCGCGCCCAAGGGGGGAATTGAAGGAAATACAAACAGACCATCAGTTCAAAGTTCAGTAAATGTGGCTGCGTGGCGACTGGGGAGGTGGGCGAGGATTGAATGGACGAATGACAGTTGAAGGCAGGGTGTCAGCCTGACCTTAAACCAACATACTCCCCTAAAATGTGCACGTTCAGCACGTCCATTCCAGGAACTGAGACATCAGACCTGGTAATTGAGGCTCATAGACGCCTAATTGTCAACAACCCCCCTAGAAGAAAGGACAGCGTGGTCATCTTTAAGGTGCCCTCGACCTAGCTGAAAACACCAGACATAGGGGTGGGTTTATAGGATAAATAGGGGTAGAAACTGGACTTCTGGACTCTGGCTGGGGAGAGATTTTTTGCTTTGCGGGTGTCAGAGTCGACCGCGGTCTTGGGCTTGTTTTGGAAGAACACACTTTTATCTTGGTTTGTCTTAAATAAACCGCTTGATTCGAGCATCTACTAAAAGTCTGCCTGGTGGTCTATGGTCGCCTCCGGAAAAAGGTTCATCGTGGAAATTGAGATTTCCTAACAGATTACATATTTCAAAATCATCCGAATACAACAGAAGTGAAAGACTTAACTCCTCTACAGATAAAAAATTGTTTTCCTTAAAGTGGAAACCATCACGAAAACTAGTATATCGGCATGAAGAACCACAATGTTGTACTCTCAACACCTTTTCCTGAATATCACTGTTTTTCAAAATTTGTGACAAGGACTGCAAAATAGGTACATACTGTATTGAAACGTCTTTCCCTCTTTTGCATCTAGTATATACTCTATTGGTTCAACAACAGAGAAAAGTTCCTTTACATACCTATTTCTCTGGTATGCCGTACCAAGAGGCCCTTTTTCACTTAAGGCTGAACTCAGAGGATTTAACTGGCAAATGCTATTTACCAAGTCTGTGACTGCCAATTCTTCAACAGTGCAGTTATAGTTTTCTAATGTGTCACAGACAATGTTAATGACAGCAGGTGCAGATGCTGTATAAGTAATAAACCGAAGCTCCTCTACAAGCTCATCTACACATCTACTCGGCACATTGAAGACACAGTCTAATTTAAGAAATAAGGAACCAAGATGATCAACAATGACTTTAACCAAGTCTTCACCTTCATTGTGCTTCCTACTTTTATGTGAAAAAAAAAGTTGAGTATATATTAGTACTGTAGTCACAATCTTTAAAAACACAGTTAACAGTTTGATGCTTTTTGAGATGTTCAAAATATTGCCTGTGTGAAAACATGAGTCACGTCAGACACAAAAATGAAACATTTTGCCCTAAATGTTCACTTTGTGTATGGTCTCTAGACAAATGTGCACGAAGTGCACCCCAACCTTTAAACAAACAAGGGCAGTCTGAGTACAAGCAGGGTATTGAGTGGCCTTGAACGGCATGTAGATGTTTCAACCTATAATACTTCAAGAGCTCTTAACGTTTTGATGCCGTGAAGTCACAAATTTTGCATGACCATGACATAATCTCATAACAGTGGAGGACTATTGTTTCTCTCTGAAGACACCAGTGTTGAAACCTGTCAATCTGTCCTTCTCCTAAGCTGACCTAGAGTCATGGTTGTTTTGGTCACGTGGTGTGGGTTGGTCTATGTGTTCACACCCCCGTAATCACGCGCACCTGGGACTAATCATGTTTTGTTATTTAAACCCTGCACACCCTTCCCTCACCGCCAGTTTGTCTTGTGCCACGCCTGTGCTAGCCCTGACACTACGAGCTCCCGTTCCTATTCTTGAAAACCGTGCCTTGTTGCCTCGTCCTGTTTTGCTGTTTTCTGTTTTGTGTGTGTGTGCAGCTCATTATCCCTGCCGCCTCCACTTCACCAAGCCCCCTTCACTGCTGTCCTCCTGATTTGTAACACTACACCCGTGACGTCATCCTCCACCGCCTCGTGTTCTCCTACGTTAATGTCTATGTTCCCAGTACTGTCTTCCCCTGTTGTGGACAATAAAACCTGGTTCTGTTCCTTACCTCCGTTTCCAGTTTCTGTCACTCTGAGTAGCGAATCCGCCTCACCCGGTCGAACGACCGTAATATTACAAACTGGCCACAATGGATTCCTCGGAGCGACGCGCTACCGGAGCGGAGCCAGCACAACCACCACCAACCGGACAACAGCCCAATCCATGTCTTGATCTGCTGTACAGCTGTCAGGAGGGACTGACGGATTTAGTAAGCAACTTGGCGCTACAGTTACAGACCGTGCTCGCTTCGCTGCCCGCAGCTTCTGCACCGACGGCTTCTCCGACAAACCAGGTACCTAACCCGCCGCCTGCGGTTGCCACACGCCCTGACGGAGCTGCCGTTCTCCCTGAACCATACGATGGGGACCTACAGCGATGTTTTCTGTTCCAATGTGAAATTTATTTTAACATCCGCCCCACGTGCTTCCCCACCGACGCGCATAGAATTGCATTTATCATCGGGCTGCTACGCGGCCGCGCGCTAAACTGGGCTGAAGCGGTGCAGGGACTTATTTCACCGCTGGGTACCTCTTACGCATCAATTCTTGGAACGATTCCGCTCTGTGTTTGATCGTCCAGACTAAACTCAGTCGCAGAGTTTGTGGTTGAATTCCAGACCCTTGCCGCGGAGTCGGGATGGTGTGAGCGCTCGCTCCGCGGCGTGTTTCACCATGCCCTAAATGAGCGGATGCGGGACGAATTGGCAACACGTGATCGACCCGGAATGCTCCAAGACCTTGTGAACCTCACTATACGTATAGACGGGCGTATCAGTGAGCGACGCCGCGAGCGCCAATCCCGGGACCAGGCCCGCACCGTCCACCCGCCTCGACCTCCACCAGCTTCCTCGAGGGGCACTCCCCTGCCCGAACATTTGGAGGGGTCCGAGCCGATGCAGCTGGGACGCACCATGCTGGCTTCCGAGGTCCGTAGCATACGTAAAGACCAGGGGCTGTGTTTTTACTGTGGTGGAGGAAATCACCAGCTGCGAGAATGCCCGGTGCGCCCTAAAAGAGTCGACTCAGCAGTAAGACTTGGGGTCCTGGCGAGCCCCACTATAAAACCCCAAGCAAGCGACTCAGCCTCCCCACAGTATTTACCCTCCAGGAGAGGCAGGTGGCTGTCGACGTTCTGTTAGATTTTGGGGCAGAGGAGAATCTGATAGACGTAGGTTTTGCTAACCAAAATGGTCTTGTGATCTCCCCACTAGCGAATCCTCTCCGCACGTTGGCGCTGGATGGCAGGCGGCTCTCCTCCATCACACATCGCACCTCACCCATCCGGCTGACATTGGAAGGCAATCATCAGGAGAGGATTTGTTTCTGTGTTCCAGTCCCCTGAGGCCCCTGTAATCCTGGGGTACTCCTGGTTCCGTAAACACAACCCGCAAATTGACTGGGTTCACGCCCGCGTCATTACCTGGGGAATCGATTGTCACTCGTCCTGCCTGCTAGCCGCTGCTCCCCCCAGCAACACACCTGCCCTGAACAGCCCCAACCCCGTGAACCTCTCCTTTGTGCTTATCGAATACCATGACCTGGGGGAGGTCTTCAGTAAGGATAAGGCCTGCCAGCTCCCGCCACACAGGGCGTACGACTGCGCCATCGACCTCCTGCCAGGGGCTCCCCTTCCGTCCAGCCGGATTTATCCATTGTCGCGTCCAGAGAGAGAGGCAATGGAGAAGTACGTGTCGGAGTGTCTCGCCACCGGACTGATTAGCCCTTGACCTCCCCCGTAGGGGCCGGGTTCTTCTTCGTGTCTAAGAAGGACGGCTCCCTACGTCCCTGCATTGACTATAGGGGACTAAACACCATCACTGTCCCCTACAAACACTTTCTGCCGTTAACATCTTCCGTGTTTGAGTCCTTGCAGGGAGCAACCATCTTCACTAAGCTGGACTGGAACGCCTACCACCTGGTCCGTATAAGGAAGGGGGATGAATGGAAGACGGCGTTCAACACCCCCTGCGGCCACTATGAATACCGCGTGGTCCAATTTGGTCTTAAGAACGCCCCGGCTGTGTTCCAGGCTTTAGTGAATGATGTGTTGCGGGATTTCCTGGATCGATTCATGTTCGTTTATCTGGATGACATCCTGATCTTCTCCAAGTCACCCAGCGAACACACCCGACACGTACGTCTCGTCCTGAACCGCCTGCTGCAAAACCGTCTGTTCGCCAAAGCGGGAAAAATGCTGCTTCTACCAGAGGTCAGTATCCTTCCTGGGATATATTATATACATATTATCCCCCGGGGCTGTGCGACCCAATCCCGAGAAGGCCAGGGCCATTGCCAACTGGCCTGCCCCCACGTCAAGAACCGAGCTGCAAAGATTCCTGGGGTTTGCTAATTTTTACCGGCGCTTTATTAAGAACTACAGCAGCATCACCGCATCACTCATCACCCTCACCTCCACCAAGGAAAGGTTTTGCTGGACCCAGGAGGCACAGCACGCCATGGATTTCCTTAAGGCTCGGTTCACATCTGCCCCATCCTGATTCAGCCGGATCCTGTAAAGCAATTCATTGTAGAGGTCTAGCGTTGGGTGCTGGAGTGGGAGCCGTCCTCTCCCATAAATCAGAAGAGTATCGCCTTCACCCGTGTGCCTTCTTTTCTAGGAAGCTCTCGGCGGCAGAAAGGAATTATGACGTGGGGAACCGCAAGCTGTTAGCGGTTAAGCTCGCGCTGGAGGAATGGCGCCACTGGTTGGAAGGAGCAGCCCAGCCGTTTGTGGTTTGTTCCAACCACAAGAACTTGGCCTACATACAGTCGGCCAAGTGACTGAACTCCCGTCAGGCTCGGTGGGCCTTGTTCTTTGGACGGTTCAACTTCAACTTCCTATCGACCTGGCACTCGGAATGCTAAGCCCGATGCCCTGTCTCGCCTCTTCACTGAAGAAGAAGAGAGTCCCAGGTGTGTCTTTGCAGGTGTCTCCTGGTAGATCCGACGGGTCGTGGATCGTGAGCTGGCGAAGGATCCGGACCCTGGGCTGGGTCCATCTGACCGGACCTTCGTGCCCACCGCCGCCTGCTCTCCTGTACACAAATGGGGCCATGAATCCCGCTGGGCCTGCCACCCTGGAGGATCACGAACCGAGGAGATCATCATGCGCCGGTTCTGGTGGACCTCCTTGGCAGCTGATGTCCGGCAGTTTGTTGCCTCCTGCACTACCTGCACCCGTAATAAGACCTCGCATCAACCCCCCGCCGGACTGCTCCAACCGCTCTCCATACCTGGGCGTCCCTGGTCCCAAATCGCGTTGGACTTCGTCACGGGATTGCCGAACTCCAAGGGTAACTCAGTCTGTCTGAAGGGAGCTCTGTCCAAGCTCCCTTCTGCCCTATAAACCGCCAAGCTGTGCTTCGAACAGGTCTTCAGAGTTTTCAGCATCCCTATGGACATCGTCTCGGACCGGGGGCCCCAGTTCATCTCCCAGGTATGGAGAGCCTTCCACAAGTTCTTTGGAACAGACGTGTCGCTGACATCTGGTGGTCACCCCCAGTCCGGGTAAGCCGAGAGGGCCAACCAAGTGGTGGAGACCACCCTGCGCTGCGTATCCGCCCAGAGGAGCGCTGGAATGAACATCTTGCTTGGGTGGAGTACACCATCAACACCGCGTGCAGCTCCGCCACTGGAAAGTCTGCGCTGTGCTACCAACCCCCCCATTCCCGGAGGACCAAACAGAGATCAGCGTCTTGTCTATCAACCAGCACGTTTCGCTGCCGCCGCACCTGGAAAAATGCTCAGGTAGCGCTCCGCCAAGCTCAGGCCACGTCCGTTGCCTCCGCCAACCGCAACTCGTCTGGCTCTCCACGAGGAACATCCCCTTAAAGACTGAATCCCGCAAGTTGAGCCCCCACTTCATTGGTCCTTTTCCCATCACCCGTATCATCAGTCCTGCAGCCGTCCGCCTACACCTACCGCGCTCCATGCAAATTCACCCCACCTTCCACGTCTCACACATAAAGCCAGTCATTCACTCCCCGCTCAATCCCCACCCCCGCCAAGCCCCAGCTCCACGCTTGATCGACGGTCAGCCCGCCTACACGGTCCACTGCCTGCTTCACTCCCGACGCCGTGGCTGAGGGATCCAGTTCTTAGTTGACTGGAAGGGGTACAGCCCTGAGGAGCACTCCTGGGTGCCTTGGGCTGTGATCCTGGACCCTTCCCTCATCGCTGAGTTCCACCGCCGCTTCCCGGACAAGCCGTTTAGGGTGCCGGGAGGCACCCGTTGGGGGGGTAATGTCATGGTTGTTTTGGTCACGTGGTGTGGGTTGGTCTATATGTTCACGCCCCCGTAATCACGCACACCTGGGACTAATTACGTTTTGTTATTTAAACCCTGCACGCCCTTCCCTCACCACCAGTTTGTCTTGTGCCACGCCTGTGCTAGCCCTGACACTACGAGCTCCCGTTCCTATTCTTGAAAACTGTGCCTTGTTGCCTCAGGTAGCGCTCCGCCAACCTCAGGCCACGTCCGTTGCCTCCGCCAACCGCAGACGCCGTCTGGCCCCTAGCTACAGGGTGGGGCAACTTGTCTGGCTCTCCACGAGGAACATCCCCTTAAAGACTGAATCCCGCAAGTTGAGCCCCCACTTCATTGGTCCTTTTCCCATCACCCGTATCATCAGACCTGCAGCCGTCCGCCTACACCTACCGCGCTCCATGCGAATTCACCTCACCTTCCACGTCTCACACATAAAGCCAGTCGTTCACTCCCCGCTCAATCCCCCCCCCCCCGCCAAGCCCGCCTACACGGTCCACTGCCTGCTTCACTCCCGACGCCGTGGCAGAGGGATCCAGTTCTTTGTTGACTGGAAGGGGTACAGCCCTGAGGAGCGCTCCTGGGTGCCTTGGGCTGCGATCCTGGACCCTTCCCTCATCGCTGAGTTCCACCGCCGCTTCCCGGACAAGCCGTTTAGGGTGCCGGGAGGCACCCGTTGGGGGGGGGGTAATGTCATGGTTGTTTTGGTCACGTGGTGTGGGTTGGTCTATATGTTCACGCCCCCGTAATCACGCGCACCTGGGACTAATCACGTTTTGTTATTTAAACCCTGCATGCCCTTCCCTCACCGCCAGTTTGTCTTGTGCCACGCCTGTGCTAGCCCTGACACTACGAGCTCCCGTTCCTATTCTTGAAAACTGTGCCTTGTTGCCTCGTCCTGTTTTGCTGTTTTCTGTTTTGTGTGTGTGTGCAGCTCATCATCCCTGCCGCCTCCACTTCACCAAGCCCCCTTCACTGCTCTCCTCCCGATTTGGAACACTACACCCGTGATGTCATCCTCCACCGCCTTGTGTTCGCCTATGTTAGTGTCTGTGTTCCCAGTACTGTCTTCCCCTGTTGTGGACAATAAAACCTGGTTCTGTTCTTTACCTCTGTTTCCAGTTTCTGCCACTACGAGTAGCGAATCCACCTCGCCCGTTCGAACGACCATAACACCCAGGTCCTAAGCTGTCCACTACTGCATTGGCTTGTCTTGAAAGAAAACCCACTACATAAAAAGACAATATGTGCAAACACTGATCTACATTTTACATTTACATTGTGCAGTCAATGATGAAAAGAGAAAATATTGTAAGATATTTACTTGCCTAAATGAGACAATTTGCACTCCACTGGCCTGCAGGTGTCCTGTTAATAGAAAGAAATATTAATATTCTAAATAATTAGTGGAAAAAATTGTAAATTGCACTTGCCATTTTTAACAAGCTAACTCGTTCCGCTCCAGAAAAAAAGAGGGGAACAAGCTAATCATTTCAATGAGTAAAATTTGTCACCCATACAAAATAATAATGCAGTTTTATCATCTGTCGCCACTGGTGAGTAAATTAATTATAATTACTCGCAAATTAATATTTATTACTCACAATTATGCCTCTGTCCAGGTGGGTATTCATATTCCAAAAAACATCTTGACCACTAAAACAATTAGCTCAAAATAAACTTCACCAGCTAAACAACGAAATTTCTTATGTTAACCCAAGAAAATGAGACTAAGGATGATCAACTAGTACATGACTGAACTTAACTTTATAGCTACGTTAGCTATGGTGTTAGCAACATTTTCTCTCGCTAGTTTAGACCTCGCTGCATCTAATTCCCCACTCAAACTACTGAAAGGTACACAAACTCAATTATTTTATCTCTAAAAAAAGCAAAACACGAACTTACCTTAGACCTGACACAATCTTATGGTGACTTTCAACAGCTGCTCCTCCGTTGCATCTGTGAAAGGGATCTAAATTCGGCGCGTATCAAAAGTATCTTCAACGCGCATGCGCGTATTTAAACGCACCGCACTTTTTGGATTAAATTTTGCTTAATATTTTTAGATTTATGTACTGTGACAAAAAAACATTTAAATACAAATAGTGTCTTTCTAATTACAATTATTCACACCACACGGTTAATTTATTACATGAACAAATTGTGTATATGTTTACATTCTTACTTAAAAAATAATAGTTATCACAAAGTTTTAACATTACAGTGTTGACTTTATTAGAATTAATTAAATATATTTTACTACACTAAAAAGTTTGTTTTTTCAGTGCAGTCATTAAAACATTACTTAAAAAACACATTAATTTAGATCCTCTAATACTGTCACAAATCGTACGTAAAGAGTGGTCTGGAGACGTAGATGCAGAACAGATAATGTTTATTAATGAGCAAGGCAGAGGTAGGGTAGTGCAGGAGGAGTATTGGTTGAGAGGGGTGTTGCCAACTGGACCCAGGCCGAGGTGTGGAACCTGGAACGGAGGACTGGGCAGAGCACAACACCAAGCAAAAGAAAAAAACAATAAAACAAGATACACAGATATAATAAGTACACTGTAGAAAGAGAACCCTACACTGGCTATGCGTGACGAAACGGGGAAAAGTCTAGTGAGGTTGTCTTTAGTAGACAAAATAACAAATCCTATAATAGAACAGATAGGCGTGTCAAAGAGAGTGCTAGACCAAAACCTGAAGGAAGAATACATGCTGAAAGTGCTCAAAGAGATACGGTGAACTGAATGGAACGGCTCAAAACGAAACTGAAACACACAAGGGGAGGCGAGACAGCGAGATGGTTAATAAACAAGGAAGGATAGAAAGATTATTAGTAAACAGATTAGAACCGTTAGTAAGCTGAGTGAACACTGAGACACGGACGCCCCCAGGTGGTGACGCACCAGCGGAGCGAGCTAGGGTGAGATCGAACTCCGCCCCAACCGGCCGAAGCCGAACCACCTGAGCGGACGGACAGAGACAACGATCGCTCCCGGGACGCAGGACTCTAGGGACAGGGTGAACACTGGAAACAGAAAGAGGATTAAACAACAAGACACTGGGAGCGACCACAGAATCACACGGACGTTTACTCATACAACTACACACATTAGCCTAAACACAGAGGTGAGAGCACAGATGCTAACAAATGCTAACACAAAACAGACGCACACTCACCTAGACCAGATACACCACAAGATGAACGCAGATAGAACAGGTATAGAATAACAGCCAAAAATCGCTCTGTACGTATGGAAACCAGGGACAATACTTCACGTTCGTCCAGTGTGAAAGCAGAGTTTAAATAAGATAAACGACCCATCAAACTAATCAGCCTCACCTGGTGAGGGAGCGAAAGCGGAACTAGAAGGCGGGGCTGAGAGAGCGAGTGACAGATCGTGACGGAGAGACAAAAGCAGAACCTGGATTTCTCACAAATACTGTCCAACTATAGAAAAATATCAAACCTTCCTTTTGTCTCTAAAATCCTAGAAAAAATTGTGTTTAACCAGCTGAATTAATGAATTAAAGTCGTTAATGACTTATTAATGTCCTCTGACAAAAACCAAATCTCTTTCCTTGTATTATTAGAACTTAGTGCAGCCTTTGACACTATAGACCGTAACATCTTAGTTGATTAGATCTGCACTCCAGTGGTTTAAATCCTACCTGACAGATCAATATCAATTCACCTGTGTTAACAACCAATGTTCTGATCTTACTAAAGTTAAATATAGTGTTCTGCAATGGTCATTCCTGGGTCCACTCCTATTTACGCTATATATGCTTCCATTGGGATCAATTATTTGTAAACATGGAATCAGTTTCCACTCTTATGCAGATGGTACACAGTTATACATTTCAGCTAACCCTAATGATGTTCGTTCAGTCAGTAAGCTTGAGCATATTAAAATATGGATGTCAAAAAACCTCCTACTGCAAAATTTTGATAAAACTGAGTTTCTAATAGTTGGACCCAAGGACAAAATTATCAAAGCTTCTAACAATATGTTAAACCTTGATAATTCTTTAATTAGACCAGATCTTTCCTTTACAAAGCACATTAGCTTATTATATTAATATTATATTGCTAGAATTGCATTTTTTCACCTTCGTAACATTTCAAAGCTCTGACATATCCTCTCCCTCCAAGATGCTGAAAAACTTATTCATGCTTTCATTACATATGGGTTAGATTATTGTAATTCACTTCTGACAGGATGTTCTAATAAATCATTACATAAATTACAACTTGTGCAAAATGCTGCAGCTTGAGTTTTAACTAAAACCAGAAAGTTTGATCACATCAGTCCTGTGTTATCAAACTTGCACTGGCTACCAGTTAAGTTTTGTATTGAGTACAATATTTTATTGATAACATATACAATTCTACATAATGAGGCTCCACAGTATCTGATTGAGCTGATTCAATTGTATAGGCCAACATGTGAGCTCAGATCTCAAAGTGCTGGTTTACTCTTAGCTCCTAGAACAAATAAAATCACTGCTGGTGGAAGAGCACTCTGGAATAGCCTTCCAGTTACTGTTCATGATTCTGAATCACTATCAATCTTTAAAAGTAAATTAAAAACAAATTTATTTAATCTTGCGTTTAATTAATTCCCTGTAGATAAAGATGTAGATACTCATTTAGTGAGTATAAAATTAAAATGACCAAACAACAAGGCCCATCGTGCCTGACGCGAGTTCAGCCTCTTGGCAGACTGAATATAAGCAAGGTTCTTGTGGTCAGTCCAAACAACAAAGGGTTGTTCCGCCCCTTCTAACCAATGATGCCACTCCTCCAGTGTCAGCTTGACGGCTAAGAGCTTGCGGTTACCCATGTCGTAGTTCTTTTCGGTCAGTGTTTCTTCGAAAAAGAAGATGCAGGGGTGAAGGTGGCCCTTATCATTTGACCTTTGGGAAAGTACGGCCCCAACTCCCGAACCAGAAGCGTCAACTTCCAGGATTAACTGTTTGGAAGGGGTTGGAGGAGAATGGGTGCAGAAGTGAAGAGGGTCTTGAGGAGGTAAAGTCATGCTGGATGGGAGAGAGGCACCAGGTAAGAGTGCTATGGCACAATCGTACGACCTATGAGGGGGAAGCTGCCTGGCCTTATCCTTACTGAATACCTCCCCAAGATCGTGATACTCAACCGGAACTAGGGAGAGATCGATGGGGGCAGGGTTACCAGTGCCAGGTGTGTTGCTGGGAGGTACTGCAGCATGTAAGCATGATGAATGACATGAAACCCCCACATGAGAACCCGGGTATTGACACAATCGAGGTGGGGGTTGTGTTTCCTTAGCCAAGGAAAGCCCAAAATGACTGGTGCATCAGGGGACTGGAACACAGAAAACCTGATCTCCTTGCGGTGGTTACCGTCAATTAACAGACTGACCAGTAGGGTGCGATGTGTAATAGGGGACAATTGCTGACCGTCCAGAGCAATCGTATGCAAGGGGGCGACGAGCGGCGAAAGCAAAACACCCGCATCCTTGGCATACGCAGCATCAATAAGGTTTTCTTCCGCCCCTGAATCCACCAGGACACTAACTGGCAACCTCTTATCTTCAAACAGAAACACAGCAGGTAAACTAAGATGGGAGGTTTGGGACCTGGGGGCCGGACCCGACAATACCACAAACCTCACAACCGGGTCTTGGTGTTTGGACCGAACTGGACAATTATTCATGTGGTGACTGGCGTCGCCACAGTAAAAAGTTCCTCTGGGGTTAAGGAGGAACGACCCCCCCTGCCTGGGGTTTTGGGACAACTGCTTGCGACAATGTTCATTTACGTCCATCCACCCGTACCGTGAACTCGATAAGTTCCTGGAGCGACTGGGGTCTATCGCGGATTGCCAATTCATCACGGATGCATTCATTTAGAGCATGGATGAAAACACCGCGCAGTGACCGCTCTCTCCAACCAGATTTAGCTGACACAGTGCGGAACTCAACCAAAAACTTGGCTACCGAGCATGTTCCCTGACGCATGGCAAGGAGGCGTTTTTGTACGTCATCAGCGTAATCGATTCGGTCAAAAAAAAAGCAAAAACGTTCAATAAACATGACATACAAGATGGCAAACGTTGAAAAAACAGCCTGAGAGGCTCCCGCCCATTTCAACGCGCCTCCGCGTAGTAACCCGATAATGTAGGTGATCTTATGCTCGTCTGTGTGGAATAGCGAGGAACGAATGCCAAATACAGTTCGCACTGGTACAGAAACCCCCGACACCACTGTACTGTAAATCCCCATTCATACGGTTCCGGATGTACCGCGGCTCCGTCTGGGTGTAATGATGACTCTAGCGAGGGAGCAGATCGAAACGTGGATCTAGAGGGAGTTGCTGTCTGGCAGATGGAGGAGGAGCCGACTCTGCTCCAGAATTTAATCGATCCGAGGGATCTATGTATGGCCAGATGGTAATGTCACAGTTGTAAGACCAATACTCGGAACAAAACAGTCTGTGGACAGAGGTGGACAGTCAAAAGGGGGTTTATTGGAACACAGGTGGGTAAAGTAAACCGTAGACAAGACAAAATGCTGGCGGATAATGCTGGAGTAGCAGTGGTAACTGCGTGATGACGGAGCGCTTTTGTCTCATCTATGGTTTACTGCTTGTGTTCCAATAAACCCCCTGTTGACTGTCCACCTCTGTTCACAGACTATTTCCTTCCGCATAGCGGATCCTTCCACGTATTGGTCTTACTACCATTACTGAAAATGGAAAAAATGGGAATAGCCCAAGCTAAAAAAAAAAAAAAAAAGTGTCCTCAATATTTGTGCATTTCTGGCTGGGATTCCTACTCTCCAGTGAATTGTACACTGTCTCCTCATTCCTCTCCTGTGTTACAGGTGGGTAATGTACTAAACATCACAGAGTTAGGATTTAGCCATGTAGAAATGTGTTTGGAAATGTGGGTATATTGTTTAAATGAAGAAACTTATGTTAGAGCCTTGTTTTACTTTATTTGTATGAGTTGGTAATGAGAGGGCGAAGTAAAGAATACATTTCTTTAAAATTTGTATTTGTTCTATCTATCAGTATACACCACTATGTGATGCAATGACTACTTATTTTTTTATTTCTTAAATGATATGCTTTGGAATTGTTGACAAATAAAACATTTTTGAAAGTGATGCTAAACCAGTTTTAGTGTGATGAATAAATTGATTTTATTTTATTAATTGTATTAATTTAGTTTTTATTCCACATTAGGAGAACATACAACTTCCACATGAAAGGGACCATGGATGGCCTGCCCTACACTAATCACCATATACAGTTGTGATAGGTTACAATATTAAATTCATACAATTTTAGTACAGAAAATTCTAAGACATTGTCACTAATGCATATAACTGTAACTGTCATTTAGACCCGTAGATTTTTATCTAACCACATAAATATCTGTAAACATTAAAAAAGAAAATTAAGAAATTATATTTATAGCAATCCAGGTAAGTGTAGCGTGACGGAACACAGCAGCCAGGTAGCAGAAATAATGACAGCTTATTTATTCAGCACAAAGGAAGGCAACTAGAGTCAAACAAAGGACTGAGAACTGAAACAAACGCAATTACTGGATATGACTCTCTCGTATAGTGGAAAGATAAAGGCTGGCTTTAATGACAAAGTATAAACATGTGACTAATTATGACAAATGAGAACAAATTTGACAAATAACAAGCAATTAAACACAGTAAAAAAAAGGTAAACAAGGCTAAAAGTTAACACAAGTTATAATAACAGGAACACAGAATATTAACAAAACCAAAGACAAATTATAATCAAAACCAGGCAGGTTTGTCCACGTTTTGTCCCGGCAGGATGGCAATGTGCACTCCTGGCACATATGACATATGATTTATATCATAAACATATTCATTCATTCATCTGTAAATCTCTTATGTTTATAAGTGTTAAGAAGAGAGCTAGTGACTATTTCAGGGAGAAAGACAAAAAATTGCCAGACCATGGACAGCAAACGCCCAGACAAATACTTTCACACCAAGTTGCAATTTAGTAGCTCTGGTTAATTTACTTTAGTTTTTGGATGAGTACCACAATCACCCACATGAAAACTTCAATGAATGAAGATTTATTCATGTATTGAAATAGGTTCAACAATCTGCCCATGAAATAAGTCAATATCTGCTAGATATTAATATATCAAACAATTCCACTTTACCAGAAAATGTGCCATAAATTCACATTAGATATTTAAACATTTTTTCATCATTTATTTTGTGAAATGGTGGAGAAAATATGCTTTTTACATCTGCAGCACTTCATAACATGACTAAATAAAAGGTAATGACTAACATAGCTTATAATTAATGAGTACAGTTGGGTTATGGCTGTAATACACTGCATTACCAACAGCCACACATATTTTCAACTACATTCTCAGACCAGATGCTCATTACTACTGTTAATTTATGACCCAGGGAGTTACACTAAAGTCTGTAGATCAAAGCATCACTCCTGTCATGCCAGCTCAGTTCATCTTAAGCATGTGACGACAGTACAGAAGAGCTGAGTTTAGCAAATAAACACGTCTGTTAACAGCTGCAGCTCTGGGTGAGATGTCGAGACGTGAGTGTGTGTCATGTCGTCTGAAGTTTCTGCAGGTGGATTTCACATGGTCAGTGACAAACAGCGCAAACAGAGCTTCTCTCCAGAGGAGGTGTGTGTATATCAACAAGTGTGGGTCACCCGCGGCAGCTGTGTTTTTTTATGCTTGAGTCCCTGATGGGTCTTTGGAGCTAGACTTATGGTTAATTAATCGCAGAGCTCCGTTTTATGTTTTAAATGTAATGCTACTTATTTAATGTCTTTATTTTTCTACTTTACATTTAGATTAACTACAGCTAAAGCTAAAGGATTAATTGACATTGAGAAGCATTTACAGAGTTTTCTTTTTTGTTTTTTCTACAAAAGCCCTATTTAACAATTCTGTACTCCCAACCAAATTACATAAAACTGGAGTTAAAAATGGAATTTTAATAATATTTTTCTTCTTGTATAGACTAATACCAGTACTGCATGGAATTATGTACAGTGACTAGCAAAATATTTATACCCATTAAACATTTTCATATTTTGTCACCTTATCGCAAATTAATGTATTTTATTGACATTTTAAGTGATAGACCATCACAAAGTAGCACATTATTGTGAAAGAAAATGATACATGTTTTAATTAAATACAAATCTGAAAAGTATGATGTACAAAAGTATTCAGCCCCCCATTATTAGCCCTTATATTTGCCGCCTTTGGCTCACATTACAGAGTTGCTCATGCAGAGCATTTTTAGAGATTTTTGCCCATTCTTTTTTTTTTTTTGCAAAATAGCTGAAGCTCAGCCATTTTGCATGGAAAACATCTGTAAACAGCAAATTTTATGTTTTTCCACAGATGCTCAATGTCATATAGGTCAAGACATAGACTGGGCCATTCTAATGCATGAATATTGTCACGGTTTGTGTTGTCACGTGGTGTTTTGTGTCACGCCCCCGTAATCACGCGCACCTGGGATCAGTCACCATTTTGTGTTAAATACCCTACACGCCCGACACTCTCCGCCAGTTTGTCTCGTGCCACGCCATTGCCTGCCTTGACACTACTAGCCGTCCACGTTTGTTTAGCCCTGTTTACCTCGTCTCGTGTTCTGACTGTCTATGTGCTGTTCGCCTCGCCTAGTGCACTTCGTTCCGGTACCCTGTTCATTTGTATCACTCCCGCTGATGTCATCACCCCTCGCCTCACTCTCTCCTCGTCCTGTGCTTTGTGTTTTGCCGTGCTTGGATTTAATAAACACCTCTGTTGACTGTACCTGCGTTCAGCTCGTTGTCTCCGAGTAGCGGATCCGCCTCGCTTGGTCGTGAAACCATTACATTACAAACTGGCCAATATGGATCCCTCGGAGCGACGCGCTGTCGGAGCGACGCCGGCATCACCACCACCAGCCGGACAGCAGCCCGACTCACGGCTAGAGCTGCTGTATGGTCGCCAGGAGGAACTGGCGGATCTGGTGAGCCAGTTATCCCTCCAGCTGCAGACTGCGCTCTCCGCGCCGCCCGCAGCGCCAGCACCGGTGACCACACCTCCGAACCAGGTACAGAACCCGCCGCCCGCGGTTGCATCTCGCCCCGACGGCGCCGCTGTTCTCCCGGAGCCTTATGGTGGAGAGCTCCAACGTTGTCGGGGGTTTTTGTTCCAGTGCCAGCTGTACTTCAGCATCCGCCCCACGTGCTTCCCCACGGACGCCCATAAGATCGCGTTCGTCATCGGGTTGCTACGTGGACGCGCTCTCAGCTGGGCAGAGGCGGCCCAGGGTCTGACGTCACCCCTGGGTTCGTCGTTTGCATCGTTCTTGGAGAGATTTCGTGTGGTATTCGATCGTCCGGACTATTCAGAGGACATCGATACGCGTCTACTCTCAGTACGGCAGGGGGTTCGTTCTGTAGCTGAGTTTGCCGTGGAGTTTCAGACCCTCGCCGCGGAGTCGGGATGGTGTGAGCGCTCGCTCCGCGGCGTGTTCCGCCACGCACTCAGCGACCGCATGCGGGACGAACTTGCCACCCGCGATCACCCAGACTCTCTCCAAGAACTCATCAACCTCACCATACGTATAGACGGACGTATGAACCTGCGTTACCATGAACGCCAAGTCCGCACCACCGCTTCGTCCCGTGCATCTCCGACACCGTCAAAGGACTTCCCCCAGCCCGAACAGTCGGAAGGGGTCGAATCGATGCAGCTGGGACGTGGCGCTCTGGCCCCTGAAGTCCGGAACCGTCGCAAGGACCAGGGGCTCTGCTTCTATTGTGGTGGAGGGGACCACCAGCTACGTGACTGCAAGGTGCGCCCTAAGAGACCATACGCGGCAGTTGGGCTTGGGGTGTTGTCGAGTCTCCCACTACAACACCAAGCACAGCGACTTAACGTACCGGCGGTACTCACCATCCAGGAGAAACAGGTGACCGTAAACGTGCTATTAGATTCTGGGGCAGAGGAGAATCTGATAGACATGGGGTTTGCTAAGCGCTGTGGTCTGTCTGTTTCTCCCCTAGCGAACCCTCTCCACACTCTGGCGCTGGATGGCAGACGGTTGTCCCCCATCACCCACCGCACCTCACCTACGCGGCTGACGTTGGAGGGCAACCACCAAGAGAGGATATGCTTTGCGGTGTACCAGTCTCCCGAGGCCCCCGTCATCCTGGGATACCCCTGGCTCCGTAAGCATAATCCCCACATAGACTGGGTCTGCGGCCGCATCCTGACCTGGGGAACAGGATGCCACTCGTCTTGTCTGCTCGCCGCCGCCGCCCCCTGCAACCCTCTGGTCGCAACCAGCCCCGGCCCTGTGGACCTCTCCTCGGTGCCTACGGAGTACCATGACCTTGGGGAGGTCTTCAGTAAGGACAAGGCATGCCAGCTCCCGCCTCACAGAGTCTACGACTGCGCCATCGACCTCCTGCCTTGGGCTCCTCTTCCGTCCAGCCGGATCTACCCTCTATCCCGCCCGGAGAGGGAGGCTATGGAGAGGTACGTGTCGGAGTGTCTCGCCACCGGACTGATTCAACCCTCGACCTCCCCCGTAGGGGCCGGGTTCTTCTTTGTCGCCAAGAAGGACGGCACCCTACGTCCCTGCATAGACTACAGGGGACTAAATGCCATCACGGTCCCCTACAAATACCCTCTGCCTTTAACATCATCCGTATTTGAGTCTTTGCAGGGAGCGACCATCTTCACCAAGCTGGACCTGCGGAACGCCTACCATCTCGTCCGTATAAGGAAGGGGGACGAATGGAAGACGGCGTTCAACACCCCCAGCGGCCACTACGAATACGGCGTGGTCCCCTTCGGCCTCAAGAACGCCCCGGCCGTGTTCCAGTCCTTGGTGAATGATGTGTTGCGGGACTTCCTGGACAGATTCGTCTTCGTTTATCTGGACGACATCCTGATCTTCTCCAGGACACCCGGCGAGCACACCCGGCACGTGCGACTTGTCCTGAACCGCTTGCTGCAGAACCGCCTATTCGCAAGAGCTGAAAAGTGCAGCTTCCACCAGCGCTCTGTGCCCTTCCTGGGGTTCATCCTCTCACCGGGAGCTGTGCGACCGGACCCCGAGAAGGTGAGGGCCATCGCCGACTGGCCAACCCCTTCTTCAAGGACTGAGCTACAGCGCTTTCTGGGGTTCGCCAACTTCTATAGGCGGTTCATCGGCAACTACAGCACCATCACAGCCCCACTCACCGCTCTCACCTCCACTAAGGTGAAATTTCATTGGACCCAGGAGGCCCAAGACGCCATGGACATCCTGAAAAACCGGTTCACCACGGCCCCCATCCTAATCCAACCGGACCCGTCCAAGCAGTTTATTGTGGAGGTCGACGCGTCGGGCGCCGGAGTGGGGGCCGTTCTCTCCCAGAAGTCGGAGGAAGGTAGGCTTCACCCATGTGCTTTCTTCTCCAGGAAGCTGACTGCAGCGGAGAGGAATTATGACGTGGGGAATCGTGAGCTTTTGGCGGTGAAGCTCGCGTTGGAGGAATGGCGACACTGGCTGGAGGGGGCAGCCCAGCCGTTCGTGGTTTGGACCGACCACAAGAACTTGGCCTACATTCAGTCGGCCAAGCGCCTGAACTCCCGTCAGGCTCGGTGGGCCTTGTTCTTTGGTCGGTTCCAATTCGTCGCGTCCTACCGTCCCGGCACTAGGAACGCCAAGCCCGATGCCTTATCCCGCCTCTTCTCTGACTAAGGAAGAACCCAGCACTGACCCGATTTTCCTCCCCAGCTGTGTCATTGCAGGTGTGTCCTGGGAGTTCATTTCCCAGGTATGGAGAGCTTTCCACAAGTTCTTCGGGACCGCAGTGTCGCTGACGTCGGGGGGTCATCCACAAGCCAATGGGCAAGCTGAGAGGGCCAACCAAGTGGTGGAGACCACCCTGCGCTGCATGTCCGCCCAACACCCGGAGCGCTGGAGCGAGAACCTGGCGTGGGTCGAATACGCGATCAACACCTCGCGCAGCTCCGCCACGGGGAAATCACCTTTTGAGGTAGCACTGGGCTACCAACCCCCCCTGTTTCCCGAGGACCAGAGCGAGACCTGCGTGCCTTCGGTAAACCTGCACATCCGCCGCTGCCACCGCACCTGGAAGAACACTCTAATAGCACTCCGTCAAGCCCAGTCTACCTACACCGCCGCGGCCAACAGGAGGCGCCGCCTGGCCCCCAGTTACAAGGTGGGGCAACTCGTGTGGCTGTCCAGCAAAAACATTCCCCTCAGGACCGACTCCCGGAAACTTTGTCCCCGTTACATCGGCCCCTTCCCCATCTCCCACATCATCAACCCTACTGCCGTCCGTCTTCAGCTACCACGATCCATGCGCATCCACCCCACATTCCACGTCTCCCATGTCAAGCCCGTCGTGCACTCCCCGCTCAACCCCCCACCCCGCCAAGCCCCAGCTCCCCGCCTGATTGATGGACAGCCCGCCTACACGGTCCACCGACTGCTGGACTCCCGACGCCGTGGCCGGGGAATCCAGTTCCTAGTGGACTGGAAGGGGTACGGCCCGGAGGAGCGCTCCTGGGTTCCCCGGGCGGCCATCCTGGACCCTTCCCTCATTGGCGATTTCCAACGCCGCTTCCCGGACAAGCCATTTAGGGCGCCGGGAGGCACCCGTTGAGGGGGGGGTAATGTCACGGTTTGTGTTGTCACGTGGTGTTTTGTGTCACGCCCCCGTAATCACGCGCACCTGGGATCAGTCACCATTTTGTGTTAAATACCCTACACGCCCGACACTCTCCGCCAGTTTGTCTCGTGCCACGCCATTGCCTGCCTTGACACTACTAGCCGTCCACGTTTGTTTAGCCCTGTTTACCTCGTCTCGTGTTCTGACTGTCTATGTGCTGTTCGCCTCGCCTAGTGCACTTCGTTCCGGTACCCTGTTCATTTGTATCACTCCCGCTGACGTCATCACCCCTCGCCTCACTCTCTCCTCGTCCTGTGCTTTGTGTTTTGCCGTGCTTGGATTTAATAAACACCTCTGTTGACTGTACCTGCGTTCAGCTCGTTGTCTCCAAGTAGCGGATCCGCCTCGCTTGGTCGTGAGACCATTACAGAATATTTTTAATCCAAACTATTCCACTGTAGTCCTGGCTGTATGTTTTGTCTTGCGTGAGGTAAATCTCCTTCACAGGCTCAAGTCTTTTGCAACCTTCAACATGACTCGTGGCTGCTTATCTGACCAATGCTCTCCTTACTCTATTTGTCAGTTTGGGTAGATGGCCATATCTTGGTAGATTTGCAGTCGTAGAATACATTTCTCCATTTTTGGATGATGGATTGATCAGTGCTTCTTGGATGCTCAAAGCTTTTTTTTTTAAATAAGCTATCACTGCTTCACAAAGCTTCGACCTGTCTGGTGAGTTCCTTGGTCTTTATGATGCTGTTTGTTTACTAGTATCCCATGAGGCCTTCAAAGAAAAGGTGGATTTATACTGATACTTAATTATACACAGCTAGAATAAATTAAATTAAGTGACTTCTATAGGCGACTTCTGATAAAGGGGTATCAGAATTTATTATGCAGTGTCAGAGAGCTGAATACTATTGCATTTGCTGAATACTATTATTTGTAAAGTTTTTATATAATACATTTTTTTAAAGGTATCTATAAGGAGTGCTAGGCACTCCTCACCTGTTTTCGTTTTCTTTTGATTATTGTAACGGGTGCCTAGGGCACCCGTTTTTCAGCCGTTGGATTTGTCTGTTTTTGGGTTCTGTGTGTGTGTTCCTGTGTGTAGTTAATTAGCTGTCTCGTGTGGGTGTTTTAGTTAATTAGCTTCGCGGGTTCATTGGGTGTTTTTGTGCACGTGTTGGGATATGTTAGGGTATTTAGTTCCGGGGTTACATGTTGTCCGTGCGCGTCTTCGTTTTAAGTTACACTTGTCTGTATGTACCTGTGTGTTTGATGTCATTAGTCGTTTTTACCTCATGTTTTTTGGTGTACTGCACCTTTAAATAAACCCGTTCTCTGCTACCTGCGTGCCTGGCTCCCTTCAGCGCGTGTAAACGCGGCGGCTCTGCGCTTCCTATGCGCATCCGCTTTTTCCTGAGGTAGAATACCGTGACAGAAAGACGCGCCATTCGTTTGGGGAGTCCAGAGCCCAGGTAGGTGTTTTTTTTATTTTTCTTTGGGGGGGCCTTTCCCCCCCAAAGTCAAGGGCCAGCCCGAAGTCAAGGGTCCGCGTGCCTTCCAGCCCGAAGTCAAGGGTCCGCGCGCCGTCCAGCCCGAAGTCAAGGGGCCGCGCGCCGTCCAGCCCGAAGTCAAGGGGCCGCACGCCGCCCAGCCCGAGCAGCAGGGGCCGCACGCCGCCCAGCCCGAGCAGCAAGGGCCGCACGCCGCCCAGCCCGAGCAGCAGGGGCCGCACGCCGCCCAGGCCGAGCAGCAGGGGCCGCACGGCTGCACGTCCTCCGGACCACGCCGCCCGTGGGCGCCCACCGGACCACGCAGCTAGAGGGCGTGGCTCACTGCTCGCTCGACGGGGGCGTCCACCGGACCACGCAGTCGGAGGGCGTGGCCCAGTCCTGATCTGCCGCGGGCGTCCACCTGACCTCGCAGCCGGAGGGCGTCTGCACTTTTTTCTCCCCAAGGGCTCTGTCTGCACCAAGTCCCTTGTGCACTCCGACGCTTAGACCAACCTTATAGACCATAAGTTCTCTAAGTTCAAGTTCAAGTTATTTATTTATATAGCGCTTTTTACAACAGTACATTGTCACAAAGCAGCTTTACAGAATGAAAAGCCTTTAAACCCCCAAAGAGCAAGCCGAAGCGACAGTGGCAAGAAAAAACTCCCTTTTATGTTGTTATTTAAGGAAGAAACCTTGGGAGGACCAAGACTCAGTGGGGGACTCATCCTCCTTGAGCGGCCGGGCAGCAACAACAGTGTAGGACAGCTATGTACAGATATTTAACAAATGGAAAAACTCTAACAACTGGAAAACTATATGTGAGTCCATTAGAAACCTACCGAGGCAGGTTTCTCTCTCGAACCACTCTACACTCCCGTGCGGGCAGTCACTTTGGATGGAAAGGATCTGGCTCGCATCACTCACATTACAGTTCCCGTTCGTATGATGAACAGCTCATGAACATCTGAACATTTAAACACCACTTTTACACTTACTTTTTACAGTTTACCACATATATCCAAATCAAGATGTTCGTGAGCTCCTAGTGGCAAGCGTCACTGGTTAGAGGGCGCTGAAGTGCCTTTCGTCATCCTCACCAATCATAAGAACTTGGCTTATGTTCAAACCGCCAAGAGACAAAACCCCCGCAAGGCCGCTGGGCTTTGTTCTTTTCCAGATTTAATTTTAATCTCTCCTACATTCCTGGTACTCGTAATATCAAACCAGTCTCTTCAGCTCGGAGGACGAAGAGGAATCAGTCGCTATAGAACCCATCCGGAACGTAACATGGAAATTCCTGGAGGATATCCGAGTGGCGCTACAGGATGATCCAGCACCTCCTAAAACCCCCTCCAACCACCAATATGTACTGGCCACAGTACGATCTGCAGTCATTCAGTGGGCTCATGATTCCATATTCTCCGGACACCCCGGTTCCGCATGTACGTGGATTCTGGGACGTCGTTTTTGGTGGCCAGATATGAGGACCGACGTGGAGGGTTACGTCGGTGCCTGTACTACCTGCGCCCATTGTAATGTTTCCCACTCACCTCCTGTAGGATTCCTCCAACCTCTCAAGACCCCTGGGCGTCCCTGGTCCCATGTCGCCCTGGATTTTATCACAGGTCTCCCCGACTCACAGGGCATGACGGTCATTCTGACAATCATCGACCGTTTCTCTAAGTCGGTACACCTCCGAGCTCTCACGAAGCTTCTCTCGGCCCTAGAAATAGTCGGTTGTTTTTATCGTAGACCAAGTGTTCCGGATTCACGGCATCCCAGCAGACATTGTATCAGCCCGCAGCCCATAATTCACATTACGAGTCTGCCGCACCTTTTGTGAGAGCTTGGGAGCATCACTGAGCCTGTCCTCTGGATTTCATCCTCAGTCGAATGGCCAAGCCGAACACGCTAACCAAGAAGTCGAGGCCACCCTCCGTCGGGTTGCGGAACGAATTCCTAAGTCATGGAGCACTCTGCTGCCTTGGGTCAAGTATGCGATTAATTCTCACAGAACATCAGCCACTGATCATTCACCTTTCGAGGTGGCCCTGGGTTATCAACCTCCACTATTCCGCGAACAAGAGCACAAGATCATGGTGCCCTCAGTCCATTGGCACATACTCCGGTTTCGGAGAATCTGGATGCTTACCAGAATCACCCTCCGCAAGGCCCAGGAGGCTATGAAATGCCTCGCTAACCGCCACCGGCGACCGGCACCCCGCTACAAACCTGGTTAGTTGGTTTGGCTGTCCGCTAAGAACATTCCCCTACGCACTGTCTCACGATAATTATCACCCCGGTTTATTGGTCCCTACAGAGTGATCCGCATCATCAGTCCCACGGCCGTTCGTCTCGCACTCCCCTCTCATATGCATATTTATCCCACATTCCACGTTTCACAGGTTAAAACAGTTCGTTCCCTGAGTTTCACAGGTTAAACCAGTCCCTCCAGTGCCAGAGCCCATGGTAGTCCCTCAGCGCCAGAGCCCGCTGTAGTCCCTCTCAAAAGGCCGCCGCTCCGCCGCCTTCGCAGCCTCAAAGGGCCACGCCGCCTTCACACCCTCAAAGGGCCACGCCGCCTTCACACCCTCAAAGGGCCACGCCGCATTTGTCCCCTCAATAGACCTCGCCACCTTCGCCCTCTCAAAAGGCCTCGTCGCGGTGCGCCCGCAAAAGACGTCACTGCCTTCGTGCCCTCAAAAAAGACTTTTTTTGTTTCTCACGTGGTCTGGTTTGTGTTTATATTCTTTCCGTTTCCGTTCCGTCGGCAGTCCGGCACTATTTCAAGTCACGTGGTGTCCGAGTCTCTCTGTTCTTTGTAACGATTCAGCGTATCATTAAATACCTTCTCACTTACCTGTGCCTCCTGGATCCTCTCTGCGCTATGGAACGTGCTTTTTTGCCTTTGCGGACATGCTGACACAGCATGGGTTCCTCAGTTCAGACATTAATGAGTCATGTTATATGTATTGGGGTGAAACTGGGTTGGCTTGCTCTTTGGGGGTTTAAAGGCTTTTCATTCTGTAAAGCTGCTTTGTGAAAATGTACTGTTGTAAAAAGCGCTATATAAATAAATACCTTGAACTTGAACTTGAACAACAATTATTTATTTATATAGCGCTTTTTACAACAGTACATTTTCACAAAGCAGCTTTACAGAATGAAAAGCCTTTAAACCCCCAAAGAGCAAGCCGAAGCGACAGTGGCAAGAAAAAAATCCCTTTTATGTTGTTATTCAAGGAAGAAACCTTGGGAGGACCAAGACTCAGTGGGGGACTCATCCTCATTGAGCGGCCAGGCAGCAACAACAATGTAGGACAGTTATGTACAGATATTAAACAAATGGAAAAGACTTACAACTGGAAAACTATATGTGAGTCCATTAAGGGTGTCCTGCAGGACCACCAGTCCAATTGATATTCAGGTTCCATCCATTATTCGTCAGCAGAGCCATGGATGATGATCTTCAGGAAGCCGGTCACACCTCAAAAGAAGCAGACAAGGAAAGCAGTTAGAGCTAATAATAAAGCATGGCATTTAATTAATAATTAATTTATTGACACAGTGCAGTATGTGACTCCGGCATCACCGACTAGAGCAGCATAACTAAAAGAGGCAGATACTGCAGACTCTACATAGTTGAGATGCTGACCCGGAACAGCATCATTTCAGCGCCACAACCCCCCATTAATGATGAGGTGGGTGAAGAGGTGAAACGCCAGCAAACACTGATCACAGATTACCCCCCCCAACACAGCCAAACCTGAGATCTACATCTTTATCTACAGGGGATTAATTAAACACAATATTAAATAAATGTGTTTTTAATTTATTTTTAAAGATTAATAGTGATTCAGAATCACGAACAGTAACTGGAAGGCTATTCCAAAGTTGAGGAGCCTTGTGGGAGAACGCTCTTCCACCAGCAGTAGTTTTATTTATTCTAGGAGTTAAGAGTAGACCAGCTCCTTGAGATCGGAGCTCACGTGTTGGCTTGTACGATTGAATCAGCTCACTCAGATACTGTGGAGCCTGATTATGTAGAATTTTATATGTTATCAATAAAATTTTGTACTCAATACGAAATTTAACTGGTAGCCAGTGCAAGTTTGATAACACAGGACTGATATGAACAAACTTTCTAGTTTTAGTTAAAACTCTAGCTGCAGCATTTTGCATAAGTTGTAATTTATGTAATGATTTATTAGAACATCCTGTCAAAAGTGAATTACAATAATCTAACCTTG
This sequence comes from Corydoras sp. C115, assembly GCA_019802505.1. NCBI lineage: Eukaryota > Metazoa > Chordata > Actinopteri > Siluriformes > Callichthyidae > Corydoras > Corydoras sp. C115. The sequence goes on along the minus strand of JAFMOC010000111.1, from coordinate 1,940,526 downwards.
AGGTAATAAAAGCATGAATTAGTTTTTCTGCATCTTGGAGGGAGAGGATATTTCGCAGCTTCGAAATGTTACGAAGGTGAAAAAATGCGAAAAAATGTGCTCTGTAAAGGAGAGATCTGAATCAATAATGAATAATGAGATTATTTACCGAGATTATTTACCGAGATTATTTACAGAAGAACTGGGTCTAATTAAAGAGTTTAAAGGTTTAACATAGTGTTAGAAGCTTTGTTAATTTTGTCCTTGGGTCCAACTATCAGAAACTCTGTTTTATCAGAATTTAGCAGTAGGAAGTTTTTAAACATCCATATTTTAATATCTTGGATGCAGTCCTCGAGCTTACTGACTGAACGACCATCATTAGGGTTAGCTGAAACATATAACTGTGTATCATCTGCATATGAGTGGAAACTGATTCCATGTTTATGAATAATTGATCCCAATGGAAGCATATATAATGCAAATAGGAGTGGACCCTAAACTGACCCTTGTGGGACACCATATTTAACTTTAGCAAGATCAGAACATTGGTTGTTAACACACGTGAATTGATATCGATCTGTCAGGTAGGATTTAAACCACTGGAGTGCAGATACTGTAATGCCAACAGTGTTTTCTAATCTATCAACTAAGATGTTATGGTCTATAGTGTCAAAGGCTGCACTAAGATCTAATATTACAAAAAAAGAGATTTGGTTATTATCAGAGGCAGAGGCTGGAGAACAGGTTGGGCGGCGTACGGCCCCTGCTGCTTGGGCTGGGCGGCGTGCGTCCCCTGGAGAACGGGCTGGGCGGCGTGCGTCCCCTGGCGAACGGGTTGGACGGTGTGCGGCCCCAGGACACCAGGCTGGGCGGTGTGCGGCAGCTGGACAACGGGCTGGGCGGCGTGTGGCCCCTGGAGAACGGCTTGGCGGCGTGAGTCCCCTGGCGAACGGGTTGGGCGGTGTGCGGACCCAGGACACCAGTCTGGGCGGCGTGCGGCAGCTGGACAATGGACTGGGCAGCGTGCGGCCCCTGGAGAACGGGCTGGGTGGCGTGCAGCCCCTGGAGAACGGGCTGGGTGGCGTGCGGCCCCTGGAGAACGGGCTGGGTGGCGTGCGGCCCCTGGAGAACTGGCTGGGCGGCGTGCGTCCCCTGGTGAACGGGTTGGACGGTGTGCGGCCCCAGGACACCAGGCTGGGCGGCGTGCGTCCCCTGGAGAACGGGCTGGGCGGCGTGCGTCCCCTGGAGAACGGGCTGGGCGGCGTGCGTCCCCTGGCGAACGGGTTGGACGGTGTGCGGCCCCAGGACACCAGGCTGGGCGGTGTGCGGCAGCTGGACAACGGGCTGGGCGGCGTGTGGCCCCTGGAGAACGGCTTGGCGGCGTGAGTCCCCTGGCGAACGGGTTGGGCGGTGTGCGGACCCAGGACACCAGTCTGGGCGGCGTGCGGCAGCTGGACAATGGACTGGGCAGCGTGCGGCCCCTGGAGAACGGGCTGGGTGGCGTGCAGCCCCTGGAGAACGGGCTGGGTGGCGTGCGGCCCCTGGAGAACTGGCTGGGCGGCGTGCGTCCCCTGGTGAACGGGTTGGACGGTGTGCGGCCCCAGGACACCAGGCTGGGCGGTGTGCGGCAGCTGGACAACGGGCTGGGCGGCGTGTGGCCCCTGGAGAACGGCTTGGCGGCGTGCGTCCCCTGGCGAACGGGTTGGGCGGTGTGAGGACCCAGGACACCAGTCTGGGCGGCGTGCGGCAGCTGGACAATGGACTGGGCAGCGTGCGGCCCCTGGAGAACGGGCTGGGTGGCGTGCGGCCCCTGGAGAACGGGCTGGGTGGCGTGCAGCCCCTGGACAACGGGCTGGGCGGCGTGGGGCTCGGGCTGGGCGGCGTGTGGCCCCTGGTGCTCGGGCTGGGCGGCGTGTGGCCCCTGCTGCTCGGGCTGGGCGGCGTGCGGCTTCTGCTGCTCGGGCTGGGCGGCGTGCGGCTTCTGCTGCTCGGGATGGGCGGCGTGCGGCCCCTGCTGCTCGGGCTGGGTGGCGTGCGGGCCCTGCTGCTCGGGCTGGGCGGCGTGCGGGCCCTGCTGCTCGGGCTGGGCGGCGTGCGGGCCCCTGGAGAACGGGCTGGGTGGCGTGTGGCCCCTGGACACCGTGCTGGGCGCCTCATACCCATAATACCTCCACATCCACTCATCATCGGAGTCGCAATACACTGACATCACTCTGTTCGAGCCGTCCTTACGGCTCCAGGAAGGCGGGCTGTGCATAGCAGCGCACTCGCGGACACAACAGAGCTCGCTGCGAGTACAAAGTTATACGGCCCCCGCAAAGAAAAATTTTAAAAAAGCTTACCTGGGCACTGGACTCCCCAAATTGGCTGGCACGTTGTTCTGTCACACTCGCCTACATCGGATTAAAGCGGCTGCGCATATGAAGCGCAGAGCCTTGTGAACTGTGTTCCTTGAGAGTTTCCGTAGCACCTTCAACCACCCTCGTCATGGCGCGGCAGCTGGCGAGGAACTCCGACGGCTCGCCCAGGGCAGACGTTCTGTAGCTGAGTACTCCTTGAAGTTCCGGACTCTGGCGGCCTCCAGTGGATGGAATGAGGCGGCTCTCATCTCTCAATTCAAGGCTGGTTTATCTCCCTCTCTTCAGAAGGAATTGGTTTATCGTTCTCTGAACATGAGTTCAGAGGTCCTCTCAAAGTTTCTTTCTTCTTGCCAATGTCGCTATAATTTAGAGGTTCAGGCTTAGAACACTGTGTAAAGCTGTTTTTAGACATTGTAAAATGCACTATATAAATTGTAACTTGAACATGAAACTGAAGTTTGATTGGTTTATTTTATGCTGCATCACTAACTTGAACGAAACAAATTTTGACAACATGAACAAATGATACAGGCAAACTGTAAAATGCTATTGTGATAAAAATAGCCACATGTTCATATGTACTTTTGAAGACCATTGTCAGCTAACCTATTGTTGTAGCCTGAAACTGTACTATTTCATAAGAAAGTAATAAATGAAGTGCCCATATCCAGTAATCCATATTGTCAGAGTTCCCGCGGCTCACCCGCCTCCTTGCCTATCCCGTGCCGTTTTGCCATCTTATTAATGTCAGCTGGTTTCAATTTCTCCACCTACATCCCTCCCTATTTAAGGCGGTCGGACACGCACCTTCCCCGAGAAGGATCTTTGTTTGCTCCCGCAGTTGGTTTATGTGTAACACTGTGTCTATATTTGCTCTGGTTTCCGTTTCATTCAGATACTCTGAGCGACGTTATCGCTCCTCTCGGCATCGGTCTCGACACTATCTGACAGTGCACAGGACGGTCGCGTGTCTCCCAGGAAGGAAGAGTGACGTGACCCAGTTCCCGCACAGCAGGAGGTGGATCTCTCCACATCACCGGCCGACATCGACATCCTCCGGCTGCAGCACTAGCGTCCCACCTCGCGGCTCCACCGACACCCGGCCTCTCAGGGTCTCCACCACTAGATGTTTCCCTGTCGGAGCCAGAGAGATATGATGGTAATCCGTTCACCTGTCCCTCCTTTCTCATGCAGTGCTCGCTGTTCCTCCACAGCCGCTCCATCTGCTCCATCCATCGCGCTGGTGATCTCGCGGCTTACTGGGAAAACGTGCGAGTGGGCCACCGCGATATGGGAGGCACAGGGCCCCGAAGTCCAGACTTTTACTGCGTTCATCGAGCCGTTCAAGGCCATCTTTTGTCATTCGGTAGAGGGAAGACCCTGCGGAGAGGAGCTGATCCGTCTGCGACAGGGTTCCAAGTCCGTAGCCAGTTATGCGCTTTCGTTCCACACTTTGGCTGCGCGCTGCGGTTGGAATGAGGCCGTCCTGATTGCCCATTACCGCGAGGGTCTACGTCAAGAGGTTCGACGTGAGATTTCGGGACGCGACTTCGGCTCCTCCCTTACCGACCTCATCCGTCTCTCCATCCTGATGGACCAGCACCTGACCCCTTCTTCCCGAGGACGCCAGCATGTCGTAGAGAGGGGTGGAGTGGAATCTGGACGTGCATCATCCTCCCGTGAGTCCGAAGCAGAGCCAATGCAGCTGGACACGACTCGCCTGTCCCGCCAGGAGCTTCAATGTCACCTCAGGTCCAATCTCTGCCTATGCTGCGATGAGGCCTCGCATGTTGTATGGGACTGCCCAGCACGTCCGTCAGACAGGACCCGTTGTTCTATACCGGAGTCTCCACGAGCGGTGAGAGGTCTGGACGCTACACAACACCATCAGCTTAACATTGACATTGAACTCGGCATCCAAGAAATCCGGATCAAGGCCCAGGCTATGATCGACTTGGGAGCAGACGGGAATTTCATTGACCAGGGGTTCTGCAAGCGGGAGAACATTCCTCTCCGTCCGCTTGAACCTTCTGTGAGGGTCTGGAGGGTGGATGGGAGACCGTTGTTACTAGGGACCATCACCCACAGTACTGTTCCCTTGGTCATGTATACCAGCACGGGTCACTCTGAGTTAATTTTGTTTTTTTGTAACAGTCTCCCCTTTTTTGCCTGTCATTCTAGGTTTGCCTTGGCTGTGTCGACATGAACCGGTTCTATCTTGCTACCTCCCGCATCCTGGCTTGGTCACCCTGTTGTCAACTGGAATGCCTGCATCCACCCAGTACTCCTCGATTGCTGTCCAGTGTGTCCTCCGCAACTGTTTCTCTCAGTCAGGTGCCCTCAGTATATGCGGATTTAGAGGAGGTTTTTAGTAGGGACCGTGCTATCACTTTACCCCCTAACCACTCATATGACTGTGCCATAGAATTAGTAGAGGGGGCTAAGTTACCGCGCTCACGCCCGTATCAGCTCTGGGCTAATGAGACACGGGTGATGAGGGAATATATTGCCGAGGCACTAAAGAACGCGTTTATTCGCCCTTCCAAATCGCCAGCAGCATCTGGGTTCTTTTTCGTCCCCAAGGCGGGAGGGGAGCTTCGCCCATGTATCGACTACCGGGAGCATAACAAGGTCACTAAGCGTTACCCTTATCCTTTCCCTCTCATACCGTCGAACTTAGAATGTCTCCATGGGGCCCGTGTTTTCACTAAATTAGATCTTAGGAACGCGTATAACCTCATTCGCATATGACTGGGGGACAAGTGGAAAACTGCTTTCATTACTACCACAGGGCACTATGAGTACCTTGTCATGCCCTTCGGGTTATCCAAAGCACCCTTGGTATTCCAGGCCTTTATCAATGACGTCCTGCGCGAGTTCCTGAACAATGGGGTCATCGTCTACTTAGACAACAATCTCGTTTTCTCCCCTGACCTAGAGAGTCACATGAGGCTCGTCCGGCAGGTGTTGTCTCGCCTCCTCCAGCACCGTTTTACATTAAGGGTGAGAAATGTATCTTTCACCTGAGAGAGGTATCTTTTCTGGGGTTTGTGCTCTCCAAGGATGGGTTGGAGATGGACCCTAGTAAGGTTCAGGTAGTCCTCGACTGGCCCATCCCCACCTCGGTAAAGGAGCTGCAGCGATTTTTGGGGTTCGCCAATTTCTATCGCTGTTTTATCCAGGGCTTTAGCCGTCGTGCGTTGCCGCTCATGTCATTGCTGAAGGGTAAACCCAAGGTCCTACGGTGGAACCCCGGGGCCGACCGAGCATTCCAGGAGCTTAAGAGGTGTTTTACCTCAGCACCAGTTCTAGTACACCCGTACTGCAGCATACAATTTGTGGTGGAGGTGGACGCGTCGTGTAGCGGTGTAGGTGCCATTCTATCCCAGAAGGGGGCAGATGGTCCAGGTCTTCATCCCATAGCCTACTTCTCCTGCAAGTTTAGTGCCGCCGAGTGCAATTACGGTATTGGTGATCGGGAGCTCTTTTTTGATACGGGAGTTAGTTGATACGGGTGTTTCACCGCAATTTCCCCGGGAGACCGGCCCCACGGCCCAGAGGACGTCCTCGCCGCCAAGGCAATCCTAGGAGTCCCCGACCGGCCTATGACCCGGTCTTAGGACCCCTGTCCGGGAGGGGTAAGGAGTTCCCGCGACTCACCCGCTTAACCATCTATCCCGTACCGTTTCGCCATCTTATTAATGTCAGCTGGTTTTAATTTCTCCACCTACATTCCTCCCTATTTAAGGCGGTCGGACACGCGCCTTCCCCACGAAGGATCTTTGTTTGCTCCCACAGTTGGTTCATGTTTAACACCATGTCTATATTTGCTCTGGTTTCCGTTTCGTTCAGGTGCTCGGAGCGACGTTATCGCTCCCCTCGGTATCGGTCTCGACACTCTCCGACAGTGCACAGGACGGTCGCGTGTCTCCCAGGAAGGAAGAGTGACATGACCCAGTTCCTGCACAGCAGGAGGCGGATCTCTTCACGTTACCAGCCAACATCGACGTCACTGGTGACGCTGACCCGGTTCCCACAGTCACGTGCCCCGGCCGATCGTCTTCCGGCTTTCTTGAATCTGCGGCGTTCCAGCTCTTTTTGGTTTTGTTTTAGTTGATCACCATTATTTTCCCCGACGCTTTGTGTGCGACCATAAAACATTGTCAGAATTGAACGGGATCTATTGACTGTTGGTCCCGCACTTCGTAACACATATATAAGTTTTGCATAGAATTTTTTGTTTTCTTGGGTTAAATTAATCTGAGATTAACTGAAATGAAACATGTTCTGTGGTCAGTAAAGTTCTTGTATAGGGAAAATTTTTAATATGCCAAGAACAGCATTTGTGATGAGGGGAGGTTCATGAGAGCGATGTATTCTTCTTGCAAAACTGTAACAATTTGTGCATTTAGCTCCTAAACACTTGAAAAGTAAATATAAAAATTATGTTACCCAGAGGTTTTTTTTTTACTTTTTTCCACATCTTTGATGTCTGCATGGTTTAACTCCCACATTCTATATCAAATACCCTGACATTACCCCATGACTCCATCGTTGTTAAATGAAAACTGGAAATAGACTCACTGATACTTTTAAATAAACTAAAACTACATCTTTCTTTCTCTAGTTTTTTCCACGTCTTTATACTAATCATGAATAACTAAATTCTTTACTTAGCATTGCAGTGATATTGACATGGTGCGGTGTTAAAATATGTTGCACTGTTATAAGTTGATTAGACACAGCAGTGACACCTTACTGACAATGCATGTTGTTTTGTTGTAGTCCAGTGGAGTTCCTAACCAGAGCAATGGGGAATAACAAAACACAGAAACATAGATTATAGTCTTTGACTATAATTACTGCAAATCAGATCTTAATGATCCCCACAACTAGCATAATAGACAAGTTTAAAACATTCTACCTAATGAAGTGCTGGTAATGCCTTTTCATCCAGAAGAGCATTTGTAGAGTCTAGGATTAGGGTTGATGATAAACATGGTGACCTAGATTATTAAATATAAGAAATTCTTAAGTTAAAGGATTGAACAGTTAAAAAGGTAAGGAAAGGAATGGCCATCACTAAGTGTGTATTAAAGTCAGTAAATAAGTATGGGATAACTCAACCCAGCTCAACTGAAACAATGGCATGTCTCACAAGAAAACATTGTTTTTAAACAGCTTTACTATTGGCTTTACACTAATTGTATGTACACATGTAACTTGATTTTGTTATTCATACATTGTCTGTTATTCATATATATTTCATTTATTATACTTAGGGGGGCACGGTGGCTTAGTGGTTAGCACGTTTACCTCTCAGCGCTAGGGATTCCTGGTTCGAATCCCCATCTGGGTGGAGTTCCATGTTCTCCCCGTGTCCGCGTGGGTTTCTTCCGGGTTCTCTAGTTTCCTCCCACAGTCCAAAAACATGGATCAATTTAATTGAGTTCTCCAAATTCCCCCATATAGAGTGTGTATGTGTGCATGTCTGTGTGAATGAATGTGTGCCCAGCGATAGATTGGCGCCCTGTCCTGGGTGTATCTGCCCAGCATTCTCCCCTGGATGGACATGGGAAACCCCCGAACAAACTTACAGGACATTTGCTCTTAAATATGTCACCTTTGTTTATAGTAAGCTATATATGTGACTAGTGTTTTTTTACACAAAAAAACACCATAATCACATAAGTCAGAATTATAAGTCAAATGTAATAAACAATGGTATATTTTTCTATATAATATAATGCATAATACAAATGTGTAATTAAAAACATATAAGAAAAAATGTGTCATGATATACATACTTTCCATTGTTTCTATTTAGGCATAAAAAGTATTTTTAAGTCACCAGTTGAGGGCAATCTTTCCCATGCTTTCTCAGAAAAAAATTTTACAATTCCTTCAGTAAAAAACAACTTTTTCTTAAGCAAATAGTTCACTCTATTAACATATCTTATTTTGTTAAATTGATTTAATTCAATTTCAGACTGTGAGGTTTTTTGACAGGCTAGCTGACAACCCACTGGTTAATAGAAAAATGACCGCTTATATTATTATTTTCCCATCGTTTTCACGTGTTCCAAATGCTTAACATCATAGCTCAGGATAGAAACATCTGTTTCTCTCTCAGTGTCACCCTCTTCCTCAATTTTTTTGTTTTTCTCTTTAGGCAAAAGAAGTAGTAGTGTGTAATACAATGTTAAATTTTTTTGAAGAAAATACAAAACAACCAATCTACCTTGTTAAACAAAGAAGGTGTATCAGGGCTGTGTGTGTTTGTGTGTGTGTGTGTGTGTGTGTGTGTGTGTGTGTGTGTGTGTGTGTGTGTGTGTGTGTGTTTTGATTACAGCAGACTAACATGTATTGTGCTTTGGGGTTGCTGCTTTTCCTTTGCTCTTCACTTGACAGAAAGTCTAATTGTTCATGTAGCAGAAATAGGGATACATGTACTGAGGTGTTTCTCCTGTCTAGAGCTGTATTTAATGTATTCAGCTAGGAAGTTCAGTTCTTTATCACTGTCTGGACTTTTTCCGCTCTGGTACAATCCAGAATGTAATGTCTCAGCAAGTATTCATGTTCAGTTTGTGTGCACCTCTCAAGAATCTACCAGTCAGTGTGAAGATGATGATGAACGATGATGGATCTTTATAATTATTTTGTGGACTTGTATAATTCATTGTAAGTAATTTCAACTAGAAGTTAATCCCATTTATTAAAGTTTATTTAGTCACATAGAAAACTTTAATTTAAATGCTAATTCATATCATTTAAACCAAACTGACATTAATATTAAGATGTGTCACTTTATTATGTAGAATGACATGCTTTCACCTGCAGACACAGGGCATAATTAAGTGCATTGATGCATCAAGCATGGGTGTCACCAAAAAGTTAGGTTTGGGAGTGCTAGGCCACTCCCCCCTGGATTTTCCGGTTTGATTTTGGCTGTTCGGGGTTTCCTCTACCTCGCCCTGCGTGGGTATGCGCAGCGCCTCCGTTGGACGGACGGCGTTTTTCTGACACCAATGGTAGTAACTCAGAAAATCTGTCAAAAAATGTGTCAACCAACGTAAACCCAATGCGTTTCCATTGCCACATATGGATGAACTGCTTTCAAACTTAAAAGACGTCACTGTTCTCTACAATTGATCTGATTAGTGCTTACTACCAAATGCCACTACATGACTAGAGTTGTGACCTCACAGCATTTATCCCTCATGACGGCTTGTTCTGCTTTTGTCATGTACCCTACATGCTTGCTTCAGCCTCTGCAGCTTTTTAGAAAATGATGAGTGTTGTCCTAGCTGGTCTGTCAGGGGTTGAGAACTACCTGGACAACATACTCATACATTGTCGTGTCATGCCTGCCCATGACAAGGCTTTGGAAGCTGTTCTGCATCGCCTGAAATCAGCCAGCCTACAAATCAACAAAGAAAGAGAGGGACTATTTTTTCCAGCCTAAACTGCCTTTCCTGAGACTACAACCTGACACTGGACATACTGTATACATGCCATTGCTAATGGTCCGGCTCCTAACAATGCTTCTACTCTCCGCTCCTTCCTTTGACTGCATGGTACTTCATGCAGCATGGTACTTCATGGTACTCCAAGTTCCTTCCAAATCATGCTACTGTGGTAAAACCCATGTGAGCTTTGCTAAGATTGACTGACAGTGCCTTTCAATGGATAAATGAGGCACACATTAAAGACCTTTAAAAAAATGCTGATTGATAGCCAAGACTTAGCTTTGTTTGATTCCACACTGCATACCATATTGTCAGGCATTGACAACCCTGCTGACTACAAAGGGAGTTGGACATGCTGGTATACGTGTGTCAATTTGGTCTGCTCTTATCATGTTGTACAACCACAACATCATCTGACTGCATTTCTCACTTGCCTTTACCTGCTGCTTCATCACCTGAGATTTCTACTGCTTCTATTCACACTGATGACAATGACCCTGAATTAATTGCTCTGTTGTCAACACCTCGTAATGCTCTGTCTACCACTAATCTGGACTCTGCTTGTACTTTGTGCCCTGAGATCACTAAACTCTGCACACCGATCATGCGTGGATGGCCTCGACCCTTATTTGCTGCCATACTACAAGCTAAATAGAACTATGTGTCAAAGACCACTTTGTGTTTCGTGACTCTTGACTGATTGTACCCTCAGCTTTATGACCTGACCTGATTTCTCTTGTGCACGAGTCTCATCATGCAAAGCAATGACTCTGTGAACTGTACTAGTGGCCGAATATGAATGCTGAGGTGCACAGGGCCATTCGCTCCTGTCAATTGTGCCAGTTGAATGACAAAATGGTAAGGCCATGCCCAGTGCCTCTACAGCCAGTACCGGTGCCAGATGAACCATGGCAGAAGACATTGGGGGTCCATTTGAATTTGTATCTCCAGCATTCAGGTATACCATTACACTGATGGATTACTACAGTAAATGGCAAAAGGTAGCTTTTACTCAGAACATCAATACAGACACTGTTGTTACATTCCTGTCATCTGTGTTCAGCCGACATAGCAACCCACTCAGCATTGTGACAGACAATGGTGTTCAGTTAACCTCTGCTATCTTTGCTGCTTTCTTAGAGGAGAGACAAATCCGTCATCATTGTTCACCTCTGTATTATCCTGCTGCCAATGGGCAAATTGACAGGTTTTTATAGAGTCCTCAAACAAACAATACAGTTGGCCATTCAACAATGCAAACCATGGAATCCAGATGAGACTGACTTCTTACATGTGTACTGTGCTACACCTCATGCTACAACTAGGAAGTCACCTTTTCAGCTGCTGCAAAATGAAGGCTTATACTTATGTCAAATGTGGTGCTCGTCCCCCTCCCTTTCAAAATGTGTGAGGAACCAACTACACATGCCTAAGGGACACAGGGCATTCAGTGATCAGTGAAAAGGTTAGGGAGGGTACATATAAACTTAGTAATGGTAACACCTGGAATGCTTCTCACCTCACTGGCTTCCCTGGCATGACAGCCATGCCAAGGCCTACAGAAGAGGACACTTTTGCCATAGACAGTTAATTGTCCTTCTAAACCTAGGCCTGTGCGAGAGACTTGTCAGCCTATCTGCCTAAAGAACTATGTTACTTGAACATTTTTCTTCATTGCAATACTGTACATACTGTACAGCTAGTGACATGGTGTCACTAGTTACTTCATTGTTGAATTTCAATGCAGTTGATACACTGATTTGTTTAGTGTGTACTGTATGTGGGCATTGATGTTGCACTTGGAAAGATTAGTTATGCATAATTATGTTGGGATTTCCATTTAAATACCTTATTCTGTTGTGCTTACTTTGAGTTCTACCTCATCTATTAAAGTAATATTCTCTGTAGTGCATTATCAAAAAGAAGGGGAAAATGTTCTGTGCTTTTATTTTGACAGATGAACTAATAATAATTGTACATATAAAAATCACTTTTATGGTAATATTGATGAATAAAGTAAAAAAGATGGAGAACTGAAATAATATATGATCAGATGCAAGGATTGGGGTGATGTGGAGGTCAAAAGCGGCACAGAAACATGTCATCATGAAGTCAAGGGGGTTGCCAGCTCTGTCTGTGTCGCGCTTGGCAGATTCACCTTGGCAAAGGTTAAGCCTTTTCTTACATCAGCTTACATAGTTGTACAAATAATGATCAAGAAATATAATTTGATAAACCCACCCATATGGAAACCGGGTAATGACATTTAAAACACAACACAATTAAGAGATTTTATGTCCAAACAAGCTTTACATTACATACTATGCCAACATTTCCAGTATAGTGAATTACTGTAATTGTCATCTTACTGGCATACAGAAAACAGCTATCATACAGCTGCTGTTCATTTAGAACACTACTGGAGGAATGTTAACTGGGACAGAAAAGAACTGCATACATCCCTCCATGTAACTTAAGCACAGCTGGAACCTGCTTCCAGAAACTTTGGTGTCCAAATTATTAACTTTAACTTTACACTGCAAGCATAAGTGTTCTGTTTACCTTTGATTAATTCCTTAGGTTATGTGTGGGGACCATTTTATTAATATGCTTCTTCAAAATTCATGATCCACGCCATTTACTTTTACTTTGTTTGCCAACAAAGACAAATTATATGTAGTAAGGAATAGCATTTCACTAAATCTAATGAAAAATTAATCTGGCAAGCTCATGTTTATTGCTACCATCAGATGAGAAAAAAGATGGCAAATGGATGTTCTGTCTTTTGTGTATCAGTACTGTTTCTGATCTCGCTGTCTTCTCTTATTCTGGAATAGTTTATCTGAATGCCAGTAGTGCTACACTAAGTCTGAAATAGCTAATCGGTGACAGATGCTCTGTTTATGTCTTTTTGGGACTGAAGGAATACTGTCACTCTGTGTGTTCTCTGTTATGTGTGTGTGTGTGTGTGTGTGTGTGTGTGTGTGTTTGAGTTGGGGGAAGGGAATTGGATCTGTCAGTGAATATAAGAACATCCCTCACTGAGACCTTCAGAAGTATCTTGTAAAAGAGAGTCAAGATTTCCCCGACAGACAGACCACTTCAGAGATGTTTTTGTGTACCCATGTGGCCTCGCTGTGCTTCACTTCCTGCTTTAGTTTATAGTAGAGGTATCTCATTGCCATTGTCCTGAAATGGTGGCATGAAGTACTGGGTGTTTGTTTCTCATGTTTAGTCCTGAACTATAGTTATTTGGCTTCAGGCTGATGGATGGGTAAAGGATGTGAGGAAAAAAGGAGAAGAGCAACAAGACTAAAAAAGGGAAAAGCATCAGGCTGTGATGTAAATGTTACTAATCACAAACACACTGTAGCACACACACACACACACACACACACACACACACACACACACACACACACACACACAAACTCTGTTAAAGCCTGCCTGCCTACCTACCCTACATTTTTCTGTCTATATATTTATTTTCAAACATGCAACTATAGTTTTATATTAGCTATAATTCATAGGCCAGTGAGCTAATGTCATGCAACATACTATAGCTTTACATGGAAAGATGCAGATGTATGCTAGATACAATGAATGGAGAGGCTATGAAAGTAGTTAACAGCTTTTACCTAGTCAAGTAACTAATCGATTTCAGCTAGGCAGATTTAAGAAACTACTGAAGACGCATCTTTTTAACAAATACCTTTTGTAGGGGAAAAAAAGGTCGGGGGGTCGCAGCATCATATAACGATCAGGTTTGATAATTATACAGTGTAGTTGGTTTTTCTTCATAACTACTGACTTGTGATGTTCTTATTTGTAAGTCGCTTTGGAAAAAGTGTCTGCTAAATGACTAAATGTAAATGTAGAGTCCAATTGAAGTGTCTTAATACACATATTATAAAAATACACACACAACTGTATTTTTTATTTCAATGCCTCTTTTTAAATTCTATGCATAATTTTTCAGTCATGAAATGTATTCAAATTAAATGTAATTAATTAATTGTATTGATGGGGTAGGCACGGTGGCTTAGTGGTTAGCACGTTCGCCTCTCAGCACTAGGGATTCCCGGTTCGAATCCCCATCTGGGTGGAGTTTCCATGTTATCCCCGTGTCCGTGTGGGTTTCCTCCGGGTTCTCCGGTTTCCTCCCACAGTCCAAAAACATGGATCAAGTCAATTGAGTTCTTCAAATTGCCCCATACAGTGTGTGTCTGTGTGTGTGTGTGTGTGTGTGTGTTTGCCCAACGATAGATTGGCGCCCTGTCCTGGGTGTATCTGCCCAGCGCCCGAAACGTTCTCCCCTGGATGGGCATGGGACCCCCCGCGACGCTAATATACGATAAAGCAGAAGATGAATGAATGAATGAATGTATTGATGGCTAAGTGGCTAGTGTACAAACACAAACCTATCCAAGTGTTTTTCATATGCCTTCTGAAGTTTTATGTGGTCGTTCCAGTGTCTTTACTTTGTTTTCCACATTCTTGCTTTGTTTTGAAGTGTCATTAGCAACAAATTTCATGTAAAGTTTGAAGTCTTTTTCTGGCAACTTAAGTGCATCTTAAATAGTTAACTGGTGTGCCCATCTCAGCAAATGGCCCATCATTCAGGAAATATAATGCAGACTTTCTTTTCAGTGTTTATTTTTGTATGATAAAGCTAGATTGAGGATAGAAAAATATCTATACTTTTGGACTATTTTTGATGGGGGAAAAAAGCCAAATCAAGCCAAACCAGATAACCAAAGTCTTCTATCAGCTGGATCACAACTGCAGATTCTTCCATGGCACCATTCTCTTTCCTTCTGTCAATATAAAGCTTATCCGTCCTATACACATGCCCAAACCTCCTCAGTCTTACCTCCATAATTTTACAAAATGCTGTCTTTTTTGTAGGATTGAGAACGGTATTAGATATAATTGAATAAAAATAATAATATATTTTATTTAAGTGCCAAAATATATAATATATTTAAGTGCCAAAACACTTAAGGTCACTTTACAAAAATAAGAATAATTAGAACAAAACATACTAAAGGACACAATGCGTACAACAGTGAGACAGCATACAACAGTGAGACAGTAGAGTGGTGATCATGAAAGACATTAGCTATTTTGAAAAGATGAGTTTTGAGTCTAGATTAATAAAGAGGAAGAAAATCGATCTTACAGATGTCTGGTGGGATGGAGTTCCAGCATTTGGGAGCAGAGCGACTAAAAGCCCTGCTCCCCATAGTACTCAGACGAGCAAAGAGATGAGTGGAAGAGGAATATCTGAGCAAAAGGGAGGAAGATGCAATAATGAGAAGATTTGACAGATATGAGGGGGGCAAGATTATGGATGACCTTGAATGTGTAGAGAAGGATTTGGAATGTATTCTATATTTAACAAGAAACCAGTTAACAAGAAACCAGTGTTGAAGAACGGGCATGACATGATGGGATTGTTTTGGAAGTGATACGAGTAGCTGCTTTTTAAACCAGTTGAAGCATATGGAGGGATTTTTGAGGGAGGCCAAAGAGGAGAGAATTGCCGTAGTCAATACGGGAGGTAACAAGACTATGGACAATAATAGATGCAGTATGGGGGTGAGGGATGGATGTAGACAATTAATGTTATGGAGATGAAAATATGCAGACTAGGTTACATTACTGATGTGAGAGTAAAAAGATAAAGTGCTATCTAGGATGTCACCCAGACTCTTAATCTGAAGTGAGGGGGAGACTAAGGAGCTGTCAGTTGGGATGGAGAAGCTGTCAACTTTAGAGAGTGTGAGCTTTGAACCACAGAGCAATATGTCAGTTTAATTGCTATTAAGTTTAAGGAAGTTAGAGGTGAACCAGGTATTTATTTCAGATAGACAGTTTAATAGGGAAGTCAGTGGAAACAAAGTGTTTGGTTTACTAGATCTAGAGCTGAGTATCATCCACATAGCAATGGAAATCAATGTTAAATGTATGAAATATATTGCCAAGGGGGAGAAGTTAGATGATAAAAAGGAGGGGCCCCAGTACAGAACCCTAGAGCACACCAGAAAAAATGGGAAAACTAAGACCTGAAGGATTTAAGTTGCATGAACTGAGTGTGGCCTGAGAGATATGAATGAAACCAATCAACTGCGAGATGGTTAATGCTAATGGAAGATATTCTATTAAGAAGTGAGAAATATATAATGTCGAAGCCTGCACTCAGATCAAGAATAAGAATAGAAAATAAACCAGAATCAGCTGCCATAAGAAGGTCATTTGTGATCTTGAGCAGTTTCTGTACTGTGTAGGGATGGAAACCAGTCTGGAATTGTTCTTATAGGCAGTTTTGAGATAAATGGGTATGGAGTTGAGTTGCAACAACTTTTTAGAGTATTTTTGAAATAAAAGAAAGATTAGAAACTGGAAGGAGGTTATTAAAATTATTGTGATCTAAGCCAGGTTTTTTTTCCAAATAATGAAGTGTTTTAGTTGGTATAACTATAAAAAAATGTAAAAACTATTTTAATGTTATGCAACTTCTTGGCCATTTCAACATATTGTTTAACCATATGTTTTAATTAGTGATTAAAAAATCACATTTGTACAAAATGTTAATTAATGAAAATCTTAGTAATAAACTAAACCCAAAAACTGCTAGGAGGTCAGAACTGGAGGTCCCTTTCCTTTTTCAGATTTTGGTTCTACTTCTGCGTACACACGCTCACGCTCGGTTATTGGTGCATGTGGACGATTCTGGCAAATATGCATTCAAAATGGTTTCAAAAACATACCCCACAACTTCTGCGCAACGCTGACAAACCCTCCGTGTTTGATCTACCCACGCTGCTCCAGTGCTGCTGTAAATCAAAAAGAAACCCAAAATCTTCCAAAACAGTTGATTTTAATGAAGCAGGCAGATCCTCTAACTTCCGTGTATAGTTTCCACTCACAGCCCATGCTCCACTTCTAACCTACACGTAATGTAAAACCCCTAATGTTCAGATTTTATTAGCTGTAACATGCTGCGGTGAGAGAGATGCAATTGACCTAACAGGAGCAGAACTTTCGGTGAGCTAAAACGTGACAACACATTTAGTTTAAATGTGATTTTAAATACTGTGTAATAAAGTCCATTCCACATTCATACCCACTCTTCATTACACGTGGACATGTCATAAACTACAGGTCTTATATTACTAACCTCACATAATTATCACAATAAACTTAAACCAAACAGACATTTTACAATGTAGGCTACATAAACATCTGCTAAATCTTTCTCACTATTGTCATTCCACTGTAAATTGACTTTTAAACTCACACATTTTCTTTTATTTACTTCACATAAACAACATCAACAACAAAACCACACACATTTTCAAAATATGTCACATAAACATAGTAAGAAACATCTAATTATTTTAAAACCTGTGTTGGCATAAATCCACAGTAGCCAAGCTTCAAACCACACATAACTGTCAATATAATCACTGTGGAGAGCTCCTGAACCACATGGTCCATTTGCTGGAGATGTGTTTTAAATTCACAAACAAGGATTTTGCAAACTTTATGTGTGGATTTTGCAAGCTTTATTTAAGCTATATGTGTGATAGGATTCATGACCTTCAACTCCTGACAAAAAAAAAAAAAACAGGGATTTATTTTAATGTGAACTATTCATTCATTTATTCATTCATTATCTCCCGCTTTCCTCTATTAGGGTAATGTGAACTATATATTTGTTAATTTTATGCCAATTTAAAAAACCCTGGGCTTTTAATTCCATGCTACTTTGTTCCCAAGGAGAGAATTAGGCTCTTTACTCATATCTTTATACGAATTTTAAACAAAGGTTTCCCTCTCCTCTAATAATGATTACAAAAGAACCATTAAGCCAAAGAGTGGCTCTTAAACAAGGAGTCGACTTAATAGGGTTTATTTATTCAACTGAACTGTTTAGTCTGTTCACTCCATCATTGCTCACTGTATTAACAAAATCTGCTTATTGACGTAATACTCTCAGTGGTAATTGCTTTCCTGGCAAATAAGGCTAGGCTACTGTATAGTTATAAATAATATATATGATTCACTCTAGAACAAAATGCTTACCATCATGATCAGATTTGTTTTGTTGATATTCACCCCAAAAATAATATCAAAATGTCAGTGCTGTGTTTCTATTTAACTGAGGCTATGTTCTAAAGCAGGGTTTTAAAGCAGTGCAGTCTCCTTTTAGGTTCTGGGCTAAACAGAAAATCAATCCAGAGATTGTGTTTGCTAGCACGATGACCACTATAAATTATAAAATGTAATTAGTTTTTTCTTGTCACTATTAATAACACATCTATTCCACCCCTAGTGTGGGAATAGAGCAGTTTCAAAAATGATGTTAACATTACATTTCTAGGGTAATGGAATATGTGGTCTTTTTTGTATGTGGCATGATTGTTGGTGCCAGGTGACTTAAATATATGGCTCATAGGAGGTCAAAGGTTTAACGTTACTTTAGTTTAAGTTGCCAGAAAGCCATGGTAACTGAAAGCTACACAGTATAGAGTTTCTATGTATATTGATGGCTTTTTCAATCGATTACACTTCACCCATAAAAGTCATGTCACTGTGATGGCATGGGGGGGGGGGGGGATATAAAGCTCTCCATTTTACCATTTAGCAGATAAGGTCTTGTGTTGAATTACAACAGCATTGCTTTATAGACATCAAGAGTGTGTGCATCAATGACACATATTCAAGAAGACTCAGAGAATTTAAAGGGTCAAATTATTTGAATGAATCAAGCAGAGAAAACATCTAAGCAGATTGCTGAGCTACTAAAATAGTGTTAAGATACAACACACAGTGCATTATTAAAAACTGGAGCAACAGTGGGGAAACATTTTCTTGAAGAAAGGAATGTGGTTAAAAAATCTTGAAATATGTTGGATATGTTTTATAGTAAATGTGTAAGCAGGGGCGTTGTTAGACCTGAGCTTTCTGGGCTTTAGCCCCGGATGTTTTGTCAGTAGCCCCGGATCAAATGAGAGCAGCTTTCTCTGGCCACCTCTCCTCCAGCAGCGGGACCAAACGGTCAGCTATTTTTGGGTCCAAGCTGTGTGTGTGTGTGTGTGTGTGTGTGTGTGTGTGTGTGTGTGTGTGTGTATGTGTATGTGTGTGTGTGTGTGAGGGAGACAGATTTTTTTCGCCAGTAGCGGGAGTTAAAGTTACCGTAATAACTGTATGTTCGCTGCAAAGAGCAGCTTCTCAACTTTCATAAACCGTCAGAATTTTTCTGAAGGCACAAACTGTCGCAAAGTTACGGTATTTCAAAGCAAAAGCTTGTTAAAACTGTCTCATCTGCGACAAACTCGTGAAACGGATTCATGCTTTTCTGCCCAAGCTCAGGTTCATTTATTCAAGAATTTTCATACAAAACCATCATTTATTAGAACTGAATGTGCTATCCACTGCTGACAGGCATATTTCTGTTATATTTATGTCTGTTCATTCATTCATTCATTCATTATCTCCCGCTTTATCCTCTATTAGGGTCGCGGTGGGGTTCCCCATGCCCATCCAGGGGAGAACGTTTCGGTCGCTGGGCAGACACACCCAGGACAGGGCGCCAATCCATCGCTGGGCACACACTCAAACACACTCTATATGGGGCAATTTAGAGAACTCAATTAACTTGATCCATGTTTTTGGACTGTGGGAGGAAAACGGAGAACCCGGAGCAAACCCACGCGGACACGGGGAGAACATGGAAACTCCACCCAGATGGGGATTCGAACCGGGAATCCCTAGCGCTGAGAGGCGAACGTGCTAACCACTAAGCCACCGTGCCGCCTATGTCTGTTCATATGTTATTTAATTTTATCCAATATAACTAATAAATGATCAAACAAAATTAATGTAACAACAGTTCGAAAATGGAAAAATACACTTTTTAAAGAGGACAGAGGGGGAATAAGGGATCCAGGCTAAAGCCCCTGATGTTTCTAAACCCTAAAAATACCCCTGTGTGTAAACATTTCCACACGAATAATGCGAAGGGAATTAAGAATGAGGACAACGGAATTCCTGAATATACTGAACAATCAAATTATTCTACCAATTGATTTTTTCTTACCTAATGACCCTAGCATATTCCAAGATTTAATGCCAGGATTCATTGGGCTCAAATCCTGAAAGAGTGGTTTACAGAGCATGAAACATTATTTTCACACAGATTAGCCCCCACAAAGTTTTTCTTTGGAATGTGCTGGAGAAGACTTACCTCTTTTTATATCTGGAATTTTTGCCTGGCTTAGTGACTGATCACCTCTCTGCTAAGTTTTATAAATTCACCCACAAAAAAAAAGAGACAAAAGAATTGTGGCATCCTGCTCTGGTTTCTGTTATACTCAGCTTTTTTATATTTTTTCCATACCCTTGTGTTGTGTTACGAGAAACTGAATACAAACTGTGGAAATACAGCACTTTGGTCGGCGACGGACACACACAGAGTGCCTGTTTATCCATGTTTATTTGCTGAAGAGGGTAAGCGAGAGAGGAGAGAAGAGAGGCTTTTGGGCCGGCAGAGATGTTTAGAAGATGTTTCAAAACATTTAGGACATCTGAGAGGATGTGAGGTACTGATGGCACTGGTACAAGAGACTTAGTTTAGGTTCAGATCAAATGCAAACATTTATTGGTTGTCTTAGACAACTTGTTGTAAAAAGTCTCATTCTATGATCATTTCTCATATACTACAACATCTTTGAAAAAGAAATTCCTGATGAACTGCTCATCAGACATACATTTTTTTCATATTTATTTATTTCATGTTACAATTAAGTAACTATTGCTGTTTGACTGTGTTGAAATATTTAATAAGAACAATATTCACGTACAGCAAGGAGTGATAGAAAATGTTTTAAAAAGCAACTTGGGATACATATTCATATTTTGTAGAAATATTGCATATTTGTAATATTGCATCTGTAAGGATTGAAAGCCAATATAAAGTTTAAACTGGCCATGTATTTTAAATAGAAAGGTGACATTAAGGTGTGAGTTGGTTCTAATAACTGACAAAATCTTCTGATAGAAACTGTTAGACTGAGTATTGTATCAGTCACACCCACCATATTGATGTACTTTAGATGAAGTAAAAGTAACAAAAGAACTCTGTGTTAAGTATTTGCTTTCAATGCTCCCTTGTGAGGACCAAGGCTTAAATGGGGACCCAGCAAGATTTAGTTTGGCCAAATTTAGCCATTTACTGGCCAAAGTGTTCTGATTCAAAAGTTAAGATACTGTGACTCAAATAGCTGAAGAAGTTAATGCTGGTGTCAAAATGCATAGTGCATCGTAATTCATTGAGACCAGTTGGAGTGCCCATACTAACTGTGTGCATGAGCATGTGAACTGGATTATAACACATACACCCTACTAAAGCATTGCTGCAGACCATGTATTCCCTGGCATGGAAATTGAATTCCCTGATGGCAGGATCGTGTGCCATGCCACAAAGCAAAAATTGTTCAGGAATGTCTTGGTGCCACATACTACAATCAGCTTCAATCGTCTTGTGAACATAGGAAGGTGGTCATAAAATTCCTAATCAGTGTACAGTACCAGTCAAAATTTTGGACACAACGCCTTCTTGTCTATTTTCTTTACTTACCATATAGATGGATTGTCACAACGGGGCGCGCTGTCCGGAAAATGGCGGTGCAGCGCGGTGCGGTGGAGAATTAGAGAGCCAGGCGACCAGGTAAGCGAACACCAAAGCTTTAATGGCTTTTGCACAGCGGGAACGCCGCTGGAGGAAACGTGATATCGAAATAAACGAAAATAACATGAAACAGCTGGAACGCCGCTGACAACATGACGAAACGTGCCGCGAACTAGAAAACAAAATGAAATAACGCAAGCAGCGGAAAAGCCGCTGAATGCACGGCGTGGAAAGCCGGGAGCGAATAGTAGAAATAAACACACCACTCTGAAACCCCGACGTGGCGTATGAGCATTAGCCCACGAGGCGTGTGGGCTCTGAAATGCTCAATCGAAATGCTGACCTACTGACTGCTCAGCCGGAATGCTACAAATGCAGTCAGTAGGTCGCACGTGATCAGGTAGGACCCAATCCCTGCTCAAGGGGGTGGGTCCTACCTACGGAAGCATTATACGGCCGAAAACCCGACACATGGGAGACAGGGAGGAGGGGCCCAACCCTCCCAACCTGACATATCGCCCCCCCAAAACCAACCGGGGGCAAAGGCACCTGGGGCCGCGAAAAGGAAAACAAAGGGGGCTCGAGGGTAACGTGGAGACCCCTAGAGTGTGCGGGGGCAGCGTGACTACAGGCGCGGCGGCACCGTGCCCCTGTGTGAGGGTGTGTACATCGTGCCCTCGTGTGCTGACGAGGGGCCATGACCCCTTGAGAATACGGGGCCGTTGAGAGACTCGAAGGGTGTGAAAGCCCTGTGACCCCGTGTGGAAGTGAGGGGGAAGTAGCCCCTTGTGTGTGTGGTGCTGAGCCTTCATGTGGGCACAAGGGTGACGGGACCCCTTGAGGACGCGGGGGCGACGTGACCCTGGGTGCGTGCTAGGAGGGCATGACCCCAGGTGGGCGCGAGGGGGATCTACGCCCTTGAGGGCACAGGAGCGCCGTGACCCTTTGTGTGCACATGGGGGACGAGATCCCTTCGTCCGGTGCGGTCCTATTGGGACCTGGAACGGTGTGACCGGGCCGAAAACCGTATCTCTCAGAGCCTCGCGAGGCGCAGTGCGAGGAGCAGCGTGAGGGGCAACGCGAGAAGAATCGCGTTGAGGCCTTGGTGGCGTGCCACCCTGGATTCCGCGAGGCGGAGGAGACTCGCATGGAGGAGTGCGCAGCTGGGGCCGGTCGGCGAGGGGACGCTTGCTGAACGGGTCCTCCGTGGAGTCAGGAGGCTCGCACGGAGGAGCGCGCGCGGCGAATCCCGAGCGGCGAGAAAAAACTCGCTAAGAGGATGAACCCTATGACCGGGAAGCTCCCACAGAGGGAGACGCGCGGGGAAGCGCGGATGCTTGCGCTGCGACCCGCGCGTCAGATTGCACTGTGGATCCCCACTCCGCCCGCGGTGAAGAGGCAGCTTCAGTCCAGGTGATCACCCACGGGGCCAGCATCTGAACCCGGGGCGAATCGGGCTAAGAATGCTGACTGGAACTGACTCGCTGAGGTGAGACAGACGTCCCCGGCTGTCTCAAGGGGGTGGGTCCTACCTACGGAAGCCCTATACAGCCGAAAACCCGACACACGGGAGACAGGGAGATGGGGCCCAACCCTCCCAACCTGACATGGATATAGTAGTTTCACAATTACTGTAGTACTGTATCTGTTATATCTGTTTTCTTTTTCTGTTAGACCCCTGTTGGTTATTTGTTCTCTATTGGTCAGGACCATCACAGAACAAATATAATTTGAGTGAAGTTTTATTGTCAATCCTGCAGTGAAGGTGTTTTAGTGCAGGTGTTTAAATCCTTTAAACACATTAATGACACTGCTGGAAGGAGAATAATTTTGGGGTTCTGACCATTAGTTAACAGAATACAAAGGACTATCACAGTACTTGACAAACAGATGCACTACAGTCTGTAATTGTAAAACTACAAAATACTGCATTTCAGCATGAAGACCTCATCTTATCTCAGTCTTCTGTTTTGCACCTGGCTAGGGTCGTGGTGGGGGGTGTTTCCCATACCCATCCACACACACACACACACACACACACACACACACACACACACACACACACACACACACACACACACAATATATATATAGTAGCAATTTAGAGCAGACAGTTAACCTTGAATCCATGGTTTTGGATGGTGGGAGGAAACCAGAAAGCCTATAGAAAACCCATACTGTTACAATGGAAGAACATGCAAATTCCAACCAGATCAGGATTTCAACCTGGATCCCCAGTGCTGGAAGGTGGACCACACCTAATGTAATCTATCTTATTTATTTATAAATTGTTTTTATATTATATTTTGCAAAAACACATCTCATACACGTCTCATAACACATAACGTCTCATATCATCTTTACAGTGTTTCAAGCATGACCCCAAAAGAACACACACAGTGACAGTGACAGTGGAAAAGAAAAATTCAATTTTTATTATTCTAAATTAATATACAAGACAGGTAGCACGGTCTCTTAGTAGTTAGCACATTCGCCTCTCAGTTTTGGTGATTCCAGGTTTGAATCCTTATCTGGGTGGAGTTTCCATGTTCTCCTTGTGACTGTGTGGATTTCCTCCGAGTTCTCCAGCTTTCTCCTATAGTACAAAAACATGAATTTAAGGGCAAATGAATGCTCCAAATTGTTCCATATAGAGTGTGTTTGTGGATGTGTCTGTGTGAGTGTGTTTGCCCTGCAATATATTGAAGCACTGTCCTGTATCTGCCTGAAACGCCCCCCCCCCCCCCCCCACACACCTGAACGTATCTGCCTGAAACTCCCCCCCCCCCCCCCCGCCACCCTAGTGGAGGATTAAGCAGAAGATAATTAATGAATGAATGAATGAAGGGTTTCATGTTGAACTAATTAAAAAATCTAATCAAATCAAAGTTTATTTGTCACATACATAGTTGTACAACAAGGTCAAATGCCTTTTACTGTTTCTTCACATTAAGAGCAATATATAAAAAAGAAAAGTAAATGTGAACATAAGTAAAATAGAATGGTAAAAATAAAAATTGTTTTAGTAAATGTAAACGTGTAAAGTGCAAATGTGCATGTAAGTATCAGTGTGCAACGTAATGTACAATTAGTTTCAGTTATGGCAGTATGTTATATGTCATACATGTGTGAACTCAAATTCCTTGTATGTGTAACATACTTGGCAAAAAAAGTGATTCTCATTCTGATAATTGCAGCACAACTGGGTCACACTAGGTATGAAAAAACAATGGCTCACCTACTTTTTCCACTCATTGATATGTCAAATTGTATTTTTTTTTGGCTAAAATGTATTTTTTTAATTGTTTAAACACTTTGTAAAAAGTGCTTTGACCCAAACAGTACAGCAGTGTCATATGATATGTATCCCTAAAAATCCCTGGAAGTCCAATGCTTCTCACAGTAAGGTGAATGGTGTATGCTGGAGCCTCTGTCTAGGGCCCCTGTGCGGCCCTCCTGGGACACTTGATTGCCTAGTGCTAGGGCAGAGGCCACTACCAGAGCAAACGCAGACACTGTCCCAAATACACAGTGAATGTGCAGTTGTAAATTTCCCCTGAGGATGTGCTATATTAAAGAAGATTATGGAGGCAGTGATGAGGCAAGTCAAAGTTCACTCATTCCTGATTAAGGGCAAAGTCTGTCTACATTTTTCTGTTCATTATCTAAAACCTGTTATTTGGTGTCATATATATATATATATATATATGTGTGTGTGTGTGTGTGTGTGTGTGTGTGTGTGTTTGTGTGGGGGGGTGTACATGTGTTTGATATGTTTCAATTCTCAAATTATTCTAAAATGAATAAGAAATTAAGAAAGAAACTAATTATGAGCAGGACTGCTTCTTCAGCTGCAGTAACAACGATTTTCCTTAAAAAACTGATGGTGTTCTGCTGATGTCTTCAACATCCAGTTGAAGCCACTGTTGCAATGCCAGTGAGAAATATCTTTCAGCCACTAAGTGGGCAAGCTTAATGCTCTTGTCTGGGGATTTCTTGCAGATACTTTTGGGATGCTCTAGTAATGGTGGGGAACCTGCAGTCTGCCCCAGTGCACGGTGAACAACCCTGTAAGCCAGTGATATTTTTACTGCTAAAAACTGAACCATTAATATGTGGATCAATGAGATTTAAACAGCATTTATCCAAAAACACCAATGATTTTACAAACTATCAATGTGATATCACAAACAAGTTGGCATCATGAATGATTGTTTGTCTTAATAAAGTCTGATACACACCAAGGGAGTGAAGAACAAATCAAACAAAAATTAGAAATGCCTCCCAATATTTCATGTCTAACCTATTCTTTCTGATGAATTTTACTCACTTGCAACACTTCAAGTGAAAGGTCTGAATAGATTTATGTTTGTTTAAAAAAATATATATATTTATGATATATTGATTCTGTCTGCTCACTCAGAAATACAATTTGGGTACATGCAATTTTACAAGTAAAATCTAAAAATTGTTTTCTATTACATAATACTGAAGCTGAAACTGGCAAATCGTTCGGAGAACAGTTTGAAACTTTTCTGGAAATGTTCTGACCTAAGTTTGTACATTACTTTTGCAATTCAGAAGCATAATTGTTTCATTGTTTACTTTCTTTTTTAAAAATGCTTAAAACAAACAGTTCACACAAAAAACACTTCTGAATCTTTTCTGTTAAAGAAGTAGTAAAAAAGTTGAAATGTTTATTTTTTCAGAGGTGAAAACATTACAAGGAGAAAACCTCAAACTCTGAGTGAGATCATGGTCATGTAGCCAAAGGAATCTGAAATACTGTTAACATGTAGTGAAGCAAAGCCATACACATAATCACAGAGAAAAATGAACTTTTAAGCAATTTATTGTGAATTAAAATAACAGGGGTGTGAATAGAATTATTTACATACTGATATATTTATATATGTTTTTACTAATGACAATTTTTTTTACAAATATTTATTTAAAATAATCCATATTGAACCAAACCAAAATGTGAAACCAATACCAGAAAAGAGGTTCAAGTCCATTGTTAGAAAATTTAGCAGTCATTGTAGAGGGTGTGCCAGAATGTTATGTCACAAATTTGTTGCCACAGTGTACAACTCTGGTCTCTGAGACTAAATTTTTATTTTCATAATATTAATTTTATTAATTTAATTATAATAAATTTTAATAATTCCATATAAAATTGTATTCCGTCAACATGAATTTGTATTAATAAAAAAGATTTATACCATTTACTATACAGATGTTCTTTTAATGAGTTTTGCGTTGTTCGTTTGTAACATGCATTTTTCAAGTTCATTCATAATCTTCCACTTAATCCTTTACTAGCGTTGCGCGGGGGGTTCCCATGCCCATCTACAGGAGAACTTTTTGGGCGCTGAGCAGATATACCCAGGACAGGGCACCAATCTATACACTCAGACACATAATGACACTATATGGGGCAATTTAAAGCATTCAATTTACTTTGAATCCATGTTTTTGGAAAACAGAGAACCATAGGAATCCCATGTGGACAGAAGGAGAACATGTAAACTCCACCCAGACTGGGATCCAAAATTGGATCCCCAACACTGAGAGCCAAACATGCTAACCACTAACCCATGCTGATCTTTTTTCAAGTTATACATAAATAATAAAATACATTATTATTATTTTTCTTTTACTTTAATGAAACCGTGAACTCAAGCTACTCTAGCTAGGGTCAGATTAGTATATGCAATATAATTACATGGTATATATATAATATGGTCTAATCTAGGGTCAGATTAGTATATGCAATTCACCTGACCTACATGCCTTTGATTTGTAGCAATACATACACAGGAAGAACAAGCAAACTTCATGACCCATGCAACCATCTCAAACTGAAACCCAAGACATGCTTTTCAATAAAACAACCATGCTATCTATAGTTTCACTATGCTGCCCTAGTGGTTATTTGCATATTATATTTACATACCTATTAGGTAATTTTTGCTAGTCCTGGGTTGTGACATGATTTCTACAGATGGCAGTGATGAGCAACTTGAACAGCAGAAATTAATTTTGCACAGCAATACAGGGTGCAAAATGAAGATTTGTGAAGCAAGCAACAAACTTAAACAGAGAGTGCTATATAAAAAATAAGGGTCATTGAGCTGGAACCCTAAGCCAGATATCTCTGCATGAGCAGTCAATACCTCTTAAGTTCAAGTTCCTTTGTTTATAAATCACTTTTTACAATAGTATATTGTTTCAAAGCAACTTTAGTGTTCTAAGCATAAATACCCAAAAAGCAAGTAACAGTGGCATGAAAAAAAACTTTTTTTAGGAAGGTAATTTGTGAGGATTAAGTGTAGTGCAGGACATCAATATTCATATAGTGCAATTGTCCATTTTTTCAAAAATAGCAAAACTAATATAGTTCAGTTACAAAATGTTCCTAGCTTTGTAGAAGTTATGGATATGCAGGATATATGAGTCAATTCATTTAATTTATATAATTCATTTATTTTATTCCCAAGTGAGATAGCACATAAAATCCCCATCTCAAAATGATAATTCCAGTTATGGATGGTTATGGATATGGATGGGGACAAGAAGGTCGTGATCAAATGAAAAAAAAAATCAGAAAAGCAGAGAAAACAATTTACAGTAATTTAATAGTAGGCACAGTTTGATTATAAACACAGTGATTTTATTCTGATATTATGTCCTGATCAGAATCCAGAAAAATTAAAATGAAAAACGAGGGAGAAATACACAAGACAAAGGTTTAATCAGGTGAAATATGTAACCATAATGAACTAAATAATACACACAAGTGTAGACAGGTGCCTATGGCACCTGTTTTTCTGTTGTTTTGTTCTTTGCGTTAATTAACTTTCATTCATGGTGTCACCGATTGTCCGTCTTTCCCCGGGAAAGGGCGGCTACGCGGAGGAATTGCGTACGACCGCTCGCGCCTAGTGAGCGCTTTCCGGGTACCGACCACGCGGGGAATAATGCGTGCGTCGGTCCACGGAAGCACTCCCACGAATACGACCTGCGCAGAAGACGCGCAGCGACGTGGTTGAACGCGGAAGGAGAAGTCCAAGAGACACCGGGATAAAATCCAAACTCGAAATTTATTAAAACTTGGTGATGGGACACCAACAGAAAGGGGGGAACAAATGAACAAAGTAACATTGGGTATAATAACCTCAAACAAAGACGTGCGCTGACTTGAAGGAAAACGAAAACTAAATAACAAATCAACTAAACACGCGCACAGAAACAAACCAATCACCCAACTAAAGCAATTAAGGACCCAAACGAGGGACAGGTGCCCCAGGCACCTGTGACACATGGTCATTAGTTTAGTTAATTAACTCTTTCCTTTCATTGGTTTGTTTTGTGCACGTGGTCGGGTGTCTGTGGGTATTTATTTCCAGTGTTCCCCTTCCTCCGTGCACGTCGTTAGTTTTATGTTCGCTCGTCGTTTGTACCACTTGTTTTTTGGTGTCCCTACACCTTTAATAAAAATACCTTTGATTTTGCTACCTGCGTGCCTGGCTCCCTTCCGCGCATTAAGGCGCTGCGGCTCTGCGCCTCCTCTGCGCAGCAACAACAAACAACAACAAACAGAACCAAGTAATTAACTAAGAACTGTCAGCTTAGAACTGAATTAAAAAAAAGTTAAACATCCTCTGGCAATCCACTTTATTTAATTTAATAATAGACATTATTAAAATAAGTTTTTGAGTAAAATGTTTTAGCACACAGAGATAAAAAACAAACATAGAGATAATAATAGTAAGTTGCTAAATGTTTGCATTTTCATTTTAAGAAAAGGAAAAAAATTAAGAGTATGAATGTGTTTATATATTTAAATCTAAAAAGCATATGCACTGTATAAACTATAAAGTGCATGCATAAACTTGTTAGTAGTAAATACTGTAGCTTGTTATTTTAAATGGATGGATGATCTGACCACAAAACATGCCATCCTTTCATTCTGGTTGTCATTAAAAGTAAACATAAGTTTACATAAGTATGCAAAAAACAAAAATCTAAACATATTGTCCAGTTGTTGAAGATTGTGGTGTATAATTGACACAAAATGTCCATCTGTTGCACATTAGTAATAAAGCAGAGGGTTTATGATCTCGCCTACCCCCACACTGATGTATTTATGTCTAGTGTTCATAGCAAATTCAGATTAATATTTTGGCTACACAATTGGGAAGAAAGAGAACAAGCTAAAAGGAAAGAATGTGATATTGGCCTGCACTCAGAAACAGAATGGCGGAAATACTTTATAACTACAAGCCATTTCGTTTGGTTAGTGCACATTTTCTTTCAGGATGAGAAACGAAGCAATGCAACACACACACTAACACTATGACCTACAACTTCAAACGCATTTTATTATGCTTTTATGATATTTTTGCTTTTGAGACTGATTATATGCTTTCAGAAATGCACATTTTTAAAGGATTTAGTATTGGAAAGTGGTCATTGTGTTCAGGCTGTGCTGATTGTAATAGTAGTATTTTA
The DNA here is from genome assembly GCA_019802505.1 of Corydoras sp. C115. Classification (NCBI taxonomy): domain Eukaryota; kingdom Metazoa; phylum Chordata; class Actinopteri; order Siluriformes; family Callichthyidae; genus Corydoras; species Corydoras sp. C115. Next base: position 1,910,500 of record JAFMOC010000111.1, on the reverse strand, counting down.
TTACAGGTTCTTAACCATCATAATCACTTTAAACTATTTTACTATTGCTCCAAACTGTCACTTTTATGATGAATTTTAATGTGGTCTTGATGTAACCAACACTGATTTTTCATGACAAATAAATTACTGTGCTTTGGTGAGAGCATACATTTTTACATATTGTGATTAATACATGATGTAAACCAAATAAGTAGTATAGCATTTTGTTTGGATAGACTATAGTTTAAAGGAAATACACTTTATTCTACTGTAATTCACACAAATGTATAACATGGCTAAATGTTTTTTTTTTAACTCCACTGTCTGTCCAGGCAGAACCCAATAAGTCTCACTAGACCAGCTAAAAGGAAAAGTGGGCCCTATGCAATAAATCAGTAACCCACTGCTGAGCATGATGGAAACAGAGAACTGCCTATATTGGTATTCCCGAACATGAATAATCAATAATTTTAAGTTGTTAAATGTATTTGTTAACGTAGCACCTTTTACAATAGTACATTGTCTCAATGCAGCTTTACAGTGTTATAAGCCTGAAGAGCAAACCAAAGTGAAAGTGGCAAGAAGAAACACCCTGGTGTTGGTGGTTTGGGGTTCCTTTCTCCTTGAGCAGTCAGGTAAATTAACAAAATATCACAGTAATGTACAGATTATTTATATAATTTACTGTCCATATTTTTCAAAATATATAAATGAGAATTAAAGGAGTAACGACTGCAATTCAGCCTAGACAATATTTTAATAGGAGTATATAATGGCAGATCACAATATAATACAAATAAATGAACAAAGTGAATTAGTGACACACTTAAGGGTAAATGAGATGCGCAAATTCCGGAGTCCAATGCAGACAGTACTTTAATGAGTAACATAACGAATCCTCCAACCAAACATGCAAAAAGTAAAAAAAAAAAAAAAAAAAGTAAACGCAAAAATAAAATGAAAACAAAAAAAAAAAAGAAAATCTCAAAGATCTGATAGTGTGTCCCACGATAAAGGTGATGGCTGGCACCATCCTGGAGGAAAAGTACTAGAACACACTTCAATTCTAGGATTTAAGCAGAAAATGGTAAGATAATCAATCCAGCTCAAAGAACACATACACACTGGAAGGAACAAATATAGGGACAGAAGAGGAGAATTAATGCAAAGACAACCATAGTGACAGGTGATTAGATTTCAGGTGATTGAGAATGATAATAACCTGTAACAGAATCCACAGATTGAACCGCAGAAAGAATAGGAGTGACAAATAGTGTCAGCACTTGGTAATATTGTTTCTAGGCTACTTACTAATTTGTCTTTTTGACTGGACATTGATAAGTTTTTACCAGAGGTATTGGTACACACAACGAAATACTTAATTATACACAAATTATATTTGGAGTAATTATCAATATCATTGCTGAATTCAAAAAGAGTAAAATAATTGAAAAAAATGGACTGGATAACCAAACGTGAAGATTTGCTAATTTTTTTAATTTTGGAGGATACATGCTTATACTTCTACTCTTCTACTTACATTTTCTTAATTCCTAAATTGTTCATTTCTTACTTCTAAACTTAAAATTATACTGCCACTGCCTCATGTTTGACAATTATTACTCAATGTATTTCGAATATTCATCTTTATTTTTTTTAGTATAGTAGTAGTATTAGTAGTAAACTATTGTAGAAGTAATGACGTATAAGAGGTTAAGGGATCGTCAATTGTTACAAAATATTATATTTACTTCATATACTATACTTTATATCCTATAATGGCATGAACCTGGAGCATTTAATTTTATTAATTTTTTTAAATAAAATTTAAGAAAATATAAGAACATTTTATATTAAATATATTAAAAACAATAATTTATTTAATAAATTACTCAATCTGTATCAGGTGTTTTAATTTTTTTTTTATATCTGATAATATAATATCTCAGTAAGCAGAGCATTGATATTTTAATCTATGAATCTATGGTTTAAAAATAAATAATAACCGTATAGATACAAATTTTACCTAGTTGTAAATGGGTTTGTGAATATATATGACTGCTGTCACAACTACACCTTCCTCCTGTCATTCCAATGTTGTTTCTCCTTCTAATCTAATCAACGTTATGGTATCACATGTCTCTCATTTTCTTTTAATTTGCCTTTGATTTGATTTTAATTATATACTGTAATACTTTATCTACACACATGAAAGTCCAACCACTTCTATTAAACACAGTAAGTGTTAAGATTCTGAGCTTTACCTTTCCCAATACCCCAGTCTAAACAAAAAGATTGTAGTAGCAGTAAAAATTCTACAATCTTGCCCTTTACTTTTTTCATACATAGCATAATTTTGTTCAGGGCATTGCTAAAAAGGCGAACACAGATGTTTCTGGCGTTTAGAAATTCATCACTCAAGCATCTGTGGGCAAATTTTTTTTTTTGTCCCAGTGGTAGTTCTGGTGTTGCTGTATTGCATACCATGACTAAAATGTGTCATGTATTTATTTTTCTTTTCATTAAAGACTTTTACTGCACCTGAGGTCACCTAGTCAATCTGTGCAGTCTCTGCGCTGTATCAATGTGAATTTACAATGTTGCTGTGATGTGGCATTGATTCACAGAAACTTAATTAGCAATGCTATGTGTGTTTTTTTCTCTCCTTTTTCTTTTAGTTCTGGCTAAAGAAAACAGCCGCACACATTAGAGCTTTCCCTTTCATCATGGCACACCCAGGAATGTGACTTGTGTTGGAAAGAACATATGTGTAATTTCAGGCTCAGTGTGCACATGACAGCACTAACACACACATGCACACACTTTAACACACATGCAGCTAGTCAGAAATGTCTTGCTGGGGTTTTCTTAGCACAAATGATGTTGATAGCATCGGGAAACCTAGCAGTTTAGTTAAATTTAGCTATTAGCATTAGTAGGATTATTAGCATGCTTGGGAATGATTGTTTTATTTTCCATCTCTATTGTGAACTGAAATTCGAGTAGCCTAAGGATAAAACCCAAAAAGCCATAACTATCCTAATTGTCATAACCATCTTTCATGCTTCAGTGGGGTTTAATGAAGCCAGTTAAAGACAGCCAGTCACTGCTCGGGGAGTTTTACAGTGTGTGTGTGTGTGTGTGTGTGTGTGTGTGTGTGTGTGTGTGTGTGTGTGTGTGTATGTACTACAGCATGTGGTTGATCAGCTGATGGTGATTCACATCTCAAGGGCAATACAGCAGTTTTGTACAACTTAAATTGTAGTCAAGTGTAGATTCTTCTGACTGAATAATTAGATGTCCCTTAAATCAGCTACTACCATAAAGTATCATTATTATAGATGTGCAAAACTGTGTTTTTTTTAGTAGGAGTTGTCATGTTTCAGGCACTTTCTTAACTTGTTAAACTACAGTAGAAGACAAGGGACAAAGGTCTAAGACAGGGGTGCCCAATACGTCGAGGGGTGTCTGGTAAATCGATGGAGGTTTGAAAAAAGCGCTTATCAGCGTTTATCACATATCAGTGCTTTTTTGCAGCACAGGATCTGAAGCACTTATACACACACACGCACGCGCACATGTTCACACACAATGTGAGTCATTCGCAATCTCTATCCCTGTGCAGTCTGGGCCCCCCAAATTCAAATGAAAGTCTGCATGTATTAAATGAAAGTCTAAATATATGGAATAAAAGCCTAAATATATGGAATAAAAGTCTAAATACATGGATAAACATTCTGAATATATTGAATAAAATCTGACGTCACTAACTTGTGCCATTTTGTTCTTTCATGTTTCACTCTGCGATATGTGTTTATAATGCAGGTGGGGAATTATGAGTGAGGCAGCAAGAAATAGGGATTTTATGCACGGCCCAAAAATAATAGTGGTAACCATACTGTTCAAATGATAATGAACTTTATTTACTGGTTTGTCACAGATGGCCAAATGCAGCAAACCACTATTTATTCAAAATATGCTTCGATTAATAGAGCGTGGTTTTTAGCTATCAATTTCAATGTTATGTCAAATAAAACCAAACAGGCCACTGAAATTTAATAATCATTTTGTCATGAATAGATTGTTTAGATTTAGATAGTAGATATATTTCTCTGAGGCGGAAGATGTGTTTCTTTCTATATTTTTGGAAACTCAAGACAACTATTCTCAACAGTAAGGCACTTACTGAAACCCCAAAGACACACATTTATATTTACATTTAGTCATTTAGCAGATGCTTTTATCCAAAGCGACTTACAAATGAGAACATTACAAGTCAGTAGTTATGCAGAAAACCAACTACACTGTAAATTCATCAAATCTGATTGTTATTTGATGCTGCTTTTTTTAATTTATTTTTTTTTTAATTTTTTATTTTTTTTTAAAAAACAGGTATTTGTTAAAAACATGCATCTTCAGTAGTTTCTTAAAACTGCTCAGTGATTCTGCCTTACGGACAGAATTGGGAAGATCGTTCCACCATTTTGCAGTGGTGAACACCACGGAGTGAGAATTAGCTCCTCAGTGAGGTGGAATGGCCAGGCAGCAATGATCACTGGAGTGAAATGAACGAGTGTATTTTAAAAAGATAGAGTGAAGGTATGAGGGGGAAGATCCAGAAATGGTTCTGTAGGCCAGAGTCAGTGATTTGAATTAGTTGAAGAGGTCTGATTGTGGAAGCCGGGCTAGGGCTTGAACTTGAAGTTGGGTAGCATGTTCAGTCAGGGTCTGATCTTCCTTATGTTGTAAAGAAGGAATCTGCAGGAACGGGTGGTTTTGATAACATAATCAGAGAGTTTAAGGTGGAAGTCTTTTGTGAAACCAAGGTTCTGGACCGAATCGGTTGGGGAGAATGTGGAGCCGCCAATTTGGAAAGTCGGGTTGTGATGGATTGAGAAGCTCTGTTTTTTCTCAATTTAATTTGAGATGATGGGCCTTCATCCAAACAGATATGTCAGTGAGGCAGACAGATATCCGATTTGAAATTGTGGTGTCATCGGGGCAAAAGACAGATGAAGTTGAGAGTCATCAGCATAGCAGTGGTAAGAGAAACCATGCGCCTGGATGACTGTGCTGTGATGTCATGTATAGTGAGAAGAGGAGAGGACCAAGTACAGAGCCCTGAGTCACGTTATCAGAAAAGCCTAATTCAGATAGCGTGGACAGTAGCATCTGATGATTTACTGTATCAAAAGCTGCGGAAAGGTCTAGCAGAATGAGGACAGAGGATTGAGATTTAGCTTTGGCAGAGGAGAAGGAGGAGAGGGTTGGTTGGCTGGATGTGTGAGATGTAGTGTTGTGTACTTTTCTGTAAAATGGTTGCAAATACATCAGCTGACAGAGAGGTGTTGGGAGGGGGAGAGGTAGGAGTTAGTAGAGAGTTGAAGGTACTGAATAAGGTGCGGGCATCTGAGATGCATGTTACCTTGGACTGGAAGAACAAGGATTTAGCAGCAGTTACATCCTTCGAGAAAATGGTGAATGAGGACTGGTATGTTTCTAAATCTGAAGACAGACCAGACTTACCCCATTTTCTTTCGGCGGATCGAAGAGAAGTGCGTTGCTTCTGAAGTGTCTCCATGAGCCAGGGACTGGACAGAGAACTGTTTGTTTTCCTAGTGGATTTTGGACAGACCCGGTCAAGATATGAAGCCAAGGTGGAGCAGAATGTGCTTGATGGAGTGTTAGTTTCAAGGGTTAAGAAGTTACTGATGCAAGGAAGGGCATCTGTAACCAAGTCATCAAAGAGTGTGTTAGAGAGAGCGCTAAGATTGTGACGTACCTGAGATGCTTTACTAGTGATCACGGGAGGTGGTGGAAGAGAAACAGAGAACTGTATGAAAAAGTGGTCTGATTCATGAAGTGGAGTGATGTGTATGTCCGAAGAGAAACATGAGCGCGTCATGATGAGGTCGAGCTGGTTGCCAGCCCAGTGGGTAGCTGAGGTGCGGACTAGATGGAGGTCCAGGCTGGAGATAAGATCAAGAAACTCAGCGGTGTACGGTCTGTCTAAGTGAATGTTGAAATCGCTGAGGACAACAAGAGGACAACCATCATCTGGGAGAGATGATAATAACATCACATTCCTCGAAGTTATCTAGTTGACCTGGGGGGGCGATAGATGACAAGAAAATTACATTTAACCGGTTCAGTGATTGTCAGTGCATGTAATTCGAATGAGACAGTGTTGGATAAAAGTGTAAGAGGAGAGAATTTCCATTTGTGGGTAATAAGCAAACCTGTTCCACCTCCTCTTTGTTATGGCCGGGCGGCCGATACGCGGTTGGATCCGCTACTCGGAGAGACCAGTCTGAAGCAGAGGGTACAATGCAGAAACCAGGTTTATTGCAGATAGTAAGGTATATGATAAGAGGCGGCGTGGATAATCGTTTGTGCAGCGCGGCGGCGTGCCGTGGAGACGGAGCGCACGTCCGGGGTCTGACGTCACGCTCGGGGACGTGTCCCAATCCGGGCGCCCTAGCAATAGGCGGCTTGGTCCGGCTGGAGCGCTGCACACACAGAAAATACAACAGACGAGAACTGGGCAATTCACAACAGAGGATCCAAGACGAACAGACGAGACAAGACGAGGTGTGGCGAGACAAGGCGAGGTAGGGCAGATCGTGATCGAGGCGTGGGGCTAGAAGAATCTAGGCTTGAGACGAGCGTGGGCAAAAGACTATCTGGCATGGGGGAACGGGGGTGAGGTGCTTATATAGGGCGTGGTAATGGGAACACCAGGTGCGTGGAATTATGGGGGCATGGAGACCAGACATAAACAAACACCACGTGACACTAAACCCCAACATCACCCCCCCCTCAACGGGTGCCTCCTGGCGCCCTAAAGGGCTTGTCGGGAAACCTTCTGTGGAAGTCTTGGATAAGGGATGGGTCAAGGATGGCTGAGCGGGGAACCCAGGAGCGCTCTTCTGGGCCGTACCCTTCCCAATCCACCAGGAACTGTACCCCTCTACCCCGGCGACGGGAGTCCAAGAGTCTGCGGACTGTAAATGCTGGCTGGCCGTCGATGAGGCGGGGGGCTGGTGCGTCATGGGGAATAGGGTTGAGAGGGGAGTGGGTGACCGGTTTGACTTGGGTGACATGGAAGGTGGGGTGGATGCGCATATGGCGCGGAAGCTGGAGACGGATGGCTGCTGGGTTGATGATCTTGGAAATGGGGTAAGGGCCGATGAAATGGGGGGACAGTTTCTTGGACTCCGTCTTGAGGGGTATGTTCCTGGTTGAGAGCCAGACCAGCTGTCCGATCTTGTAGGCAGGGGCCTGGCGGCGGTGGCGGTTGGCAGAACGGGTGGCTGTGGCTTGAGCTTGGCGAAGGGCGATAAGGGTGTTCTTCCAGGTCCTGCGGCATCGACGGAGGTGTTGGGCCACGGAGGGGACGCTAATTTCCTGCTGTTCTTCTGGAAAGAGGGGGGGTTGGTAGCCCAGTGCGACCTCAAAAGGGGATTTTCCCGTGGCGGAGCTGCGCCTGGTGTTGATGGCGTATTCGGCCCAGGTTAGGTGGTCACTCCAACGCTCCGGATGTCGTGCGCACACACAGCGTAAGGTGGTCTCCACTACTTGATTCGCCCTCTCAGCCTGGCCGTTGGCCTGTGGGTGCCCCCCGGAGGTCAGGGAGATGGAGGTCCCAAAATAATTGAAAAAGGCTCTCCATACCTGAGAGATGAATTGCGGCCCCCGGTCCGATACGATGTCCACGGGGAGGCCGAAGGTCCTGAACACTTGGTCGAACACTAGCTTAGCAGTCTCCAGTGCTGCTGGAAGCCTAGACAGGGCCACAAGGCGGATCATTTTCGAGAATCTATCAATAATTGTAAGAATCACAGTGTTACCCTTGGACTCCGGCAGGCCCGTGACGAAATCCAAGGCGATGTGGGACCAGGGGCGCCCAGGTATGGAGAGCGGCACGAGCAGGCCGGAGGGTGGTTGGTGGGATACCTTGTTCCGTGCGCAGACTGTGCAGGCGAGGGTAAACTGTTTCACGTCGGCGCTTAGCGTGGGCCACCAAAACCGCCGTCGGAGTACTTCCTCCATCCGGGCGGCCCCAGGGTGGCAAGCCCAGCGTGACTCGTGACCCCACTTGAGAACGGTGGTGCGAGCGGCGGTGGGTACGAAGGTCCGATCCCGTGGTCCGTCCCCCGGATCCGGGTCCTTCGCCAGCTCACGTTCGATGATGCGCCGCACCTCCCATGAGACACCTGCAATGAAGCATTTAGACGGTAGAATGGTGTCGTGCGGCGCATTTTCCTCTTCCTCCTCCTCCGGGAAGAGTCGGGACAAGGCATCCGGCTTTGTGTTGCGGGTTCCTGGTCGGTAGGAGTGAAGTTGAACCGACCAAAGAACAAGGCCCAATGTGCCTGGCGTGAGTTCAGCCTCTTGGCTGACTGAATGTAGGCCAAGTTCTTATAGTCGGTCCAGACCACGAATGGCTGCTCGGCTCCCTCTAGCCAATGGCGCCACTCCTCCAGCGCGAGCTTGACCCCCAAGAGCTCGCGGTTCCCCACGTCATAATTCTTCTCCGCCGCCGAGAGTTTCTTGGAGAAGAATGCGCAGGGGTGAAGGCGGCCGTCCGTAGACTTTTGGGAAAGGATGGCCCCGACTCCTGCGCCTGACGCGTCGACCTCCACGACAAACTGTTTGGCGGGGTCCGGCTGTACCAAGACCGGAGCGACCGTGAAGAGGTCCTTCAGATGATCCATGGCCTGCTGGGCCTCCAGGGTCCAGCGAAAGCGCTCTTTGGTGGATGTGAGCGCCGTCAGGGGTGCGGTGATGTTACTGTAACCCCTGATGAAGCGCCTGTAGAAGTTCGGGAACCCCAGAAAACTTTGGAGTTCAGTCCTGGACGTGGGGGACGGCCACTCTTTGATCGCCTGGATCTTCGCGGGGTCCGGTCGGATAGCGCCAGGGGAGATAATCAATCCCAGGAAGGACACGGATGCCTGGTGGAACTGGCACTTCTCTGCCTTCACAAATAGCCGGTTCAGGAGCAGTCGATTGAGGACCAGACGGACATGGCGGCGCTGCTCCACGAGGTTCCTGGAAAATATGAGAATATCGTCCAGGTAAATGAAGGCAAAGCGGTCCAGGAAGTCTCTCAGGACGTCGTTCACCAGGGCCTGGAAGACGGCGGGGGCATTCTTGAGTCCGAAGGGGACTACCCGGTACTCGTAATGTCCACTGGGGGTGTTGAAGGCCGTCTTCCATTCGTCCCCTTGCCGGATGCGGATCAGATGGTAGGCGTTCCGCAGATCCAGCTTGGTGAACACAGCCGCGCCCTGTAAAGACTCAAATACGGTGGATGTTAATGGCAGAGGGTATTTGTAGGGGACCGTGATATTGTTCAGCCCCCTATAGTCAATACAGGGTCGCAACGAACCGTCCTTCTTAGAGATGAAGAAAAATCCGGCTCCAACGGGGGATGTCGAAGGCCGGATCAATCCTGTGGCGAGGTACTCCGTGACGTAGTTCTCCATGGCCTCCCTCTCAGGACGAGACAGTGAATACAGCCGGCTGGACGGAAGAGGTGCACCAGGCAGGAGATCGATGGCGCAATCGTAGGATCTGTGGGGTGGAAGTTGACAGGCTTTGTCCTTACTGAAGACCTCACCCAGGTCGTGGTACTCCGGGGGTACCTGGGAGAGGTCGACGGGAACCGTGTGACGGGGGTGCGTCGTCCTGCGGGGGGTACTGCCGCGTGGAGACAGGTGGAATGGCAAGCATCCCCCCAGGAGAGGATCCGAGAGTTCACCCAGTCCAGATGCAGGTTGTGGCGGTATCCCAGAATGACCGGTGTCCCCGGGGATTGGAACCCTGAGAACCGGATCTCCTCATGATGGTTCCCATCGATCCATAGCTGAACGGGGTCTGTGCGATGGGTGATGGAGGACAGACGGTGTCCGTCCAGGGCCACGGTGTGGAGGGGGGAGGCCAATGGAGATAGCGGGATTCCAGCTTGGCGGGCAAAGTCAACGTCTATTAGATTCTCCTCTGCCCCAGAATCTATAAGAACGTTGACCGGCAGGTTTTTCTCCCGAAGTTGAAACGCCGCGGGGAGACTGAGCCTGTGGGCTTGGGGTCTTTGGACCGGACTAGACAGGACCCCAAGTTCTACTGCCGAGTGGGATCTTTTGGGCCGCACGGGACATGCCTTCACCTGGTGTTCTGCCTTCCCACAGTAAAAACAGAGCCCTTGGTTCCAACAGTTGCTACGAGTCTCTGGCGTGAGTGCGGTGCATCCCAACTGCTTGGGTTCGGGCTCCGGGGATTCCGTGGAAGGTGCGGCGAGGCGGTGCGCGACAGACCCCCCTGGCGGCTTGGTCCGGCTGGAGTGCTGCACACACAGAAAATACAACAGACGAGAACGGGGCAAACACAAAAGAGGATCCAAGACGAACAGACGAGACAAGACGAGGCGTGGCGAGACAAGGCGAGGCGAGGTAGGGCAGATCGTGATCGAGGTGTGGGGCTAGAAGAGTCTAGGCACAAGACTATCTGGCGTGGGGGAACGGGGGTGAGGTGCTTATATAGGGCGTGGTAATGGGAACACCAGGTGCGTGGAATTACGGGGGCGTGGAGACCAGACATAAACAAACACCACGTGACACTAAACCCCAACACTCTTTTCCTGATATGAGGAGAGTGAGAGAAGTGGAAATTAGAAGACATGCAGTTACTACACAGATGAACAGTGTAATCAGTTTATGAACTTTTTTTTATACAAGGTAGAATCAATACACTCTACCTTTCCAACTTTTTTCACCTCTATCAGTAAGACAAATTGTAAGCCAGTGCCCACTATTTATTTCTTTGAAATCACACATAGAGAGGTGGATGGATTATATTCATAAAATGAGGCCCTCCACATGTTCACTTGATCCTTTTACAATGTCATTAATAAAAGCAAACAGCTCAGTTATAATCCCACTCATCACTGCAGTTGTAAATAAATCACTTCAAACTACCGTATTTTCCGGACTACAAGGCGCACCTAAAAGCCTAAAATATTCCCAGAAATTGGACGTGCGCCTTATAATCCGGTGCGCCTTATACGTGTATTGAGTTCCAAATCTATAAAAGTATTGTTGTGCGACCGGGTGTTTTTTTCCACACATCTGATCTGTGACTCCATGTGTGCACATCTTACAGAAAAGCCGAGTGAAGAAAATGAATTCGGAGCTTGCCGTCATTCCGGGAGCATTAAATAAAGAACTCCAACCGCTGGACATTGGCGTAAACAGGGCATTTAAAGTAAAGTTGCGGGCGGCGTGGGAGTGATGGATGATAGACGGCGAACGCACATTTACAAAAACTCGGGAGGCAGCGGCGGGCGAGTTATGCCACCATCTGTGAATGGGTTGTGGATGCCTGGGCTAAGGTTTCTGCTGTAACCATTGTCCGAGCTTTCGCGAAAGCTGGCATCGTTGCTGAACAGCCGCCTGGCGATGAAACGGACTCAGACATTGATGAGAGGGAACACCGGAGTGCTCGATAGTGAAATTGCGCAGCTTTTTAATTCAGACACAGAAGATGATTTGTGATTTAATTCAGACACAGAAGATGATTTGTCACAGAAGATGGACTTGATTTGGGGGAGAACAGTGATTAAAAATAATGTGTGTTTTGTCAAGCAGTAGAATAAACTTAAATTATAAATCACCGTTTTGCATAATTTACTTTTCTTGTAGATCGTATGTTTTAGCAAGTGCCCTATAATACGATGCCATACAGAATAAGTACCGTACAGAAATAGAGTCCGTGATTGAGACTGCGCCTTATAGTACGGTGCGCCTTATGGTCCGGAAAATACGGTAATCAAATCCCTCCAGCCTTAACACTTCCCTTGTTCCCCCTTATTTAAAAAAAAAAACAACACTAGATGCTGAAAACCTGGGAAACTACAGACCCATCTCCAACTTGCCATTTCTGGAAAAAAATTGTTGCAGCTCAGCTTCACCATAACCTACATTCACACAGCTTCTATGAGACTTTTCAATCTGGTTTCCACTCTGCACAAAGCACAGAGACAGCCCTGTATGTACCAGTTACCAGTGGTTGGTTAATGGTTGCTCACCAGGGCTCTCTGTCACAGCTTTATACTCCTTGATCTTACTGCTGCCTTTGATACTGTGGATCATAAAATCCTCCTGCATCGTCTTCATACCTCCGGTGAACTCTCTGGGACCATCCTTTATTGGTTCCAGTCATAATCTCACCGGCAGAACTGAGTACGTGGACTTGGGTGATGCAAGGTCATTCCCCCATACCATCACCTATGGGGTCAGTGCTAGGACCAATCCTGTTTACTGTCTATCTGCCCCTTCTTGGCCACATCATCAGGAACCATCATTTCACTCCTACGCAGATGACGTACAGCTTTACTTAAAAACAGACCCCCACCTCCACCCCAGTCACACCATCAACTCTCAAATCAGGGAATTAAGTTTATCATTTGAATGATACTAAATTCGGTTACCGCTATTATTTGGGCCAATCATCCAGTCGTCAATATTTATTACCGAAGATTGCTGCAAACAGATTTATTGTTGCCTTACTTTGTCACATGGTGTCAGGAGCAGGAAATTGGTTCCCTAGAGACAACTGTGGGTGAAACCATGACAGTGCCAAAGATTCCGCTTGCTACGTCTGACTTTTACTCCAAACTAATTTTACAGTTCACAAGTAATAAACATATAATAATTATTGTCTTAATTATTCAAGAGTACCCTTTTTTTCCCGAAATAATAAAGTTACCAAATTGTGGTGGTACATTTGGGTGCACCACACGCTTTCCAACAACAAGTCTTGGTCTTTGTCATAGATCTGCACACTTAGTACCCAGGCCTTGATAAATAGTGTGCAGGAAAACTTCCTGAACTGTTCTTGAACTCATCGTAAGAGATATCAGTGTTGGCCTGCTTTGACTGAAAAATGAGCTTCTGTTTAAGCCCAATCATGCCCAAAACTGCCCAAAAACTGCTGGGGTGACTCCTGTTCAATTTGTCTAGCTCATTTTAACACCTGGAACATCTCAGTTGTCACCTTCTCTCCAAGATGAGACCTGAGGAACCCCTGAAGCTTGTGGAGAGCATTAACATGTCCCGGAAAGTACCAGGCTTGACAATTGTCAGCATGCCTCTAACATTTTCAGCTTCCACAAATCCTTATTTGACTCCTTCATTGATCTTCTTTGTGAGATTGTTATACAGTGGTGTGAAAAAGTGTTTGCCCCCTTCCTCATTTCCTGTTTTTTTGCATGTTTGTCACACTTAAGTGTTTCAGAACATTAAACCAATTTAAACAATAGTCAAGGACAACACAAGTAAACACAAAATGCAATTTGTAAATGAAGGTGTTTATTATTAAAGGAGAAAAAAATCCAAACCATCATGGCCCTGTGTGAAAAAGTGATTGCCCCCTTGTTAAAACATACTATAACTGTGGTTTTTAACACCTAAGTTCAATTTTTCTAGCCACACCCAGGCCTGATTATTGCCACACCTGTTCTCAATCAAGACATCACTTAAATAGGAGCTGCCTGACAAAGTAAAGTCCACCAAAAGATCCTTAAAAGCTACACATCATGCCAAGATCCAAAGAAATTCAGGAACAATTGAGAAATAAAGTAATTGAGATCTATCAGTCTGGAAAGGGTTATAAAGCCATTTCCAAAGCTTTGGGAATCCAGCGAACCACAGTGAGGGCCATTATCCACAAATGGCGAAGACATGGGACAGTGGTGAACCTTCCCAGGAGTGGCCAGTTGCCCAAAATTACCCCAAGAGCGCAGCGACGACTCATCCAAGAGGTCACAAAAGACCCCACAACTGCAGGCCTCACTTGCATCAGTTAAGGTCAGCCTCCACCATCAGAAAAAGACTGGGCAAAAATGGCCTGCATGGCAGAGTTCCAAGAAGAAAACCACTGCTGAGTAAAAAGAACATTAAAGCTCGTCTCAATTTTTCCAAAACACATCTTGATGATCCCCAACACTTTTGGGAAAACATTCTGTGGACCGATGAGACAAAAGTGGAACTCTTTGGAAGGTGTGTGTCCCATTACATCTGGCGTAAAAGGAACACTGCATTTCAGAAAAAGAACATTATACCAACAGTAAAATATGGTGGTGGTAGTGTGATGGTCTGGGGCTGTTTTGCTGCGGCAGGACCTGGAAGACTTGCTGTGATAAATGGAACTATGAATTCTGCTGTCTACCAAAAGATCCTGAAGGAGAATGTCCGACCATCTGTTCGTGAACTCAAGCTGAAACGAACTTGGGTTCTGCAGCAGGACAATGATCCAAAACACACCAGCAAGTCCACCTCTGAATGGCTGAAGAAAAACAAAATGAAGACTTTGGAGTGGCCTAGCCAAAGTCCTGACCTGAATCCTATTGAGATGTTGTGGTATGACCTTAAAAAGGCCGTTCATGCTTGAAAACCCTCTAATGTAACTGAATTAGAACAATTCTGCAAAGATGAGTGGGCCAAAATTCCTCCAGAACGCTGTAAAAGACTCATTGCAAGTTATCGCAAACGCATGGAATACATGGTCGAAGACTAGCTTGGCAGTCTACAATGCCGACGGAAGCCTAGACAGGGCCACGGTGTGGAGAGGGGAGGCCAATGGAGACAGAGTGATGCCGGCGTTGTTTGCGAAGTCAACGTCTATTAGATTCTCCTCTCTCCCCAGAATCTATAAGGATGTTGACTGGTAGGCTTCTCTCCCAGAGAAAAAACACCGCGGGGAGGCTGAGCCTGTGGGTTTGAGGTTTTTGGGTCAGGCTTGACAGGACCCCAAGCTTTACTGCCGAGTTGCTTCTATTGGGCCGCACTGGGCACTCCTTCACCCGGTGGTCCGTCTTACCACAATAGAAGCAGAGGCCCTGCTTCCTACGGTTGCGGCGAACCTCCGGCGTTAATGCAGTGCGTTAACTGCATGGATTCGGGCTCCGCTGGTTCAGAGGCTAGTTGGTGGGTTACTGGCAACCCCGGCGAGGTGGTGGCGCGGACGGGATCCCGGCATAAACGTTCGTGCCGACGCTCGTTCATGCAACCGTCCAGGCGGATCGCGAGGTCGATGAGGCCCTGGAGCGTGTCAGGCCTATCGCGAGTTCGTCACGAACCCGATCATGCAGCGCGTGTCGGAACACGGCGCGCAGCGAGCACTCACACCAGTTCGACTCTCTGGCTAGTGTCTGGAATTCGACGATGAACTCCGCTATAGATCGGGTTCCCAGTCGCACTGTGATCAGATGGCTGTCTACGTCGTCCGCATAATCTGGCCGGTCAAATATGGAACAGAAGCGTTCAATAAACGAGGCATAGGTAGTGGCGAGCGGAGAGACAGTGCCTTGAGACGCCTCTGCCCATTTCAGCGCATGTCCGCGCAGCAACCCGATAACAAAGGCGATCTTGTGCGCATCTGTGGGGAAGCATGAGGGGCAGATACCGTAGTATAACTCGCATTGGAAGATAAATCCCCAGCACTTCTGCAGGTCCCCATCATAAGGATGGGGCTGCACTGCAGCTCCATCAGGGCGAGCTGCTGACGCGGAAGGCGGTTTCAGTACCTGGTTGCCTCACCGATCTGTGAGTAGGGGAGGATGCAGGCAGGGAGGCGAGCATGGTCCGTACTTGACGCGCCAGGTTGCTGACCATGTCCGCCAATCCTTCCTGGCGGCTGAAGAGCATGTCGAAACGGGGATGTCCAACGCTGGTGGAGGTAGTGCTGGATCCACCCCAAAGGTGGGTCGCTCCGAGGGATCCATGTTATGGCCAGTTAGTAATGTTACGGCTGCTGGGCCAATGCACAGTAGGATCCGCTACTCGGAGTGACACAGCCTGAAGCAGAGGTGGAGATGCAAAAACCAGGTTTATTGTACAGTTCGTATTAGTGATCGAGAGACAAGGACGGGAGTCCGTGCAGCACACAGGAGGCGTGTCCCAATCCACGGGCACTGGCAGAAGGCGACTAGATCGCGGCTGAAGCGCTGCACACAGAAAACACAAAACAAAGGCGAGAGCGGGCACACACATAAAGGATATCCAGGGCAGACATGACAAATCGAGGCAAGGGCAAGGTGAGGCAGGGGCAAGGCAAGGCAAAGCGAGGTGAGGTGAGGCGTGAGGCTGGAAAGTCGAGGCTTTGGGAATCGTGGGCACAAGACTATCTGGCGTGGAGTAACCAGGAGTGAGGTGCTTATATAGGGTGTGGTGATAGGGAACCCAGGTGCGTGTAATTACAGGGGCGTGGAGACCAGACACAGACACACACCACGTGACAAAAACCCCAACACAGACTTTCATTCATTTCAGCTTAGATTTGTTTTTCCTATAGTTTTCCTTCTTTACAGTTGTGATCAAATTTATTCAACCCCCAATGCTGCGAAGGGTTTTATGGAATTCAGTGCACATTTGTAATTGTGTTCATAATGAAATCTTACAAGGACTTGTTAAAGAACTAAATGCAACTAAGATAGCATCAATTGTTTTTGTCATAAAGTATTAAATGGCCTTTTTGTGATTTCTTCATTGACACAATTATTCAACCCCTTTACAACTACCACTCATAAGAACAGAGGTTCATTCCAGTGTTTTCAATCAGGTATTGAAAACACCTGTGGATGTCAACGAGCAGCAATCAAGCATGATAAGCACCAATTAGGCAGATTTAAAAGGACTGTGATACTCAGCTCCTTCTAGACATCTACTTGTGTGTTTACAAGCATGGTGAAGGCAAGAGAATGGTCCCAGAAGACAAGAGAAGAGGTTATTGCTCTTCAGAAGAATGGCAATGGATATAAAAAGATTGCGAAGTTGTTAAATATTCCAAGAGACACTATCGGAAGTATCATTCACAAGTTCAAGTTAAAGGGCACAGTGGAAACGTTACCTGGTCGTGGCAGAAAGAAGATCCTGACCGCGACTGCTGTGCGCTACCTGAAGCGTAATGTGGAGAAAAATCCCCGCGTGACTGCTAAGGAACTGAAAAAAGACCTGTCAGATGTGGGCACTGAAGTTTCAGCTCAGACAATAAGGCGCGCACTGCATAACGAAGACCTCCATGCCAGAACTCCCAGGCACACCCCCTTGCTGACTCCAAAGAACAAGAAAAGTCGACTGCAGTATGCCAAAAGTCATGTGGACAAGCCACAAAGGTTTTGGGACAGTGTACTGTGGTCAGATGAAACTAAATTAGAACTGTTTGGGACAATGGACCAGCGCTATGTTTGGAGGAGGAAGAACCAGGCTTATGAACAAAAGAACACCTTGCCTACTGTGAAGCATGGCGGGGGGTCAATTATGCTTTGGGACTGTTTTGCTTCTAATGGTACAGGAAAGCTTCAACGTGTGCAGGGTACCATGAATTCCCTTCAGTACCAGGAGATCTTGGAGGAAAATGTGATGGAGTCAGTCACAAACCTGCTGCTTGGGAGACGTTGGACCTTCCAACAGGACAATGATCCGAAGCACACATCCAAGTCCACTAGAGCATGGTTGAACATGAAAGGCTGGAACATTCTAGAGTGGCCATCGCAATCACCAGACTTAAATCCAATTGAGAACCTCTGGTGGGACCTAAAGAAGGCAGTTGCAGTGCGCAAGCCTAAGAATGTGACTGAACTGGAGGCTTTTGCCCATGAAGAATGGGCTAAGATACCCATAGGTCGCTGCAAGACACTTGTGTCAAGCTATGCTTCACGCTTGAAAGCTGTCATAACTGGAAAAGGATGTTGTACTAAGTACTAAAAAATAATGTCACTAGGGGGTTGAATAAAACTGATAATGATGTGAGCACAGTAAAGACATTTGTGGTTATTCCATCATAAATATTATGTTATATTTGTCTAATTTATAAGTGCCTCTTTGATATAATTGTAAATAAGATGACTGAAATGATCCAAATCAATGTCAAACTGGCCAAAACACTTTATTTCAGTGGGGGTTGAATAAATTTGATCACAACTGTATATGTGTAATAAAAAAAGACAAGGCACACATGATTACCTATTCATTTTATATATTTTATTTTATATTTTCTAATAAATACAGCACTCTTTGAAAAGTAAAGAAGGCTTGTGTCATGGTTTGCGAAGGATGGAGGCGAGGCGGGTCGATTTCCGGGTAGGTACACTTTATTTTGAGTCCAGGACAAGCCTCCTATGCACCACAGGAGCTTCAGAAAAAACCAACACAAAAAACTTGGACGAAGTTGCGGAGCGCGTGCAGTAGTCCCGATCCGGCGTGCAGCGCTCCCGCCAGAACTCAAAGCGCGGCAGCGACTCAAACAAAGGGACGGGGTGGAGTCCGCATGTCCGGGACCCGTCAGCTCTGGTGCAGGTGCCCAGGTGTACCTAAGACCCGTGGGACATCCGCGGTAGGGGGTGTGACAGCTTGATATTTGGCATTATTTATTTTGGAGTAAAAGATATACTAAAAGTATTTTTTTATTTAATATTTTTCCCTTCTTAGGATCTTTACAAACACAGAGATACATTACACAAGGTTTGTGTCCTACCTAGATATATTAATATTACTGATTTCATTTTAAGTAAAAGCCAAGTTATCTTTTCAGACCTGTACTCTTAATAATGGAAATGAACCATTCAGCCTTATAAACAATTTTATTAGTTGAAGACTTGGCAGAAATTTATTATTAGCAGATGTAGACTTAATGAGAATGTTATTTTACTTGCACAGTAGTTATAAATTACTAAATGCAATTCAGTTTAATTTATTAATGTTATTTAAGATTGAATGCAATGCAATCTGCAATGTGCGTTCCTAAGATAACCAACCATGAATAAAATATAACTGCTTTAGTATGGGACAACCAAAGAGGTAAGATAGAGGAAGCAAATATATGCTAAAGCTGTATAATATCATTCATTCATTATCTCCCGCTTTATCCTCTATTAGGGTCGCGGTGGGGTTCCCCATGCCCATCCAGGGAAGAACAGCTTGGGCGTTGGGCAGATAGACCCAGGACAGGGCACCAATCCATCGCTGGGCACACACTCACTCACACAGACACACTCTATATGGGGCAATTTTTGAGAATTCAATCGACTTGATCCATGTTTTTGGACTGTGGGAGGAAACCGGAAAACCCGGAGGAAACCCACACGGACACGGGGAGAACATAGAAACTCCACCCAGATGGGGATTCGAACCGGGAATCCCTAGCGCTGAGAGGCGAACGTGCTAACCACTAAGCCACCGTGCCACCCCAGTTGCCGATTTCTCTACCTGTTACTCCCGAATACTCTCTTGATTTAGCCCCTTTAGTTTTGACGCATTCTCGATCTGTTTTTCGTCTGACTACTCTTCTGGTATCGCCCTTTTGGATTTGACATCAATAAACTGTGATTCTGCTTACATCGCTTATTCTTTGTGCGCAACCG
The DNA here is from genome assembly GCA_019802505.1 of Corydoras sp. C115. Lineage (NCBI taxonomy): Eukaryota > Metazoa > Chordata > Actinopteri > Siluriformes > Callichthyidae > Corydoras > Corydoras sp. C115. The sequence continues at coordinate 1,891,101 of JAFMOC010000111.1, read as the reverse complement.
CATTACACTGTGCATCTGGTACATCAGTGTACATTACAATTTATAGTACTTATAACTGATTAAATCATTTCTTATCACCTGGTAAATCATTCATTTTAAAAAGACCTTATCCATCATACATACTTTTTTTATAATATATAATTGATTAATATCTTTGGGCGGAACGATAGCTTAGTGGTTAGCACGTTCACCTCTCAGTGCTGGGGATTCCTGGTTCGAATCCCCATCTGGGTGGAGTTTCCATGTTCTCCCTGTGTACATGTGGGTTTCCACCTGGTTCTCCGGTTTCCTCCCACAGTCCAAAAACATGGATCAAGTCAATTGAGTTCTCCAAATTGCGTCATGTAGAGTGTGTTTGTGTGAGTGAGTGTGTGCCCAGAGATAGATTGGCGCCCTGTCCTGGATGTGTCTGCTCGGCGCCCGAGACGTTCTCCCCTGGATGGGCATGGGGAACCCCACCGCGACCCTAATAGAGGATAAAGCGGAAGGTAAAGAATGAATGAATTAATATCTTCTTCTTGTTGACTTTTTGTTGCCGGACTTTTAATGTACTGAATAATGTAATTTAGTCTGTCGACTAAATATTTGTATATAGTCAACACTACATTTATATATGGTGATGTCTTTGGTTTCTGTAAAGGGCAAACATTTTGGATAAAAGCCTCTGCTAAATGACCAAATGTAAATGTATGTAAATGTTGTATTGGAGTTAGACCCATCAGTTCTAGTAAAGTCAGTTTATTTTAAAATCTTTATTTTATTAATTTTAAATAAATTCCACAGTTATCTTTACAACTGATCAAACTGTGTTTTATAAGGATGAGTCTTCACTAAACATTTTCAAAATGAAGTGGAATATGTATTGCACGCCAAGACTGGTCTTTCAGCAGACCAGTGTCTGACCTCAACAATACTAGCAATATTCCAAAACATTGTGGTAAATCTTTTCGAAGTTGAGGTTGTAATAGTGGTACCATAAACTAATGTTTATGATAGTCAGGAAAGAATTTCACTGCTGGCTGTACCATGTATATCTACGTATGTGACAAATAAACCGGATTCTGATTCTGATAGTGTCAATGAAATTTAAACACTTAATTATCCATTTATCTTCCATCCATTATCTTCGGCTTTATCCTCTACTAGGATCGCGGGGGGGTTCCCCATGCCCATCCAGGAGAGAACATTTCAGGTGCTGGGCAGATACAGGACAGGGTGCCAATCTATCAATGAGCACACACTCACTCACACAAACACACTCTATATGGGGCAATTTGGCCTTGATCCATGTTTTTGGACTGTGGGAGGAAATCGGAGAACCCGGTGGAAACCCACGTGGACACGGGGAGAACATGGAAACTCCACCCAGATTGGCATTCGAAACCAGAATCTCTAGCACTGAGAGGCAAACATGCTAACCACTAAGCCATCGTGCCGCCCATACTTAACTATAATACTTGTAATGAAAACTGTGACATTATTACCACTAAACAAAATTAGTTTGATTTTTTGTTTTTTCAAAATTTACTTATTTATCCACAAAAAAGTGTTTTAAATATGTAAAAAAAAGTGTTGAAAAAAACTTGAAAGTTTTAAAAAGACATTTGTGAACTTTGCTCAACGATACCCTCTATTATTTTACAATTATTTTAATCCCTGTGCCCTTGCTAAGGTAATTAACACATTAAAAAGACAAGCTACATCCTTTTGTATCTTGACCATGTATCTTTTAATACCTCTCTAAGATCAGTTTTGTTATCCAGCTCCTGTCTGAACCAAATGAATAACTGTGCTGTAAAAGATAACAATGGAATGCTTATACAGATCAGCAGGCCCACAAAGAAGGACAGAATGTTTAAGTCTGTGCATATGAGTCTCAGCTTGTAGCATTGTAGTAAAACTTGTAGTAAATTTAACAGAATAATATGAAAATAGCGGATGTGGTAGTAAGCTAAGGGAAATAGTTTTACACTGCAAGTGATATGTTACCTAGAATAAACAATAGGAACACATGTGCACCCTATAAGATTAAAAATTGTGATTTAGGAACTATATACTGTCACTGTTTTTTTTTTTTGTAGTAGATGTTACAGTACAATCATTTATGTATAGTGGTGAAAATTGAGAATTTTAATCCTCTCCCTCCAAGATTCACTTTTTTATAAACTCTATAAACTTTATAAACTGCTAGATTATTGCAATTCACCACTGACAAAATGTATTTATTTATTTAAGTTTTAGCATATTAGCAAATGACAAAATGTATTTATTTATTTAAGTTTTAGCATATTAGCCCTGTCTTGCACTGGTAACCAGTTAAGTTTTGCAATGATTACAAAATTTTATTAATAAAAAAATTTCTCCACTAAGAAAACTCATCCATATACAATTGTACAATCCAATATGTGAGCTCTGCTCTTAAGAGGCTTTATTTACTTTTAGCTCGTGGAATTAATACTATATCTGCTGGTGAAAGAGCATTTTCATACAAGGCACGACAACTTTGCTATAATTTTGAATAGACTTGCAGTCATGATTCTAAAATCAGTGCTATGAAGTTATTAAAGTAGGTAAAAAAACACACTTAGTATTTTTTTGTGTTCAATCAATTCCTTGTAAATAAAGGTGTGTCTTTCAGGTTTAACTTTGTTAGTTGGTGGTCTGGGAAAGTCATACTAGATAACCTGCAGTCTACGCAAACTTTGATGCAAGCTCTTTATACATTAATGGCTGTGTGTTGAGTTTTTTTGAGGACACATCAAATCCACACTGTTATTTAAGATGTACACTGCCTACTTTACATTACCAAAGTGTAAAAGTGTCATTTTGTCAATGTAATACCATGAAAAGATATAATAAAATATTTACAAAAATGAAAGAAAATTTTGTGAGATTTGCCTGTTCAGGGTATTATGAACTTTCAATGGTGGCCTAAACACTTTTCAAACCTGCACTGACAAACATTGTTTTGAATTGACTAATAATATTACCAGCTCATTTTGGAGGATAATCTTTTGAAAATATTACCAGCTCATTTTGGAAGACAACCTTTTCCAAATATTTAGTCTTTCTTTTGCCTGTGTGCTTATTTGGTTTTGTTACATGCACCCAATTTTAAATTGGTTTATACTTTTAAATTGGTATATTCATTCATTATTTTATTCATTCATCCATCCATTATCTTCAGCTGAATCCATGGTTGTTAGACTGTGGGAAGAAACCTTAGAACCCCGATTAAATCCATGCAGACACGGGAGAACATGAAAACTCCAACCAGATTGGGATTCGAACCTGGATCCCCAGTGCCGAGAGGTGAACGTCTTAACTACCATGCTGCCTATTTGATATATTGAAATGAATGTTGTCTAATTCAAAATTCTAAAGGTGTTCGTGTCCTTTTGTTTGTTAAAATATGGTTTGAATGAATAAACAAAATGACTGATTTCAAATTTTATTGTATTTTACAAAGCATTTCAACATTTTGTGGGTTTGTTATAGTCCACAAAACTCTGCATTGCACTGAAAACTGAAGCAAACTCATGCAACCATGAAGCCTACATACAGTTTCTATTCAAAAAGTCTGTAGCAAACTCATGCAAGCATGGAAAAAAGTGAAAAAATGTAGCATTTACTTAGCCTTTTTAGAATGACCATAATTAAAGTGCAAAGTGAAAGGCGTTAGAAAAGTTATATTGTGCATTTCTAACCATCACTGCAAAATATTTACTATAACACTTTTTCCTCCCCTTGCCCCAATAGCAACATGGAAAATGTTTAGAAATTTGAGCACAGAGTCATTCTTCTATGGTTTGGAATGTGCACCACATATATCTCGGAGAAGCTCTTTTGCTACCTCAGCTACATGATCTGTAACAAGGTTCTTTCCTTTGTCTATTAATTTTTATTATCATAATTCTTCCTTCTGCCTAGAAGCTGAAATGTCATATTCTGAAACTGTTCTTATATGTTTAGATGAAATTGTGTAAGAAAGCCTACAATTCTCCTACAAGATTAGTATATTTCACCTTGCCCTCTTTAATTTAATTAAAATGTAGTCATACTTTTGAATGTACAATCTAACTATTGCATCCTGCTATGTGAAACTATTAACAAAAACACCTGTGACGAGTTGATTATTTACTTTGATATGGATACGGCCTTGCACAGAGGCCCTTGGCCCTGCTCTTTTGGAAATATTTATTATTTTTACAGCTTAGTTAAAAGTGTGTAGCAAGGCCATGAGAGATGCCAGAGCTTCAACCTCGTTTACTTAACACCCTCCCCCTCTCTGTTCCTCTTTAAATGATCTGATAACAGACTGCCCTAAACTCTGATTTGTGGTTCTCCTGAGTGTTCATGTTCATTACACGTTTTCCCTGAAGTGTATATTATTTGTTTTAGTCTTCACTTCATGTTCTCTGCTGAGTGTCCACTACATACTACATACTTTTGTCATTTCCATTAAACCATGTTTAGAAATAAATTAGTAAACCATATGATATCTTAAATATTGTTTAAACAACTGTTAACTGATTAAATAAATAACAATATTGTTCTGGATTTACATATCTTTTTTTTTTAATATAAACATTTTAAATAATTGATGATTTTAACAAAAGTTGGACAGAAGCAGGCTTACCTCTGGGTCACAAACATTTCTTATAATTAAATATTTACATGTAATGTTGCAGTTATGCAAGTGGAATTTCTGTCAAGTTAACTAATCTTTAGTCACATTTGTCTGTTTTATGTTTCATGATGCACCATATGTTTTTTTTTTAGAAAGACTGACTGCTTGGAAGCTGGCCTAGCACACACACTATGTAAAGAGATGTTGTTTTAACACCTGCAGAAATGACATGGTCCAACTACAATAGACATGGAGTCAGTGGCACTTGAAGTGAAATATCAATATCACCTCTGCATTGGTATTTTTATATATACACAGCTACCTTTTCTAATATTTTTTATTATTGATATTCTGCATGTTTTATGTCTGCTATGTAGACTTGTTTTTTTCTATAATAAAGAGATATAAGTAAAGAGAGGTAGTAAAGCATGTGCAGTGTTTGAGCATATGAATATTCAGTGTACTTTTAGTTTTTTATTTACTGAATATTTAAAAAAAAAACATTAAAGCTCTAAAAATAATATAATATTCTTTTTCATTTCAAGGAACTTTGAACTGGTAACTCTGAAATGTATTTTTAAATCTTGTCTTGCTAACCAAGTATATTTATAATACAATTTTGTCATTAAACATCTATATCACACAATTTTTTTAAAACGGTCTTTTTGTATAGATGCTCTTTATTTGGCACATGGAAAGGTTGAACCCAGATCAATACATTGCTAGGAATGTTCATGGATTTCCTAATTGTGGACAAACCACATTCAGCTCCAAATACAAGTGCACTGGAACAAAGCATGCCTAAGCCCACAGTTTTCAATCAACACACAAATGAACACAGTTGTACAACATTGTTGCAGCTTAAAGCAGGATAGACTGAGAAAGACAGATCCTCCAGATAATTCATAAAATCTACAGGATACAAAAAAAAAAACTTTTTTTCTCACAGCACGTTGGCAGCAAAACAAATTATGGGTGCAATAGAAAGTGAATGTCCAACAATCTATCTCTTGCTCTCATTTACCAGGATAAATAATAGTTATCTCCATATTTTTCATGTCTGAATGTTATGTTTGACTTGGCATCCTACTGGAAGCATGTCACAGTTATGTGAAATGTTTCCAAACCAATCCATCAACTCTGAGGAAAATCGGTGTGCGTAAAAAAATCTCTCTCTCTCTCTTTTATATATATATATATATATATATATATATATATATATATATATATATATATATGATAGAGAAGCAACTGTAGTTGACTGGACTGCTGTTGAGGAGTACATGTTTGACAAATTAAATTAATATGGCACCAGACAACAAGATATTTCCACTTTGATTAACATGGGCCCATTATTTATTTATTTTTTTAGAATGAAATACTATGGAAATACTCTGCCATATAAAGTGGAGGTTAACAGTTTAAAACCTTTTATTTTTGGACAGACAAATATTTTCTTTGTGGTTATTGACAGTAGAAATTGGGCTTTGGCAAGATGCACGGCTGCAATCAGCTCACATAATTATCAGGCATTCTGCTTCGCTTAGTGCACAAAAGCTAGTTAAGATGCATATTAGTCAATGTTTTGCTTCACTTTGGATAAGAACAGAGGCAGGGAAAATGAAAGTAATGAATGGGGTCCTGGCATTACTCAGCAGTCAGAAGCCTTGCTCTGACTGATTCATGTATTTTCGAGTGCTTTTCCCTCTAAATGAAAATATTTGCTCCTGGACTTCCATCCCATAGTGATAGGAGACAGAAGCACTGGGATATTTATAGCCAGCATGACTAAATACAAAGCAGGGACCACTTAAATCCTTAGAAAATGTGATATTTTGTTCTGCAACACACTACATTTTCACTTCAGTGGTTCCTATAAGGCATACTTTTAAAAAAGTTTTAATTGGATTTCACATACTGAATCAAATGATGTTAATGTAATTAGTAAAAAACATTACCCTCTTAAATCTCCACCCTAAATAAAATTTAATCACTTAACAAGCACTTACACTTATTACAAAGATGTTATCAGAAATGTATGCTTCTGTGTGTTTGTTATTCACAGATCTGTTTTTTTCTCATTTGTGTTAGCTATCAGCTAATATAATATCCAGCTCACTTGTCTTTTCCCTGTCACACGTTTTCTCTTTTTTCATTAGTTACCCAGTATTAGTTACCCAGCGTTTTATAATCCCCAATGTTTCATTCATTATTAGTTTTTTTTTTTTGCCATTTTTAGGTTGCATTATTTTTCACTGCTTTCTGGTAGCTGTATGTTGATGTCAGTTTTGGTGACCAACACTACCAGCTATTCAATTTATTGTGTGACTTTTCGATCATCGTCATGTCAATCATGACCACAATTTCATCTCAAACTATCTTTTTTTATATCACCACTTTGAGTGATAGACCTGTCATGCTCTCTGTCCTTGCCTATGAGCTTATAGTCAACATTCTGATTCACAGTGTGACTTCAAAAAGTCATTAGTAATTCAGTAATTTAGAGCTTGATTTAGGAAGCAAAATAATTACTTTGTGTCCTGATTTAATCTCTCAAAGACAATCACTTGATCTGCCCCTCTTACTATTTACTTACTTAATCATTCCAAAATACACTCCGACTCGTTTACTGCACTCTAGTGACACATGTCGCATGGTGACTCAACCCCACCATAGTGCTAATTCTTATTCCATATCATTCACCACTGTTAAATGGTGGAATTGTCTTTCCAACAATGACCATTGTCACTTTTTAAAAAACATACAAATATACATTCATTCAAAATACATTAATTCCACATGCACTTGCAATGAATAATAATAAAAAAAAAAATCTAGAAGCCAGATTGGATAACGAACAGGTTTGATTATACTACAGACTAGTGGTGTTCCCTAAATACCACAAGTATAATAAAATACTTGTATAATAAAAGCACCTGCTAAATGACTAAATGTAAATAATGTCAATCAATCCAGAATAGCATTTTTAATTTGTTTGATATCTTAAGTGAGACCTCTAAGACAAAGGAGCTGGTCATAGACTTCAGGAAGGTGAGGAAAGACATCAAACCAATATTTATCAATGGAGACTGTGTAGAAAGAGTCACAAACTTTCGCTTCCTGGGTATTAATATCGAAGAGGACCTAACCTGGGGTGTGAACACCAAAAAACTGGCAAAGAAGGCACAGCAGAGACTCTACTTCCTGAGGACTCTCAGGAATAAAAACGTCAATCAGAGACTGCTGGTGTCCTTCTACCATTCCATCATAGAGAGCATCCTCACTCACGGACTCTGTGTGTGGTTCTCCAGCTGCACTGCAGCACAGAAAAAAGAACTACAGAGGATTGTGAGGTCTACAGAAAAGATCATTGGATGCTCTCTACCCACCCTGGAGGATCTACACAACTCTCGTCGTCTGCAGAGAGCTCACAAAATTATTACAGACAATTCTCACCCCGGTCACCATCTCCTAGAACTGCTACCATCAGTTAGACGTTACAGAGCAATAACAACAAAAACAAACTGGCTCAGAAATAGCTTCTACCCAACCGCTGTTCGGGCACTAAATAGCGCATTGTAAATTTTTTCTGTACATTTTTCAATGTGCAATATAAAAACGTGCAATATATAAATATAAATACATTCACTCAGGTTGTACAGTTTTATACACTCTTGTAAATAAATTATTATTATTTTTTTAATTATAGTGCTATCTTTCGGTGTGACACAGAAAGTATGGCACCTTAATTTCGTTATACCTGGTATAATGACAATAAAGATATTATGATTCTGATTCTGATTGGATTTTACGATTGGCTAAATGCAGGAATGTTTGAATGAAATACAATCATCTTGCATTTTTTTATTAAATTATTTGGAACTATGGTGCAAAAGTGATCAGCAGGGTTCCAAAGTAAAATATTGAGCCCATTTGCTCTAAGAGGGAGGTGTTTTTAATTTTCTAGATTAAATGACAGTGGTGTCATTTCCAGTAATTGGGAGCTGAGTGGACGTCCCATCCCCAGAAGAAAATCTGGTTCAGCTGTACAGTCACAGCAATCACCACAACCAAAGAAAGGCACACAAATTTTTGCCGAAGTTTGGAGTGAAAGCCAGCATGGAAGGTGGAGAATAATGCAGCAGAATTTGAATGGAATATTCTACTGCAAAATAATATGGTGGAAATGCAAATGTACAACTTTTGTACAACAATTGTACAACAAATGTACAATGTACAGGAACATAGCATAAATGATAAAATGCATGAAAACAAACACTTGAACAAAATGGTAATTATACACATGGACAAAGCTTTGCCGATGACAAAAAAGATCAGGATAGCATTGCAAATGACATTCATTTGCACCTTGAGACTCCTTAAAATAAAGCAAACACTGTACAACAAATCCTTGACAATCCTTATAAATTGTCATCAGACATGTACTTATTAAATTAGTAAAGTTTAAGCATGCATTTTTTAAAAAAGAAAGCACATTTTACAGTGGCATTGGTTGTATTTTCTAGTATTTCTTATATTACTTAACTACTAAACAAATCTACACACAGACACACACACGCATAAGATACCACAACCTGCAGAAGCCTTGTAAATATTGAGTTGTTGGTGAAAGATGTGGATGATATAATATGAACCTCTTTGTAATTGAGATCTTTCTGAAAAAAAATTGCAGCAAGGCTTTATCTGCGCTCACTCATGCTCATTCATCTCTCATTCTTTTGTTGTCAGATCAGTAAACACTGCTGCTTTATTTCTTTCAGGACATAAAAACAGGAATGTGTCTGAATACATTGACTGATGATTAGTTAAATGCTTGCATCTAACATAGGGTGATTATTCCTGGGAAGTTAAATAACATTTATTTTATATAACACGTATTACAACCATCAAAAATCACAGGATAAAAGTTGTATTAAAAATATATTTAGCAAAACTAAACTATAACTGAGATTAAATCATAACAATTTACAAAAGGACAAAAATGTAAGTTAAAATAACATATAAAACCTGAAAAAAACACTTTTCTATTGTTTAAGTAAAGACTCTATCCCCCCACAAATCTGTTGCCTCTGCAGTGTAATGTCTAAGCAACATTATTTAAACTAGAAGTAAATGTTACCTGTGAACCTGCACCGTTTATCATGCTATGGTTCCTTAAGCAACTAGTACGACAGCAAGCAAACAAGCGCAAAATGCTTGCTTGATTGGCTCCCTGTCCTGGGTGTATCTGATCAGCGTCCAAAAATTTCTCCCCTGGATGGTCTTGGGGAAACCATGGATGGATTGATGATGCGAGCCTCGTTTTGAGTAAGATGAAGTCATAATTAGGGTTAAAAATATCCAGCAAATATCAAGGAAGTACCAAAAACTATGAGAAATCTCTTATGTAAAATGTGTGCCATTCTTGTCAAAATAGTTTTATTAAAACCTGGGCTGCAATTAAGCTTCTAATTCACCCGCATCTCTGAGGTAAGATAACACAATCACAACCTATACTTACTTGTAAATATTGTAATTACATGACTACCAATAGGAGTGATCAGGAACAAGAATGCAGATTACAAGCATTTGATATAAAATACCATCTCTCTCTGAACTCCTCCAAAACAAATTAACTTATTATATACTTTCATAGGAAGCCTGCAAACCCCACATCAGTCTTTATCCATGGAGACTGTGTGGAAAGAGTCATTTCCTTCAGATAACTGGAAGATTTCTGTGATAATCTGTGAAGATTTCTCCTGGACTACGAACACTATGACTGCAGTCAAGAAGGCACAACAGAGACCTCCTGTTAATGCTAAGAACAACCTTCAGGAGGAGCTGCTGGTGTCCTTCTGCCACTACCATTGAGAGTGTTCTGACGTAATGCATTTCTACAGCAGCTGCTCAGTGGCAGACAAGAGTATTACAGAAAGTGATCAACACGGCCCAGAAAATCACCAGCTGCCCATTGGCCACTCTGGAGGACCTGTTGAGTTCTTGCCAGAGCAGCCATCATACTGAGGTATTCCACCCCAATCAACATCTATTCAAACAGCTGTCCTCAGGAACATCTTATTATCTACTAGCGCTCTTATCTACATTTAGTCATTTAGCAGACACCTTTATCCAAAATGACTTACAAATGAGAATAACACAAGTCAGTATTTATGGAAAAACCAGCAACACTGTAGAATTTTCAAACCTTACATTATCCTACCCCCCCTTATATCAGGTGCTTGTGAAAGAGATATGTTTTGAGTTGTTTCTTAAAGATGCCAAGTGACTCTGCCTTACGGACAGAGTTGGGAAGGTCGTTCCACCATTTAGCAGTGGTAAATGCTACAGAGTGAGAATTAGCACCTCGGTGAGGTGGAATCACCAGGTGACATTCGTCACTAGAGCGAAGTGAACGAGTTAGAGTGTATTTTGAAAATAAAAAGTGAAGGTAAGAGGGGACATATCCAT